>RJWH01000352.1:410070-830757 GCA_004363575.1 Solenodon paradoxus | reverse complement strand
CCAGGTGCCCGTTAAATCCCGAAGAAAGTAGAGCAAGATTCGGGATGAGGGTGATGGGGTGGTGGTCAAGAGGAAGTGACATTGCGCAGAAACCTAAGTAAAATTTGGGGCGCAATAGCTGGGGGTGGGGTGGCGCGGGTGTATGCGTGTCAGTGCTGGAGCAGCCTCCCGCGCCAGGTTACCGAGCAGGAAAGTTAGGCTTCTGGACTCTTCTCGCCTTGCTGCCGCCCCCGAGACACCCGGCCCCCGGCACCGCTGAGCGCCGCCCCTCCTAGGGAGTGAGTGTGGGGGACGCGTGGGGGTGTCCTCCACCTCCGGGCCCCGCCCCTCCCCTCGCCCCCTCCGCCCCGGGTGGGCGCGCCCGGGCGGCCACCACCGCCCCAGGAGCGGCGTCGAGCCTCGGCCGCCGCCGGGGAGCGTAAAGTTTGCGCGGCTCAAAGTGACGCAAAAATTCTTAAAGAGCTCTGTGGCGGCCGATATCTAGAGATCAGACCATGTGAGGGGCCGGCAGTACAAATACTGCCGCCGGCGTCAGCTCGGACACAGGCGGCGGCCGCCCCGGGCACCTCCAGGGCGCGAGGGTCGCCCCGCCTCGGAAAGCCCCGGGACCAGCCTCCCAGAGACTCCCAGCAGGTGGGTTCCGCTTTCCTTCGGTTTCTAATCCACACTTTTTTCAGAACTTCATCCCGCTCTGCCTCACCAGACGCTTGGGCGGCGGGCGCCCGGTTCTGCCGCGGTGAGAACCGCTGTGACCTGCACACCGGCCTCGCGAGGCTCCCCTATTGCATGCACGGGCTTTCTTTGGATGTCTCCAATACCAGAGACGCTGTAAAGATGGCTTTAAGCAAAGTGCTGTCCCAAAGTGCTTTGGGGAAAGTTGCTTTAGTTTCAACTCAAGCTTATGTTTGATCTTTGCTTACTGCCATCGCGTGCAGGTGGCTTTATACAAAGGGTTTTCTGCCAGGAGAGCTCTGGTTGACATAAACGCCCAAATAGCCAGAGAACTCTCTGGATGACACTTAGTGGAAGGAGTCTCCGTGTGCTTGGGCTATTTCCACTGGCCGGGCTGCTGCGCTCCCAGGCATCTCACAGGCCATTCAGAATTTATGTGAAACTCAGATTCCAAGGAGCTATTTTGCACGGTTGAAATGTGTGTCCATCAGTTTCTTTAAAAATGTGTGGAGTCGAAGAGTTTGAAAAAAGCTCTCTCAAACGGAAGGACACTAAAGGGCACATTACCTTTTGCACTGTCTTTTGTAGATTGAATTTTCTTTTCAGTTGGGGTTCCAAAGACTTTGAAAGGGGTAGAATTTCTAGGAACCAGACATTACAAAGACATGCGTGTATGTATTTTTGTGATCAACTTTGGCCAGAGAAAAGACGAACCAGGTCAATGGTTTATTTATGAACCTGCTAGCTCCCATCATAGTAAGACATGATAAAATATTTAATGTGTTTTGCCTTCAGTTACATAGGGAAAGTATCAAAGAAGCAGCATGGGAATTTGGGTTTAATGAAACAGGAGCACAGTGCTTGGGCTTTCAGGAATGGAGGGAAACACCAGTTTGACTCTTTGTCCCATTATTTGCTGTGTGTGGAGACACTGATGTCCAAAAGGTTCAAGTTTTTCTGCCACAGACGTGGGGGGCCCGTGCTGCCAGCATGGAGGAGAGCCGGCTTCTTATTATGGGGATGGTGCAAAATGAGCGTGCTGTGCGGGGATGAGTTTTTCTTATTTTCACTGAAACTGACGAAGAGCAGGTTGAGACTGCTTCACAATCAATCAAAAGTCCCCTCAACACTGGGGATTCAGCTAGGAACTTTCAGAGCTGTAACTTCCAGTATAGACCTTCAAACCTGTTTCTTTCAGTCTCCTTGCTTAAAAAGACGTGTGTACTAGAAGTAGGCAGTGGAGTGGGCTCTAGAGTAAGGGAAAACGTTGGTGTTTTAGTGGAATTGGCAGAAACTTCAGAAATTCCTCTTTGGGAGTTGTTTTGGCTTGTCTGAGCATTTTGGGGAAAGTGGGAGAGTTTCACAAATGGGCGAGGTGACTGGAACGGGGGTGCTGAGCTGGAAGGCGTTGTCTTTTACAGTGGGCTTGCAGGAACGCTCTGGATGTCCCCTCCAAAGAGAAACACAGGACCGTCCAGACATTAAGCCAGTAAGTGACGTTTCCTTCTCTTTCATACTCATTCAATGGTGTCTTCTGAGAGAACATAGGCAGGGCGGCTTGAAGAAGTTTAATTTTTATGTGGCTTAACAGGATGTGGTCATGACTTGACTTTTTTTTTCCCTAAAGATGCCTCAGTGGTCAAAGGAAAATTATACAGTCATTTTTCTGTCACTTTAAGAAGGTCCCTCAGACCTTAGTTATTCTGGTCACAGGTAAGCTCCTCAGAGTCTCATGGTCTTCAGTTCTGAGTGAGGGTGAGGAGGGGGCTTTGCACAGCGTGATGTCTAAGTATCTTCCAGTCCATTCTGTAACTGTGACCCTAACCTCTCTGCTTTAAGTGAGCAGGAGTTGAAATGATGCCTGAGGGCTGACTTTCTACTCTGATGCTGCTGTCAAACCTGGGTCCTCTGAGGTTTCACTCAGAGGGTGAATCCGGGGTTTCACTCTAAGATAGAGGTTTTTCCCACTCTGACACCCAGAAGTGTGCACCTCAACCATGTCGGAACAACAGGGGGTCCCAGTTCCCCTGCTCCCCAGAGACCCTTTGCAAAATGACGAGGGTGTATGCAGTAGCACAGATTTGGGCTGTGTTTCTCCAGTCACGGAGGCATTGCCCATCAGCTGCACTGCCCTGAGGCTGTGGTCCTCCACGCCAGGGTGGGCTGTGGAGTCTCCGATCTGTAAAGGGCCCCCTTTCTCCATACCTGGGGCAAGTCGACTCCCCCAGCTCCTTTGAGAAATGATTTATAGACTAAACCAGGCAAAAATAGATTCCTGAGGGAAGAAAACTCATCTTTCTGGGAGGGACCAGGTGGTCTTTAAGGCCACCAGGTATAGTTCACACAGTCCCAACTATCCACGTTCAAGACCCAGGACTGGGGGTTGGGGAGGAGGGGTTGGGAGCAGAGTAACCAAGATGAACTAGATGAAATAAATAAGTGCTTCTTCTTGCTATCTCTTCCTGTCTGCCTGCCTGCTCACCTTCATATTCCTGCCTGCACCTTCCTTTAGAGGAAAAACAAAAACAAAAAACCCTGGGACAAATGATTTTCCCTCAAGCAGAGGAAATTATGGTCCTGAAGTTCACTCCTGGAGACTTTCTCAATGTTATTCTCAGGGGACCTTAGGTGACACTCACTCAAAAGAACACATCTTTTGCCAGGTGTGTGCATGTAAGGGGTGTGAGTAGGAGGTTGAGGGCTTGTACATGAGGTTACCTTCCATGCATGTCTGAAAGAAATGTTCATAGTATACTATGCTGTACACCCTGCTTTTCTGAGGTGGGCTTGAGACCCTCCATAGCTGACGGCCATCTTATTTTTAAGTATTGTTCATCGTAGTCACTTGGGTCCACGTTCAGAAATGATCCGAGTAAAGGTCTCTGTGCGGGCATATCCCCTTCAGCCTGACCTTTGTCTGCCCTGGTGACTGGGAAGATGAATCCTCATTTACAGAATGTCAGTAACATATTTTTAAACTGAGTTAGTGTTTTCCTAGCCTTTTGTCTAGTGGAGTGACAAAGTGAGCAGAGATAAGGTGGTGCCAGTGGAAACTGGCAGCAGCTGACTTGCTGAACACCCCCCCCCCCCAAGCTTGGATCAAGGGTACTATTGGTGGATATTTAAACCCTAGGCTTTGTAAAAGCCAGGAAGGGGTACCTCTCATTAACCTCAGAAAGCCTGGTTCTGAAGAATGAGAGACATCCTCCAAATTTTTGATTCTGAAAAATTTAAACTGAAAAGTCTGTATCTTTACCCAGCTTCACCAGTTGGTAATGCTTTGCCACATTTGTGTATTCTCTGTCTCTCTCTCTCTATATGCTTTTCTGTGTAAAATATTTAATATACAATTTGCTATTTTATGTATAATATGTGACATAATATAATAGTTATGTAATTTATATATATATATATATAATTTTTTGTTGAATCTTAGAATTTCTAGATATCCAAATACTTCAGCTCTTATCTCCTAAAAGCAGGGATGTCCTCTTCCACAAATACAGCCCATTATTATAGCACTTGAGAAACTTAACATTAATAGCATCAATATCAAATATTTAGTTCATATTCAGATTTCCTCTTCTACCTCAGTGATATACTTTGGAGCTTATAGGGTTGCTTTGTGAGGCTAAGCTACTTGGGATTGGAAACTCTCTTGCCCTCCTCTCCATGGATATCTGAGGACCAGATCAATACTGCATAATGGTAAAATGATTTTTCACAAATGTTCCCAAAGCGAATCATAGGAAAGCATGTTTCAGAACTTCTTCACCCAAGACAAGATACACTTTCAAATCAAGCAACAATACCCAAATCAGACATCCTGTGGCTAAAGAGATGGTCATACGTGGCCTCCATGTCCCCTCCACTCAGCCGCTTCACCCCATCTCTCTTCTCCTACTTCATTCTCCCACCCAGAGAAAGGGACCCAATTCCCCATTTCCTCTCATCTCCAACACTCAGATTTTATTTAATCCTACCTCAAACTCCTTTCTCCTCCCCTGCTCTCTTCCATCTTGCTCAACTGCCATAAGTAAATAACCCTCATTTCATAACGCCTTCTCTCTGGGGCCAGGGCTGGTTTTCTTCTCCTCCCTCTTCTCTTTCTTTTGACTCCTTTTATAGGTCTACTCATGTCTGTTTCACACCAAAGTAATCGTAGTCATGTATCTTTATAAAAGAAAGTAAAATCCGTGTTTGGAAACATGCCCACATTTTTAAATCTCAGTGTCTATGCAGTACATAAATTACACTATACCAACAAGAAAGGAGGGTTTAGAAGGTGTAAATGACACTCCTAACCCTGTTTAATCTAATGCACCACCTGTTTGAGCTTCCAAAATCTCTCTCCTGACTTTGTCCATGTTGAGACATATTATAACAATAGAGTGAAAGCAGTTTTGTTTTCTGCCAAAAGTTGTAAGTTTTCACAACTTCTAGAAGAGTTAAAAGTAGTAAGGAGTTCGTGTCATCAATTTCTAAAGTTCTTTAAAGGCGCCTAAAAGATACCTCCATAGAATCTATATAAGAGTCTCTCCTTAAACTTAGTTTTTTTTCAAGAATCAGAAAGAATGTGAAATAAATAAGCAATTTTTAATCTGCTTCATTACACCCCCACTTTTGCAGTACTTAATGTTGTGTTCTACAGCTTTCATTTGAGATGTTTTAGTATTTTATGGTTAAACTAGGATATTGTGAACTGATTTAGGAAACTAATCACCATTTATAACACTTATTTCTGTGGGTTGAAAATATATTCCAACTTCCAAACAAGACACTCACCAAGGAGTGTTTGGAAAACAGACTGTTGATGGGCCTGCCTGCCGGCACTTGTTTCAAAATCTGAAAGCACTCTTCTTTAATCCCAGACCTGCCAGTCTCTCCCAGTTCATGGTGCATTAGAAACTGCCCTGCCAGTTTCCCGCTGATCTCAAATACACATCAGCTCTTCCTGCCTGACTGGTGAGGGCTAAGGAGGGCAGGACCCGGAAGAACAAGACCAAACCGCCCCCCTCCCTCCCCGCCTCCCCACTCCCACCGAAACAGGCCCTCCATGACCGGAGGGAGCAGTGCAGTGTGTATACAGTCAGCAAGTACTTCTGCTGCCAGTGGGTGCAAAGCAAATATACATAAATGGATATAAGTAATGACCCAAGATTATCAATGATGAATCAAATGAGTAATTATGCAGAGTAGCCAGAGATCATCTTGGGCTGGGATGATGAGAGGAAGCATCATAGAGAAGGTGGGTGGAAACCTGAGCCAGGCCTGAGAGGATGCAGGATAATGATGGGGAGCAAAGATGCAGGCTGTCTCAGTGGCCCACCTGTCTCTATAAACCTAGGGTGCTTGTTTAAAATGCAGCACCTGCATGCATCCTTGAATTAGACTCCTTAGGGAGCAGCCCAGGGGTCTGCTGTTGATGCACTTCCCAGGTGACTCAAGTCATTGATTGAGAAGAACAAGCAGGAACCAGTGAGGCCTGGTGGAAGGAGACAGAGGCCCCAGGACCTGGCTCAAGCTGCCCACTTGTACTGTGAGTGGCAGATCACTGAGCTTTGTTGGCCTCCCTTTCCCTGACTGGGCTGTGGAGAGAAGCAGAGTGGGTTGCGTATGAGTGGTTGGGTAATGGCTGTTAACTCACTGTCATTTGTTGAATCTTTCCATGTGGTCAGCACTGAGTTAGGCATTTGTCATACTTTCACATAATTCCCACAACAGCCTTTTGGAAGTAGGAATTTCAGCGGTCTTCTCTTGCCCATGAGGAAATGGAAGCTCAAAGAGGTTAATCAACCTGCCACAGAAGCAATAAGTGGTGGATCTGGGATTCTGGTGTGGATCTAGAGACAGGGCATCCGAACACTGGGACACACAGAAGCTATTAAATATGACTCAGCTGTTCACTAGAGGACTAGTCCTACCTATCTATGCCAAAGCCATTTCTTTTTTAGTCAAGTCAAATGCATGACCCATTGTACCTTTCCTCAACCTCTGGAACGACCTTGGCTAATCCTTCAGATTTTACATTCTGCAGAGGGATCTTCTTCCAGGCAAGGAAAGTTCAGGATAGAGACCCTTTTCCTTTCTCATGGTAATTGACCTAAATGGCATTGAGGATCTTAGACTCTTTAATTCCTCTCCAAAAAATTGAACTGACTACCTCATACAAGGAATTCTTTGGATACAAAAGGGAGAGCTGTGATAGAGTTCATTTTCACATCATTAAGCTCAAAAATAAGCAGATTTTCTCTAGTCCTTCCATTTACATCATGAAATCCCTTAGTTTTATTTGAAAGACAAGCCAGGAGTCCCTGTAGCTCACAACCTATGATGCTTCTCTTCAGAGAACTCAACAGTCCTTTCAACAGATACGAGTATACACACAAATGACCATCTTGCTTCAAGAAGACTATGAGCCAGAATCAGCTAAAATCCAGGATCCTGTGACAGAACTTATGCCATAGCAAGAAAAGGAGGACTTTCTTTTAAAACTTACAGGCAACTTTGGAGCCAGAAATGTGAGCTATCTAAATACACTGCCAAGTCAGCAGAAATCTCAGTTTTCACTAGGATACTGGAATACATAGGATGTACCTACGACCACACTTAAAAGAAGCATCAACCTCTCCTTCCTCTAGCCTACTGACGTTTTTCCTTCCAGTAAGTCTCCATGTTCAAACTGAAACCTCCAATTCCATGAAAGGCTATCTCTGATGTGTCTCCAAGAGCCTAGCACATAGTAGGAGTACACTGTATCCTTGCTGAATTAGTTTGATGTATCACAGAGAACTAGCTTCGGTGTTTACTGAGTTAGGAGGCAACTGAGCTCTGCAATGCAATTCTTATCATCCTGGGAAGGTGCTTTGGGAATTTTAGATTCTCTCTGAATAGAGAATGTCAATTGTCTCTTAGATTGATGATCTATAATTAATCTTATCTCAGTCATAAACCCATAATTCATACTGGGTTTTGTTTTGTTTTTGAAAATGGAAATTGAGCGTCAGAAAAATGAACTCATTTTGATCTCCACACGTGAAGTCAAAGTACGAGCTTTCTATGGTGTTTTTGCTTAGAATGTGCTGATGGGTGTCAAATAGACACGTAGAGTCCTGAGTATTTCCAAAGGGTTGGGTGGTTTTATGACTAATCCTGTAATTACTTGTTTAAATACTGGTTCCCCTGGCTACAGAGACAGAGTTTTCAGAAAGAGAAATGGAGATTTGATCAAGATTTTAAATAGAAACCATCTTTTTTACTACAGAGGGGTTGAGGGGTATGGTCGGGGAGGTGGAGTGAATTAGTCTTCTTCCTGGGCTGAAGAGGAAGCAGGAATGTGAGCAGAAAGCTGACCGTTAGCCAGTTAACTACACCACAGTGCTACCCATCGTGATTGCAGACTTGGGGGCACAGGGCTTCTGCATGTCAGGCTGTCATTCCAACTGGGAGCCAGGTTATGTGGCACCACACACAGCCTGTCACCTGCTCAGCCTGGCACACTGTCAAGGTTCAATGGAAGGTTTCCGGAGCTTTTTCTGACCATGGAGAAACTCAAAGTTTGCCTGGAGACTCTAAGATATTGACCTGTACTATTGACCTCATTTGAAATCTTTCTACCCAGCAGGATAAAAATATCTTTTAAAAAAGAAAGCTTTCAAGAGAGCATTCTTAGAAACCCAGCTTAACTACTCTTGCTTCTAATTCCCTGGCCAGCTTGCTCTCAGCCACTGTTATTGCTGGTCTCAGTAGAGAAAGCTGGTTGGAGCTCCTTAGAACAAGTCAGAAAAGCAGGAAAGGTGTCTGAGACCTACACGTAGCATCCTGGGAGCTAAAGAGAGCCCTGGCCAAGACCTGCAGATCTTGGCTCAACTGATTAGTAATTGAGAGGTGCTTTTCTTTAACTGGGAGAGGAATAAACAGAAGAAAAGGAGATATACATCCCCTTCCTGTTGGGTCACTTGAGCAACCATAGCTTATGTTTTTATGGCCCAGGTTCTTTGATCAGGAACACAAAGAGAGAACCCTAGAAAGCAAAGCTAACTGGAGAGAGAGAGACACTTATCTGGGGAGGGCAACCAAAGTTGAGCGTTGACTGAGGGACATTCTTCACTGATTTCCTTATGATTTGGGCCATTTCAGTCCACTGATGAAACTAAGAGGAAAAAGGTAGCTCTGGGCGGAACCGCCATCTTCCAGTAATTTGCCAAAATGACCAATGCAAAGTGAAAGAGGTGAGGCACCTGCTCTATGTATGTTCTCCAGGCCTTTCAGGAAACATGGAGTTGTTTCTTTGGCCACATATATTCAAAGCTGCAAGACGATACTGAAGACATCAGGGGAATGGGTGCTGTTCAAAAAGGAATGCCCCACAAACATTACCATGGCAAAACTGGAAGAGTCTGCAGTGTTAACCAGCATGCAGATGGCATTGTTGTAAACAAATAAGTAAAGGATAAGAGTCTTACCAAGAGAACTAATGTTCATCCTGAGAATATTAAGCACTCTAGGAGCTAAGGCAGTTTCTTGAAACTTGTGAAGGAAAATGATTAGGAAAAGAAGGAAGCCAAAGAGAAAGTTACTTGGGTTCGGCTGAAGTGCCAGCCTGATCCACCCAGAGCACATTTTGTGAGAATGAACGGAAAAGAGAGTGAGCTGCTGGAACCTATTCCTTATGAATTCATGGCATGATAGATATAAAAACAATAAAAAAAGTATCGGGGCATATTTCAGGAAACAAGACATTTCTTATAGCTCAAAATAGAGAATAGTATATGATTCTCTAGTCACTGCTCATCACAGTGACTAAGAAATCAAGATCAGATGCCTTGGGGGCTCAACTCTGGAGAACCCCAAGGAACACACACAGCCCCTGAAAAGTTTACCGACCCACACGCTTTTCAGCCTCACTGAAGGATGCCCCAAGGGAGAAATGACATCTAGGACAAAGTTTTTGGTTCCTGTGGCAGGAGAGTGATGAGTC
The DNA here is from genome assembly GCA_004363575.1 of Solenodon paradoxus. NCBI lineage: Eukaryota > Metazoa > Chordata > Mammalia > Eulipotyphla > Solenodontidae > Solenodon > Solenodon paradoxus. The sequence continues at coordinate 821,105 of RJWH01000352.1, read as the reverse complement.
ACTAGTAAAGCAAATAGTTCATCCCCCCTACCCAGTATATTGATTAGAGATGGACACTTCCCTTCCATAGACCATGCTGGACGGTCCAGAGAAAGACAGGGCAATGCAGCTGTTCTCTGAGCTTCAATGTAAATGAGAAAAAAAATGTGGTATCGAAAATAGGAAGAAGTGCTTACGTAAAATTTTGAAGGTTGAGAAAGATCAAAGTGAGGGCTGGCGGTGGCAGGCGGGCTCTGTCTATTAGGTGCCATCTGTCTGCACATAGTAAAGCTCTTTATCTCTGCCATCTGGTCTTCAGGTTCTCCAGTGTTTAATGTGGAAAACATGTCCTCGATATAGAGTGGAGGGAAGTGCAAAAGCTTTCTTCAAACAGCATAACCAGAGACTGCCAAGTTCAGGTTTAATTTAGCTGTGTATTTAAATAGATTGACATCTCATCATCCTCTCTGTCTCTCTCTCAAAAAAAAAAAAAAATTAAAAAAAATTCTCTTGGCTTAGTAAATCATTGTGATGGATGAGAGGATTTGTGGTTATTTAAAAAGTGCATCAAATCTAGTAGAGGTCCCAGAGACAAAGAGCTGGGCAAGTCTGGACGACAGAGTAAAAATGAATAGAATGGAATTTTATCTGAATCATTCTTTGTGAGAAATCTGTATTCTTCTATGAGAGGTATTTGTATCCTTGAGGCAGAAGTAGGAGGAGAGGTCAGGACCAAACAGACTAGAACCCAAGACACCTGTCCTTATACACACAGCTCCAGGGAGCTGTTTTCTCTCTTTCCATTGCTGTAGTATTTTTGACAGCAATCGATGTCCTTTAAATTTTTTATTTTCCGCTTTACAGATAAAAAGAACCCAGCAAACACAAAACTCGATTCTCCCATCCCCTAGCATTCATGTTGAATCCTTGCCAATATTTATGCACATAGTCATCAGTGTGAATCTGCTACTTTATCATTTTCTACTCAATATTTTTATCTTTGCATTTCCACATGTGAACAGTTAAGTTGTAGTTGTTGAAACCTCCACGCAGGTTGGAGCCGTACACCATCCTTCTTTATTAGCCACCAGTTCCCGGTCATCTTCTGCCTGTTGGAGTTGGAGGGCTAGTGTGCAGTTAGGACTAGGAGCAACAGTTTAACCCTGGACGTCTTTTCCTAGAAAGGTATAATGTGATCTGAGCTAAACAGAAATATGTTTCAAGAGTTTGAAAAGTTCAGGCCCAGAATAAATGAAATTAGCTGGAAGGTCTTGGCTGCCTACTAGCTTTATAACAGGTCATAGGTTTAAAGTCCAAAAGGTCAGATTTCCAGCCCATGCTTGACGTCTCAGACCTCGTTCCAGAATAGAAGGCGCTGAAATGACTTCCCTGCACCCCAGCCCACAGCAATGATTTGAAGGAGCAGTGACACCAACCCTCCCTGAGGCAAAGAGGTGGGGAACAGAAACTGGTGTCTGTAACATCTGTGCTCGTCCCCAGACTTTTCCAGCGAGGATGAGAGGTGACCTCACCCGCCCACTGTGGCAGAAATGGATCAGCCACAGGAGGGCAAGAAAATGAGCAGCAGTGCTGAGTGCGGCCCAGTCAGACTCGAGAGGCAAAACAGGAACACAGAAGTCAAAGCAAAGATGGATTGGACACAGCTAGAAGGAGCTAGAATCTAAAAGCTGAACTACACGAGGAGTCCTAAGCTTAGGGGTTAGGGGTGCCTCACAAGGGGTGGCCTTTTCACTTCTATCCTTTCTTTTCAAGACATAGCCATAGTTTATGCAAAATTCACTGTGAGTGTTCAGCAGAAATGATGGTGAGGATTGTCCTTATCTATTTGCAATCAGAAACTGCTTCCTTATTTGTCAGTTTTCTTAGCACAACCTCCAGGACAAAGTAAATGCTCTGTGAAGCTTTATAGGGGCTCTTATATTCTTCTGAGTTACTGGTAAACTCCAGGATGAGATTCCAGTCCCTCTAAGTGAAGCAATTACTTTGTTCTTAATACTCTGTGCAAAACCTAGGTTATTTACTATTTTTGTCAGTTTTTTTTTTTTTTTTTCCTTTTCAGGTGACTAATTGTGATTTGCTATCTTGTATAGGTTAAAAATATAGTTGATTTTATTGACTCTCCTATAGCAAATTGGATGTCTCACTTTGAATAGATGTATTTGTAATCTCATTAACTAATGTAGTTTCAGATGTGTGCTAAGTTCATACCAAAGACAAGTAAAATGCCTTATGGTATTCTCCTTTCTCTGTGTGACTGTCCAACAGAGCTCTCCAGCCTCTTGATATAAAGCTCCGAGGAGAGCCACAAATTCTGCACACCAAGAATTCCATTCTGGTCCTCAGCAGATGGGCTTCAGTGTCATCTACTAGCAGGCGGCATGGAGACTACGCCCCTAAATTCCCAGACGGAGCTGTCAGCCTGTAAAGATGAAGATTGTCAGGAAAATGGAATTCTACAGAAGGGTATCCCTGACCCTGGGGATAAAGCAGAGTCTAGACAAATCTCTAATAGGTACTCATCCGTCCCTAGCTCTGGGGCAGGAGATGACACTCAGCACTCCACATCGGCTGCCACCACCACCCTTGTGGCTGAGGTTCATCAAGGGGAACGAGAGACCTGGGGCAAGAAGATGGATTTCCTCCTCTCGGTTATTGGCTATGCCGTGGATCTAGGGAACGTCTGGCGCTTCCCCTATATATGCTACCAGAATGGAGGGGGTCAGTATCCGGGGCCATGAGCAGAGGCTCTGATCCAGGGTTGGGCTGTAGATCCTCTTGAGAGGCCTGAGGATGTCATATCTTTTCTGTTTTGTTTGACTCATAGGAGTCTGGGAACATGATTTCTTCAACTTTGAAGCTAATCTGAAAGACTAATCTCCAGTAAGCCAAAACTTTATCAGCATGTCTGAGGCCCTCTATATTATGAAACTGAATGAAAGATTTTCCAAGCCTGACCTAACTAGATTTTCAACATCATTATTGATTCTTCATTTGTTGAAGGGCCCCCTTCTCACCTCTGCATTATCCAAGCTCTGCCCTCTACCAGGTCAGAGGTGAGGGAACCGCCAGAAGCACTGAGCTGACCACCTTCACACCTACTGGAATCCTGAAGTCAATGCAACTCAGAAAGGGCCCACCTAACTTAGTCATGCTGGGTTAGCCTGATTTAAGAAGAAGAACCATGTTGTGCTTTTATGGAGGCCTAAGAGTTTGTTGGAATGACCTTATAGTAGAAAATGAGTGTAGCAGAAATGTCACTGGTGATCCAGCCCCTTATGGAATGTTCAGGCTAAAGGTGAGTCCCAAACCCTCCTGGATGATGTCATTGAAAGACCTCAGCTCGGGTCCAGAGTCTTAAGTTACAATCAGGGCATGATCAAAGCTGAACTCAGTTATACATAGTGTGATATTAATGCCAACCCTAAACCATACACAGGATATGCCTTCTGTCTCCAACAAGAGTGTCATATTTTTGAGGTCAGAGACTATTTCTTGTTCCTCCCTTCACCCCCCAAACTGCTAGAGCAGTTAACTTGTAGGTTATCGAAAACATCAGATGACTCTAGACATGGGCATGGGAGCCCCAGGGAGAATGCAGCAGGAAGAGAAGTGCGAAGATGTGGGGCCTCCATGTTGGCATTAGATTGACTATCAGAAGAAGAAAGGGTCCAGAAATGAGAATCAAATCAGTATTCATTTTGACAGGAACTCTGGTAACAGATTTGATTAGGCAGCTAAAATGAAAGTGGGAGGATAATTTGTTTGTGTCAAATTCATTTCCTTCATGACCTGACACAGAGTTGTCCAGATATGCTCTACCTTTCACGGACCTGGCTTCAAGCAGCAGCAAAGCCCCTTGCAGAAGGGCAGGGTTGTTGAATCACCTCATCTCCAGCTTGGGAAGACTCACCTTTATCCTGAACACTCCATAAGGGGCTGGATCACCAGTGACATTTCCACTACACTGATTTGCTATTATAAGGCCAGTCTAGCAAACCCTTAGGACAAAGGCCTCCATAAAAGCACAACGTGTTTTTTCCTCTTAAATCAGGCTAACCCAGCATGACTAGGTTAGGTGGGCCCTTTCTGAGTTGCATTGACGTCAGAATTCTAGATGCAAAACACTTTATGGGAGAGAAAGTTATCGAGGAAATTACGGCTGTCACACCCTTTGGGCTAAAAACTCAGGCTGTAGGTGAACAGTCCCCAGCGTGACATTTCCAAATTCAGCCTCAGTCACAGAGCTGGAGACAGCATCGTCAATGACACAGCAGGTTGGTGTTTTCTCACGCTGTAAAAAACTACCCTTCTCAGCCCACCTGCAAAGGTGATTTGAGAGAAAGAATTATGGTTCATTGGCATTATGGGACTACAGTTAAACATCAACAGTCAAATTCTAGAGCCAGGAATAATACCAATGGACAAAGACAGTAATCCAGGGACTCACAGATTGTTCAGCTGTTGTGCAGATTGTCACAGGAGATCTATTCCAAGGGCCCCAAAACTGATCCAAGTATTAGCTGCTTCATAAACATCCAGGGGGAGTTTTAAAAAGTTTTTTTATACCCCTATGTGAGCTTTTGTTATAGGAGATCTGGGTGATTGTGTTTTTAAGTTTACCAGTGATTTTACTGCATGGCTGGGATGGGGCACCTCAGCCGTCCTCAGCTTTGTCATTTTATAAGGGATGCAGCAGAGTGTTGAGAAAGTCATTCAGCAGTTAGAAATAGGGCTGGTCCTACTGCCTATCCTTTTGACATCCAGACCCAGCTTTCTTTCATTTTACTCTCTTTCCTTTTTTTTAATTTTTAATTTTCATTTTTTCCTCTGGGCCCCAAGTCTTGAACCTGGGTCCATGGGCTTATCCATAGCTTGCACTTCAGCGGCCCAGTCACCTGAGCCACAGGGGTGCGCCATTTTCTTTCCCTTTCCTCCTGCCTCCTCCTAGCCCCCACTTTCACTGTGGGGTTCTTCCTGCTACTGCTTCTGGCCCAGCACTCAGACTGGGGCGTAGTCAGTGTGAGCTCTCTCAGCACAGGGCGGCAGCATGAGCGGGAGCCTCAGAAGGTTGAGTCTCAGCATGACCCCAGTGACCGGATCAGCTGGCCTGTCCTGGGACAGATGTGGGCAGGGAGTAAAATTGTCTTTCCTCTGCTTCAGGGGCCTTTCTCCTCCCCTACACCATCATGGCCATTTTTGGAGGGATCCCACTCTTCTACATGGAGCTGGCGCTGGGCCAGTATCACCGAAATGGATGCATTTCAATATGGAGGAAAGTCTGCCCCATTTTCAAAGGTAACTAAAAGGCTAGGGTGGGTGAGTGAATGGATCCTTCAAGGAAGCAGTGATTTCCATCAAGGAGTGGGAGCTGGGAGCGTTCTTCTGGCATCAGACCTAGGTATGTATTCCTGGGGGAATGATGGAAGTTTTTGACTCCCCAGGTGGTGTGAGATTGTTAAAGGGAAATACTAAATGACAATAAGAAGTACAATAAAGAGAAAGAAATTAAAGCATTAATAGCACACACACATTTTCTTAAACATGGAATTTTGCAAACGCATTCAGGATTTTGCTACATTGCCACTTCTCTGCCGCCTCCCAGATGCTTTGGGACTGAGATGACTGGCAGCAGCCTCTTTCACGCCACCATGCTGGCCTCTTTCCCTGTCTCCCAGGTATCGGCTATGCCATCTGCATCATTGCCTTTTACATCGCCTCCTACTATAACACCATCATGGCCTGGGCGCTCTACTACCTCATCTCCTCCTTCACGGACAAGCTGCCCTGGACCAGCTGCAAGAACGCCTGGAACACTGGTAACTGCACCAACTACTTCTCAGACGACAACATCACCTGGGCATCACACTCTACATCCCCGGCGGAAGAATTTTACACGTAAGTGCGCATGCGTGCGTGCGGGTGGTCCGCTGGGACCCGGCCAACCCGTGGGATTTACATCTCATGATGGAGATGGGAGCCAGGGGCTCTTCACCTCTCCCCTGATGGGTTTTTGAAAGACGAAACTATGAGGGCGGGGGAGTAAATGTGAGGGAGGCAGGGTTTGGAGTGGGGAGACTCTACCTTGTGTGAGCCACAGTCTGGCCCATGGGTGCCACCACAGCCTTTCTGACGTGCCGTGCCAGGCTGCTCCACAGTGTCCAGTTGGTCTCTCCTTCGCTTTTAAAACCACTCCTCCGTGTCAAAATGGCCCTTCTTCCTGCGTCCTCCTCTCAGCCAGTTGTCATGGAAATAAAAAACTCCTGCTATATGAATAGTTAGAATCTACTCAGATTGCTTCTTTCATGTGTTCATTTCATAATTGGGGCCTACCCTTTGGAAGAAGATGCTTGAAGTATTTTTTATTAATTTGGCAGGCAGATGCTTTTTTGTCGTTGTTGTTTTTTAAAGGAAAGGTGCAGGCAGAAATGAAGGGGAGTAGCAGGTAGGCAGGGAGAGAGAGGAAGAAGCGTTTTTAATTTTTTGATTTTTTATTTAGTTGATCACATTGGTTGCTTCCCCCCAGACCTGGAACTCAAACCCAGAGGTATACGGCCTGTGCTCTTTCAGAGGAGACTGGCCTAACTGCTTCTTCCACCAGGGTGCCCCCCCTCCTTTTTTGTATTTTCAAATATTTTTTTATTTTCCAAATATTTTTAGTTTAGATGTACAGGTTTACAGTTCATCAGATATATGATAACACTTCACACCATCACCAAATTACCAACAGTCCTCTACCATGTTCATTGGACTCCTACCCCTAGCTCCCACCCCACCATCGCTTTCCCCTCTGGTAACCTCAATTCTGCTGTCAGTGTCCACAGGTCGTCTTTTGTTTTATCTATTTGTTTGCTTTGTTTCTTTATATTCCACTTGTGAGTGAAATCATCCAGGATTTGTCTTTCTCCTTCTGACTTATTTCACTTAATGTAATCCCCTCTGATTCCATCCATGTTGTCACAAATGGTGGGACTGCATCTTTTTTAGGACAGTGCTATATTCCATTGTGTGTTTATACCATATTTTTATCCATTCATCTGACAATGGGAACTTAGGTGGTTTTCAATTCTTAGATATTGTAAGCAATGCTGCAATAAGCATGGAGGTGCAGATAGCTCTGCAAATTAGTGTTTTTTTGAGTAAATACTCAGAACCGAAATAATGGAATCATACAGAATTTCAATTCTCAATATTTTGAGGAACCCCATATTGCCTTCCATAATGGATGCACCAATTTACACTCCCATCAACAGAGTAAAAGAGCCCCCTTTTCTCCACATCCTCGCCAGAGTTTGTTGTTTCCAGCCTTTTGAATAATAGACATTCTCACAGGCATGGGGTGCTATCTCATTGTCGTTTTGAATCGCCTTGCCCTGATAACCAGAGAGGAGGAACATCTTTCCATGTGCCTGTTTGTTCATGCTAGAATGTGGTGGGAAAGTGGCCCCTTATCCATGCATACAAATCCTCATGTACCCAAAACCAATCATGCTGGGCATGTTCCAGGCAGGAAAAGAGAGGATTGGAAATCTCTCTTTGGGCTGAGTACTCTTCTCAGTGTCTGCAGGCTGAAGGTGCTACTTTCTCTTCAGGATGGGCAGAACCAACCCTAGTTCTTCCCAAGACTTGGTGGGCATGTGGTCCCTGCAGCACAACGTCCACTTGCTACTGAGGACCCTCCTAGCAGTATCACAGATTGCACCACGAGCCTTGCTATCTCTTTCACTCCAGGCGTCACGTCCTGCAGATCCACCGATCTAAGGGACTCCAGGACCTGGGGGGCATCAACTGGCAGCTTGCCCTGTGCATCATGCTGATCTTCACTGTTATCTACTTCAGCATCTGGAAAGGCGTCAAAACATCTGGCAAGGTGAAAAGAACTCTGGCTGCTGATCCAGGCCTGCTAAGGGACCCCAGGGGGCCACAAACTCAGACCCCAATAGTCTGAACTACTATAATGGGGGGTGAGGGAGCAGGATTCTTTCCTTCAACATCAAATATCTTTTATGGTATTCAGTCTCTCTATACTAAATCGGTTAGAAAATTCTAGAAATGTGCTATCCCAGAACTATTACATAATTTTTTTTCAAAATTCCTTCAACTGACTGGCAGTATCACAGTTAATAAAAACTCATCGTGGACCATGTTCAATGATTTACATATACTGGGGAGCTTATTGTCTCCTGCTAGATATTGTCCTCATTTTTCAAAAGCAGAAAGGATTTAGAAGTAATTAGTCCTGGGAAGCAGTGAATAAGATCCCTAACTGATTATCTAAAGGCTGTGATTTCTGCCATCCCACCTCACCTCCTAAAATTATAGGAATAGAAGAGGTAGACCTTTCTTAGAGGTCTAGGAATGAAAGACATCAACATCCACATGGTGATAACCTGCTTCTGCTCCCCTTCCTTACAGGTGGTATGGGTGACAGCCACCTTCCCTTACATCATCCTTTCCATCCTACTGGTGAGGGGAGCCACCCTCCCTGGAGCCTGGAGGGGTGTCCTCTTCTACTTGAAACCCAATTGGCAGAAGCTCCTAGAGACAGGGGTAAGATAATGAGGAAAACCATGAGCACCTATCTGTCCTCTTATCATTGAAGAGAGTCCTTGAAATAGAATAGGGGGGACAAATGAAATTTGGTTTCCATGGTAAATCTGCAATGATGCTTTAAACCAGAAATACAAGTGTGAAAAGTACGATGGAGGCCACTGATTGATTAATACCTAAGTAAGAGGAAGAGAAATCACATTTGTTTGTACTTGGAAGGTGGCCATCCCTGGAATGAGCTTTGAGAGCTGGATTCTGCCTCTGTTCACAGCCACATGGTGGCCTGAGGTGCCAATCCTGCTGGCCCGCAGCACGGCTCCCACCCTAATCTCTGCTGTGTTCCAGGTATGGGTGGACGCTGCTGCTCAGATCTTCTTCTCTCTTGGTCCTGGCTTTGGGGTCCTGCTGGCTTTTGCTAGCTACAACAAATTCAACAACAACTGTTATCAGTGAGTATCTGCAGCCCCCACAAGTAAAACTTGACCGTGGGTGCCTGTAAGACAACTGGTCTGGAGGAAGAGGGTGGAAACAATGACTCCAAACCTGGCCCTGTTGACACTGACCCTCAGAGTAGCCAATTCACCCTTAGTCAGAGCACCCACGCAGACCTTACCCTCATCCAGGCCGCTCAGGGGTTGAGAGAGACCCCAGGCCATTTCTGTTTTGTAAGAGTCTCTAAATGTGAAAAAACAATTAATTAAGAATTCCAAAGAAGGTTTACAAAAATTGCAACATACATCAAATGTTTGGCTCTAACTTCTTAATAAGTTTAACAATAAAGTTATAATGTGATTATTTGTTTTTTCTGTCTATACATGAAATCTATTGTGATTGATCTATCTTGACCAGCACAAAAATACCACAATTTCTGTGGCAAAATCTCCTTTCAAAAATTTTGACAAAAGAAGGAATGTGGCAAAAATTATAATTGTTTTTTTACAGTCCAGGGTCTTGGACCCAGGTCTAGGGTTTTCATAGCCTGTGCCTTAGCCACCTGAGCTTCAGAGGGCGCACATCAATTATAATTTAAATATCATTCATCCGTTTAAAAAAATTCTGCAGAATTTTTTGCTTTTATTTAATAAATTAAAAAAATCAAATAATAATACCACTCATTATCTTTAGCATTAACTTTGCATGCTCTATCGCAGATGGAAAAGTTCAGCAATCTAGCTGTGCTATTCGTAAGATAATTATATAAATATATAAGATAATTATAATTAGTTTTTAAAAAAGAAAGCAAAGGGGATTTACACACACCCTCAGCAATGTGACCTTGCATTGGGACACCAACCTGAAGTTATAGGATGAGGTCTTCTTTTAAAAGTGTCAGAATATGGTTGTGGTAATCTTGTAACTTCATTTGCAGATAATGTCAGAAGTCTAAATATGTGGACCTCACAGAGTGAGGCCAAGGCTCCCTCCTGGCCCCCACTCCAACCTTGGACTTGCTTCAGAGCAAGTCTTGTTTGAAACCTAGAGGTCTGTGCTGTGCTAGTTGGAAACAGGACCATCTCTTAAAACAACTCCTCACCTTCTGGGTGGAAGATCAGTGGAAATGGCAGCGTGTGCTTCAGGGCTGATCCAGCCAGCCAGACAGGCCAGGTCCTGAGAGACAGGGAGTAGAAGCTTCGAGTCCCTTTGAGCTCAGACTGGCCACTGCTGGTGACAGATGTTCCTTAGACTCCCAGCCTCAGAATGTTTCACTCCCCTTGGGTTTTCTGCTCCAGAGATGCCCTGGTGACCAGCGTGGTGAACTGCATGACGAGCTTCCTTTCAGGATTTGTCATCTTCACGGTGCTTGGGTATATGGCTGAGATGAGGAACAAAGATGTGTCAGAAGTGGCCAAGGATGCAGGTAGGCCTCAGATTCTGTTTAGGTTAGAATTGCTGAATTACTTTATTGCTCTTTGGATCTTGACAGGTGTGTAACTCCTGCATTATTTTTAAATATCTCTTAAAATTTTCAAAAGTTTTAGACAAAAATGCTGCCTGGAAGATCCCAACCCTTTGCATATGTTCAGGCCATGCTGGGTGTGGGACTGTGTACTGGTACCCAGTACTTAAAAATATGACTGGGATGATGAGTTCTAAAACAGTGAGTTTGGGTCTCATGATGCGTCCAGCTCTAGTAAGCAAATGATTACTAATCTTTGTAATTTCCCCTTGCAGAGAATAAAGTGTCGGTGACATAGTCAGTCTACTATTACTGTAAGGTTTTCATGGAAAAAGAATGATGATGAGATCGCCTGGCCGGATCCTAGGGCTTTCTTTCTAATACATTTCCCTCTTTGACCTGATATGATTCTCTCACCACCCACACCCCAAACTGAGGTACCTCTCTCTCTTCTGATTGAGGTTAATGACACCCTCACATGATCTTACTGCTTAAAATAGTGGAAGGTCTTCATTCCACAGCCTCTGTGATTCTTCTGAAATCAGTTTCATATTTCCTATTGTCCTGAAGCTGAGGACATTAGAGAGCTAAATGCTGTGAGACCTTAGAGCTATCAATCCTGGAAAAAAAAAAAAACACTGATGTTTTATATAATGGAAATTCTTATTCTGTGTGCAGCTGTGCTAGTCTTAGGGTCTTATTTCCATTCCCCACACTGGTTGAGAGCAGACACTTTTGGAGACAGATGCTATTCCTGCGCTGCCTCCCAGGATGTCAGGATGTCCAGGTAAAACGGAGTGAAGAGTGAGGAAGCATTTGGTACACATCAAATCTCAATGCACATGTGAAGTTTTGTCATGAGCGCTGTCCTTGTTGATATGGCCAACTTGTCCTTCAGGGCATCTCTGTGGGGCCATTCTAAGGGGGACTCCTCTCTCCCTCTCTCTGCTCAGGCCCCAGCCTCCTCTTCATCACATATGCAGAAGCCATCGCCAACATGCCGGCGTCCACTTTCTTTGCCATCATCTTCTTCCTGATGTTAATCACTCTGGGTTTGGACAGCACGGTGAGTGAATCAGGAGAGAAAACTGGTTCTGGGAGGGAGGTTGAACCAATTTCCCATCTCGGCCACTCTAGGCATGTTGCTGCCCCGCTCTCCTGGCCCCTGTTCACCCTTCAGTGACAGTGATCGCCACTCTCAGTGCATTAGAGGGTCATTAACAACATAATAAGGACATGGGCTGGGGTTCAGCATACGTGTGCTGTTAATATTACGCACTGTGCCTTGACCAGATGGCGGCATCTAAAGACCTAGATTTCAGGACAAGGTCAGACTTGGTCTCAATCGCTGCTGCCCCACATTCAGCTCAGCAGCTGAGTTGGCCTTTCTGATGCAACTAAAGTCTCCTCAAGAGACGCCCATAAAACAAAGTCCTGCCCATGTGCTGCCTTTTCTTTCCTGGATGTGCTTAGTGTTGGGTTCTGAATCTCAGTGTCACACAGGGCAATGTATTTCTCCTGACGGCTGGTAAGAGAGCACTTATCGTGATCAGCTAGACTGGTCACTTGGCAATCTTACCCCTCCCTCCTGCTCACTGTCCTAGAAGATAACAGATTTGTCCCAAAGCTTCCACTATGACCGTGTGTGTGTCTCTCTCAGTTTGCAGGCCTGGAGGGGGTGATCACAGCTGTGCTGGATGAGTTTCCACACATCTGGTCCAAGCGCCGGGAGTGGCTTGTGCTTGGCGTGGTCTTTACCTGCTTCTTTGGCTCCCTGATCACCCTGACGTTTGTGAGTAACAACCTTCAGCTTTGCGTCAGCCCCTCCTGACTTAAATGGACAACAGAATGCTACCAGAAGCTATTTTTTTCCTTCCATCTTCCATGGTACCCTGGCTGTGGGGCTAAAAAAGAGGGGTTGTCGCTGCTGTTGACAAGTTTGTCATCAAGGATAGGAAGAAAAGTTTCTGGCAGCAGTTGTTTGTAGTGTCTTATAGTAAAACCAACCAGGTTTCAGGCCTGGCAGAATATCTGGAGACAAACTAAGATTAGTTGTCCCCAGTCTACTTCCAGTGCTTAGGGCCGCTTTCATGGGAATATTACTTTGATGTCTTGATACACAGAGCATGGAGGGTGGCCTCATATGTTGATAATGTCACTTTGTCTCCTCCAGAGGACTTGGAATGGTGAAGTCGGACCATCTCCATTGATTTTTTTCCATAGTGGAGGCAAATACTGTACAATTGTAAAATGTATGTCAGATGGGATGTACAGGCATCCTGGGCGTGTGTCCCTCTATCTCAAGGTAGACTTTTAGATGTGCATCTTCAACTCATGATCCCAGTGTCTCTGGAACATCAGCAGGGTAGTGTGGCTCTAAGGACTCTCCAGGGAACTTGTGAGTTAGGGCAGAAGGCAAAACCCTGACTAACACGTTCAGTGTGTCAGGAATTGTGGACTCTCTCAAATTTCGGCTTTAGGGACTAGATTCTCCAGGCTAGAGCACATAGTAGGTGTCCAGTAAATTGAAGAAAGTTGAAAATAGATCCAGAGGCCCTTTTGAGGGTCTCTCATAAAGATTAGTAGAGGAGAAGAATCAAATGGAGAGTGCTCCATGGGGTGGGACAGATATCTGATGGGGGTGAAATCTGGCCCACTACAAAGGCCAGACTAAGAGGAAGACTCTGGGACACTTCGAGTAGGTCCACTGAAGGAATTTTCCAGAATTATCCTACATTAAGGAGTTTCTGTTGGCCCATATCATAAGGAGGAGGCCATGCTCTGAGGGCCCAGCTAACCAGGTTCACGGTCTCACCCCCAGGGAGGGGCCTACGTGGTGAAGCTGCTAGAAGAGTACGCCACAGGGCCTGCCGTGCTCACCGTCGTGCTGATAGAGGCTGTGGTTGTGTGTTGGTTCTATGGTAAGATGCTTCCTTTGTCCACTTTGCGCACCAATTTATAGCCACCAAAATAGAGAAAGGCTGATGTCATCAAAGAAAGGCAGAACAGTATACAAGATGTTACCTCCTGGTGAGTCTATACAATAATCTCAGTTGAGTGCCTTCTTCAGAAACAGGTTATTGTGTGCGCCCCTATGGGTTAGTGGCTACAGTACAGGTCATGTAAAGCCCAAGGACCTGAGTTTGAGACCCAGGACTGGGGGGAAGGACAGCCAACAATAAACAGGTGCCCCCTGGTGGCTCAGGCACTAAGCTGGTGCTTGGGATGGAGACCATGTAAAGCCCCAGAAACCAAGTTTGAGACCTGGAAATGGGGGAGCAATCAAAAACAAATAAGCAAATAAATAAAAATGCTTTATCCTTCTCTTCTTTCCTTTCTTAAATATGCTTCTTCTGCCTCTTTAAAAAGAAAAGAAAAGAAAAAATAACAGATGATCATTTCCTGTGGCTCAGAACAGCAGATTGCCCATACTCTTGGGAGGACATTTTTTCCTTCTAGTTTAAATGTTTACCCAGCAGAGATAGGTTGAATTGCTTCCATAGATCTCATCCATTTTAAGTCTGATTGGCTCAAATTGCTGTACAAACAACAAAGAGCTAGTATACAGTGAATGTATTTGCAGAGTGTACTATATACTGCTCTTGCAGAGTGGCTCCTAGTTTCAAGTTTTCAGGCAGAACTCCTTCCAGAGCCCTGAGGCAGAGTTTAGGAGTTCCTGTTCTAGGGAAGAGGCAAGAGCATTCCTGTTTGGATTATCTGCCCTGGTAAAACCTCCAAGTCACCCCTGTGATCCTGGGATAGAATCTGAAAAGGGTGGAGCACCAGGAATGCAGAGTGAGTCCATCAGGCTCATCAGTGTTTCCCAGGAGGCTGCGGGCGAGGGTTGGAGGACACTGGAAATTGGATGAAGAAAACTAGGTTCATCTTTAAAATCAAAAAATGAGTTTTTAATCCTGAAAATGTATTTATTTCTCAAGGTTCTGTGTTAGTAAAATAGCTTTCAAATGTTTATCATTATACATCTTATGAAGAAGAGGGCCCCGTGTTTTGAATGGCAGGCAGATCTAATTTTGAAAAACAAAAATCCAACATGATCACGTCCTCAAGTGATTCATAGGACAAAATTCAAAGTGTGTGAATCAGGGGGAATTCTAGAGACTTCTTCTTTCTCCTTCCCAATTTCTCAACAGAGTTCTTAGTTCTCATTTCCATGCCCAGTTACTTTTTATAGAAGGACCTTCATCTTAGTCTGTCTTATAAGTGGTCAGTATTGTGATTGGTGTCCCTATGTATTTTGTCTTGGTATGGACTCATCATATTCAGCCAAAATTCAACCTCCTCTTCTGCAGTAGCAATAAAATCAAGTATCTACTGAGTCAAGAAAAGGTTGGGTTATTAAGTCCTTCCCCAAATGTCCAGCAGTCCTCTCACTCCCATACAGAAAGAGCTTTGCTTGCTACAAAATGCAGTGTATGACAAGTCCTCCGTCTCAGTTTCAGACCAGATCGGTGTCCCTGAGTCCCTCCTGCAGAGAAATTCCAGAGCTGCTATTCACTTTGAGAATCAAGGGATGGGGTGACAGGTCATGTCCTCTCTCTGAAATCAATCTCTTTCTCTCTTGGATGCTTGTAGGCATCTCTCAGTTCTGCAGTGATGTGAAGGAAATGCTTGGCTTCAACCCTGGCTGGTTTTGGAGGATCTGCTGGGTGGCCATCAGCCCTCTGTTTCTCCTGGTGAGTTGTCATAGCCCTTCTTCTCACCTTAGGAAAGATTCCCCTCAAACACTCAGGAGAAATAAGTGTGATTAACGTTTGAAGTATACTGTATATGTGTATGTGTGTGTACATATGTGTGTATATCTATGTACACACACACATATATAGTGTATCGCAGTCAGCTGCAGCATATTAGCAGTATCTAAGCCATTCATCTTGTCTTAGGATATCTCTGCCTTTGGCACATGAATCTGGCTTCTCCCTCTTTCAGCACAGCCCTGTTTATATTCTGTTTTCACTTTCCCCAGGCGGCCATTTATTTTTTGTACTTTTTGTGCCTGCACATCTGGACCTTATCTAATTAGATGGACAGCTTTCTCACGTATCTCCTTCTACCTTGGACTCTCCCTCCATGACTTCTGTTTCCCTGGGCTGCAGAGCCTCCCCAAACTAAAGCCAGCCGTTGTTGCAAGCAGCAGATATTTGCAGGACCAGCGGCTCTGGGCACCAGCGTTCCTTTTGATCTTGGCCTCATAATCCCTTAATACCTTATTAGCTCACGGATGCTCTTAGGTAAATTAAAAATATACATATTTTTAAATACAGACTGTTTAGCTGTTTTTAGTAAGAGAGTTGGTCCGAATCACCTAGCCTGCCATTAGCAGAAGCAGAATAAATGGGTTATTAATTTATATTATTGCCAGTGCTTCTCCATAATCTACTTAAATCCTTTCATTTGTTCTTCAAAGGAAGAAGAGACATTGGATTAGTTTCTTGAGGGAAGAAGCCAGGTTTGCTTGTTGACTTAGAAGTGAGGGCCAGGAATGAGACTTGGTAAAGGAAGTGAGGCACTCACCACAGGCGTGACATTTAAGGGGGGTGCCCTTAAATCCCAAAACTCAGGGATAGAGAGAAATACTATGTTAATGCTCTCTCTCTTAAAAGTCAAAATTAATACCAAAAAAAAAAAAAAAAAAATCCCCGATGAACAGAATTTCAACATTTTAAATAAACACAGACCTTGTCCTTGCCTGTACTTACCTGACTCTCCTCACCCTAATCTGGTCCTGTCAGCTCTTGTCTTGTAAAAATATCGCACTAAAATATTATGTATCGCTGACATTTTGGCGCCCTCCTAAATGTGAGGGCTGTACCTCACATGCCTCAGCCTGGCCCCAGGCATTCAGTGTTTTTCATTTCTGCCAACCTCTGGCTGTCTGGCAGATGGGGTGAACTCTTGGTTTAGAGTCAGTGAGTTTTGGTGCCCAAGCAAAACCCGTATACACATCTGGGTTCAGGCACATTATTCATAAACCCGGTGACTTCGCTCTCTTCCTCTAAAGGCAAACGCCCCAGTGCCTGATTCAGAGGAGGCAAATCTGACTTCTTCTTCTGCATTTACTTCGCAGATCCCCTGCTCTGGGCTTTTTAAGGCTGCTTTATGTAAACAATGAGTAACTTACTAAAAATATTCTTTTTCACTGAAGCCAAGTTACAAAAAAAGAAACTCTTGTGTATGAGCAAGGAGGGGCTAGCCATGTGATGGGGGTCTGAGGCAGCACCTGTTCACCGTGACACCAGTGGGAAGCCTCCCAGAGCTGTGTTCGACTTCACACACTTGACAGCAAGATGAGACGAGTTATAGGAGGAAGGCTCCCAACTTGACTCACCCCTTCAACCTTTTCCGTTCCCAAAATTATCTTCCTTAGTAGCCAAGTCTGGGGGTGAGGAGATAAATCTGGAGAAAGGTTTGTGGTTGGCTGGGCTCCTGTTTTGAAATCCTCCTCTTGGACTGAGGGTCACACCCTTCAGAAGATGAATGTGTGCTTAAGAATTTCCCATTTTACTACCTGCAGACAAAGAAAACAACTATATAAATAGATGTTTAACCATGTATATCATTTGCATTACTGTCTTCTTTATGACTATGAAATAAGATAAAATTACATCAAGAGCAATAATGATTTCAGCACAGTGGTTACTAGGCAAAAACTGATATTTACACTCTCGAGAAACCAAGATGAAATAAGAAAAGTCATAAACTGAATGTGGGGCGCACACTGGAATTTTTTGTTAAAATTTTCACATGACTTTCATATATTCAAAAGTGGATTAAACTGCCTTTTCCTTCTGTTATTCCTTTCATTAGGGAAGGGCCTGTGGCAGGCAGTTATTCATTGTTTAGATGCCTTGTGGCAGAGTAACCTCTATGGAAATGCCAGGCTAGGGAGCTTCATGCAGAAAGCAGAGAGCTCAAAACAGCGGGGAGAAGAAAATAAGCCCAGGGGCCCGAGTCCTCCCCAGGTCTTGAGAAACTTGTTATCTCTGCTGGACACCATAAGTATCTTCCATCTCATCAAAAACACTAGTTGTCAAGGAATGTAGGAGGAAATGAAAATAAAGCAGAGAGAAATACGAAGCCACAGGACTGCCAGAAAGGGCTCAGGCATCCCTAATAGATACCAATCTCCTCTCCTTTGGCCTGGAAGCCATGCTTTAACTTCCCTAAATGGCATTCTGAGGTCTTGTCTTCTGGTGAATTGAGGTGGGGGTGGGGAGGAAACGTAGATTAAGCACCTGGTTGCTTTATTGCAGCCCTTTTAGATACAGAAATTAGTGAAGTCCTTGGGTCAGAGTTCAATTTAAAATACTTCACATCTTTGGAATATCCTGAAAATAGCATTAGCGTTTGGTTTCATGGTGTTAGAATTCTATCTAAACAAACATTGTGAAGATTGTTTTGTTTCTTGAAATTTCTGTTGTAGTTCATCATTTGCAGTTTTTTGATGAGCCCACCACAGCTGCGGCTTTTCCAGTATAATTATCCTCACTGGAGCATCGTCTTGGGTTACTGCATAGGAACCTCATCTTTCATCTGCATCCCCACATACATAACTTACCGGCTGATCATTACTCCAGGGACATTTAAGGAGGTGGGTGCTAGTGCTGGTGTGTTTTCAGACTGATGATTGTTTTGGAACCTTTTGGAAAAGGGTTCTCTTGTGATGCTCTATTCAAAAGACTGACGTTCACCACGTGAAATTCTCCAGGAGGCTCTCAACCTTTTATATTTATATGCTTGTACCCTGGTAGACAGTAATGACTGCCACTGCCGTCTTTTTTTCTTTTTTTTAAGGAAAGGTGCAGGCAGGAATTGAGATGAGTAGTCAGGCAGGTGGTAAAAAAGAGGAGGAAGAAGCCCTATTTATTTTTATTTAGTTGTTTATCATCTTGGCTGTTCTCTCTGACCTTGGGTATTGAACCCATTTCCTTGGGATGTATGTGGACTATTCCTGGTGGATTTATCTGCTAAACCACCAGGATACAACTGCCACTGTCATCTGAAGTTGTCTCCCATAAACCTCAAATAGAATGGCAAAGTGACTGATTACTTGGACACTCCAAACTGTGCTGTTTGGGGTAGGGAGAGTATTCCAAACCTTTCGGATAATTGCTTTGCTTCCTGCTTGCCATTGGGCATGGATGTCAGATCGGTGATGCCTGAAGCAATAAGCACATTTTGATTTAAGTGGAGATTATGGTAGAAAATATCCAGGGTGAAAATATCCAGTGTGACAAATGCTATTTTGAAAATAAGGATGTTGCAGCAATAACATAATTTTAGCTCATGTCATTGGAGTACAAAAAAAAAAGTTTCCATTATAGCAAGATTCATTTTAGAAATGAAAACATGCTGTAAAAAACCTCTTAACAGCACAGCCTCCCAAGTTGTATAAGATTGTGTAATTTTCAAAGCATGTTCATGTAGATTTTCTCATTTTGCTACCAACACACCTTGTGAAGTGGATGAGCATCTTAGTATTAGCAAAGATTCTGAGATTGGGAATAATCCTGCTCAGAGTGTCCTCATTTCAGTGACTTATACCAGATACAGAGAGGCTCAGCATCTGGGTCTTCTGATTCCTGGTCCATTGCTCTTTTCATCTTTAACTGACCCTTCTCTTTTGTCTTCAGGGTATTAATAATTTCCTAATGTAGAAATTAGCCTGAGTTGCCCGTTCTGTGGCTCAAGCTGCTAAGGTATAGGGGTCTAGGATAGGAAACAACAAAAAAAAAAAGAAAAGAAAGAAAGAAATTAGCAAGAGAAGTTAGGGAGAGATGAGCTGCCATTTGTCATCCTGTGCTGTCAGGGTTGTGGCCAGGTCACCAGGATTTCCAGCGACTCCACATGACCAGAATGAGAGTGGATTGAGCTTTAATGTGTTTGGTTGCATTTCTTGCCATAGTGAGGTTACTATGACACAAGTACCCCAAGAAGTCACTGTGAGTCTATAGCTGGGTGCCTTTGTAGGGGACAAGCTCAGAGGTGAAAGGTGGTATTTGGGGAAAATTAGAAGGGATCATAATCTATAATGACCAAAAATCTGAAGTGGGCTCCTCTATGGGCTCTTAGAAGCAGAACTCAGACATGAGACCATCTAACCTTCCTAAAATCTTTCTAAGAAACATGAGGCAAGAGAACGTGAGTCAATCAGACTTCACTCAGCTCTTTCTGAAAACAGAGTTTATTTATTTTTCTAAAGTGGATCATAGGTGAACTGAATTCAGTGAGGTGTTTCTAATGTCCTAAATGCAAACCAGTCCTCTCACATCGTTACTCTTCTCCAAAGGCCTTGGACATTGGTATTGCTTGAAATATACTCTCAGACCAAGTCATTCAATTTGCTCCTTCTGCTTTTCCTTTATGGCTGTTATGATTTTCCACTGGTTCTGTACCCGACACAGTCCACATACATCCCCAGGACCTATGTCCAAGACGTGGGGCTGGGGAGGACAACCAAGATAAACAACTAAATAAAAAAAAAAGTTCCTCATGAACCTGCTTTAGAAAATATTTTCTTTGGAGTATCCTGGATTAAAACAAGTTAAATAGGTTTCTTTACTACCAGACTTCTCAAAAGCCTTTAATATGCTCATGTGCACTTTTGCTCTCTGAGAGAAAGCTTGCTGTGTTTTCTGCCAAGCACCCCAAGGGACAACAATTCTTCATGAACACAAGACTTGCTGGTCTGTAACCGTCTTTAAAGATGTAGGGAGGCCTCATATGAAATGTTGTTATGCTTGGAAAAAAAAAAAGACCAAGAAAGGTGCATTTCTTAACTCTTCAGGACCCTGCCCACATGCAAGGTTGGAGCTTGTGGAGTGAACCCCCACATGTTCACCTCTAATTTGGGGACTGTCACATGTACCTATCCCCTGGAAGTATCAAGTATGGATCATCAGCTGTATTAGGTCATTGTTGCAGAAGCCTCTGGTTGTCTGTGTAAAGATACTGGGAAGATGGGCTCTAATCAGCCTCCATGAAGATTTCTTTGGTTGTCACCTCACAAAAAGCCAGGAATGGCCTGGCAGATTTTGAGAGCAGTAGAAGTTTGGCAACTGGAATACTGCCAGAATATGGACCACAAAGGTGGGCCTGGCATTTTGGGAGACCAACAGCCAGAAGGACAGCAGAAAGGGTGGGGATCCCACTGTCTAATGCTGCTCCTTGTGGGCCTGGCCTGCGTGACGCATCTTCGTGCTCTCTTTTCTCTGTGTGATCGCTGTCCGGTTCCCGGTTAGGAAGACATAATTACATTTAATCAATTACAGTTACCTAGTCATCTAAGAGGATGGATGGTTGGTGAAATTTTGCTTTTCACTTGGTGTGCTCACGTAGCTGGTGAGCACTGCACCAATTCTTTCTTTCTTAAAGGAAAGGTGCAGACAGGAACGAAGGTGAATAGGCAGGGAGACAGGGAGAGGAGGAAGAAGCATTTTTTTTTTTTTTTACTTAGCTTTTCTCATTGGTTGTTCCTCCCATACACAGACACATGAACCTGAGTCCTTGGATTATATGTGGACTATGTTCCTTCAAATGCAGCTGACCTAACTGTACTCAACCACAGAAAGCTGCAGCAATTCTTTCTCAAATGGATTACCAATGGATTACCAGTGTGAGATTTCAGTACTCAAATAGTTTATTAAGAATACAAGATCTACAATTTTGTAAATTTAACTATGAGAATGGAAATTTTTTAATTCTGTAGACTTTGTTCCTTAAAGAACAAACTCCTAGAACAGAAAATTAGAAAGACTGAAGGAAATCACACGTTTTCAGTCCAAAATAAAAGAATGAGCTGCAGAGCTTCACCTAAAACCAACAAATCGAAAGACCCAGTTTTGCCTGCGTACCAAACTTCTACCCATCAAAGATTTGACAAAGCAATTTCATAAAGAACTTTTAAGTCTCTGCAACGCTATTTTTCCTTTTCCACATCCCCAAGTTGCTTCATGTCACCCTGATACTAAGTTTTACAAAGCAGATCTGTCTTAAATTTTCTGTGTACTTCAGTTGCTTCTAAAGCAGAAATTCTCAGCCCTTTCCCTGTGATGAGTACTGTGTCAACATGAGATTGCTTTAAGAGTGGTGATTTCAGTGCTCACAAGCTTTTAACATTTAATTATGTGATCATTTGCATCCTTGTATAAACTGACCAGTTCTCCTTTAGAAGGGGGTTCTTGAAATCTTCCTGACTATTGTGCTGGCTGGTGGCACTGTGCACTATGCCTGTAGTGTGTATGTAGGACTCGAAGAGTCTGAATCAGGGGATGGGGTCCCAGATCCAGTACTCACTCAGAACCCCATGTTCTGTGTGGCTGAGTGAAACCTTCTCGGTTCATCATAAAAGATTCCTTTCTCAGGTCATCAAAGGCATGTTAGAAGCCAGTAGAAACTGAGGTTATCAATAGGGAATGCAGGAAGGGGAGGACAAATGGTGGCAGAGCCCACTGGACAATGGTGAAGAACACTTGGTGATTTGGTGGAGGGCAGAGTGTGTTGACATATATGAGGAATGGGAAACCTATATATATGTTTATTTTAATGTGTAAAAATAAAAATTAATAAAAAAGACAAAAAAAACCCCAGACCCCACCAACCAGTAGAAGTCCTCTTGAAGGCCTGTATTTCTCCCATTAGTATTATGACTTTCTTAGTTTTCAGATGCTTATAATTCCTAAATATAGCATTTTTATCTATATTTAGAACAAATTAATTGGTAATTCTTTTGTTAAGGAAAGTCAATGAGACTATACCAATTTAATATTAAGCACCATTAAAATTCTCTTTAAGGTTTTTTTCTTTCCACGCCCTGACCCTGAATCTTGAAACATCTTGGCCATCTGAGCCATAGTGGTGTCGGGGGTGTCCTGTTTAAATATTAATATTAATGTTAAAGTATTTTTACAATACTGTTAAATTACAAGAATGTGTATAACATCTTATTTTCATCCCAACAGCGTATTATTAAGAATATCACTCCAGAAACACCAACGGAAATTCCCTGTGGGGACATCCGCTTGAATGCTGTGTAAAATACTTCCGTAAGAGGAAAATGACTTCCCAGCAACCTCTTCCTCCAGTTCTGACAAGTCACACCTTGCCTTCTCCTCTTTAAATGAATGGGTTTCTGGGTCAGCCTGACACTGGAAGGGCCTTCTTGATAAAGACAGTCCCCAAAGACTATGGGACACAGACTCTTATGGCCTCCAGCCACTTCATTCTGTGAAACATCCTGGACTTATTACCATGGACTCTGTGATGCAGCTGAACTGGCCTGTTTTGGATGTGAGAGACCGAAGCCACCGTGTAATCAGTTAGGATTAGGTATAGTCTCAAGTCCGTGAACGTCTCCTGTATCATTTCTTGTTATAGTCATTGGTATCTGGTGTTTGTTTTTGCTTCAGAAGGCCTCACTGATCATGAATGCATACACCACATAGCAGAAAACAGGGTTGCTGCTTGTTAGTCATTATTTTCTGAGTAGCATAGAAATCTATAGCTGGAATCGCTTAGAACTCTCCACCCCATGTGCTGCTGTGGAATCAGGAAAGGAAGATGTAAGAAACTCAACTGAAAAATAATGTGTACACGTGAGCATGTGTGTCTATGTAAACTGATGTTTCAGTGTATTCTTATCTCTATTCCAGTATATGAATTTCCTTTAATTTTTCTCACATTAACAAATTCCGTCTACTCAAATGTGTATGTATGTTATTTGAAGAGTATAATTACTACAGCATGGCCTGCCACCTCCTTTTCCACAGACACTACTTTAGCTACACACATTCCTTTAGGGCTGAGCCTTCAGTATTTGCTGGGCTTCACTGCCATCTTCCTGTCTCTCTATAAACATAGAGGCTAACCTGGCCTAGTTCATTTGTCAGTATGGCTTGTCCATGAGCTACTCTGAAGATGGATATTGACAAAAGATCTTTAGTGTTCTGTTAGCTGTCTGACTGAAGCTCTGTCTACTTCAAATGATGGAATTTGATGGTTCAGTTTACTTTCCTTTGTGGAGAGAATCAGTTCAATTCTCACTTGGAAGGTATGTAGATCTGGCACTCTGACCTACACCAGAGTCATTGTCATCCACAAGTAATCAGACAATCTGGATTGATCTTAAATGGACTTTCTCCAACCCTTTCACCATTCTTGGTGATCATGATTGTGAGCCCTCCAGATTATTGTCAAGGTTGAGTTAAGTAAGGTTGATTGAAAACGGATCAGTTAAATGAATGAGCCTTTCATTCCATGTAAAACCTTTGATACAGATCAAGTCTATCTGCCCTTTGATGACATGTGACTCGATGCATAGGTAGGGAAGCAAATTTTACTTTGTAGTGTGAGATTTCTTTATCAAAATCTTAAAGGAAATAAAATCTAGTCAGTGAGACTCAGTCTTCTGTATAGATTTAATTCTAACAACTTTATAAAAAGAAGATCTATAGAGCAGAGGCCTGGCTTTATCCAATTATAGATCTTCCTCCCTTAGCTTCCCTTCCCCAATAGTCTGTGCCCCGGCGCTTTTTCTGTGTTCCCCCACATCTCTATTTCTGCTTCTTTGCTCTTCCCAGCGGGATAGTTTCCTTATAGAGGTTAGCTGCTGAGAAGTTTCACAAAATAGAAGAAGTAAAGAGGAGGTCGGATTTAAAAATGTCCCTTACTGACCTACCTTTATTATTTCCACTCTTTTATAGTTTGCAAACTTTAAGAACTTGCTTTATAAAGATACTCAGATATGGATTCCCCCGTCTCACACACACTTAGGTATTCTCCAAAGACTTCTTTTTTTTTTTTTTTAAGTGCTTTTCAAAAAGAATTAAGAGTTTTACCAAACCAGGCGTTAAGAAAATTATATAGGCACTTTGAAAAGTTTTCACATTTGATTACACTTAGGAAAAAATTCAAAATCTGTTCTGTGTAATTTGCATTTATTTGACCCTTATTTATCAATTCTTCTGTGAGTTGTTTTTTAATAGAGGAAGGCAGGGAGAGGAGAAAGAAGCACTTTTATTTTGCTTACTTGTTTTTGGCTGGTTCCTTGGGCCCCAGACTGCGAACTCCAAGTTCTTGGGTTTTACATGGTCTGTGTCTCAACCGTGGGCCTAGTGCCCGAGTCACCAGGGCACACCTACTATGGATTTTTTAAAAAGGAAAACTTTAAAAAGAGTAAGTAGATGGACTTTAAAATGCTCTTTTAAAGACATTTTACATCTAATGTATCATTTACATAATAGAATTGAATTATACAATTATTTAAATACTGAAGTCATTTTTTTGGTGAATTTATCAGTAAGAAATAGGTAAGACACACGACAAAGACATGGAAGCAATTCAGTTGATTACTAGAGGTTGTTTCCTGTGTTTACAGGCAGTGAAGTTCAAGACTTTCTCTCCCTTATGAAAAACTTTCAAATCATTTAAAACTTACCCCATTTATTGCATAGAATACATATAACTTGTACCTAAATTCACTCTCCTGGATGCCCATCTAGAGATGGATGCAGATATAGAGGCTCCAAAGTCAAATAATGAAATCTCGAAATAGGGGGAAAAGACATTCTGTGAGATGAGTCACTCTCTTGCCATCTTCTTTTAACTAAAACTGCTAATTTGGTACCAAATTGAACTGTGAATTTTCATTTGCTTTATCAATCCCCTTCCCTACCCATTAAAAGGGAAATTATTTCCTGGGATTAGAATTTTATTCTTTCTGATAAAGACTGATCTGGTATAGTTTACATTTTTTTGTTTTGCTTTTATAAAGAGAGGAAGGAAGAGGAGGAAGCATTTTAAAGGAAGGAAGTAGCAGCTTTTATTTGCTTATTTATTTGCTTATCTCCCCTCTGTTATCTCCGAACTGGGTCTTTGGGCTTTACATGGTCTACATCCCAGTCACTGGCTTAGTGCCTGAGCTACCTGGGTGCATCCTATTTTATTTTATAATTCATTTGGCATTCACTGTCAAAGCAAACATAAAACTGTGGAATGCAGTGACCTAACTATACTGTTCTTACACATCTTAGACAATGCTTAGTTACCCAGTGGTACAATCCAAGACTGGGTTCTTTCTTAGCGTTTCTCTTTACTCAAGTTAACATCTGGAGCTTAAGATATCAGAACTGCTCAGAATGGTTGTCTTCATTAAACACAGCAGTGATAGTGGGGCCTTTTCTACACTCCCCTTTTCTTTCTTTTTATTGGTTAGGAGGGGCAAGGAAAAGAAGCTATCAGTTCCACAGAGACACTTTATGCTATAACCTGTGATCCCCATTAATTGATGTAATAAAAGCAAAATGGTCCGACAGTAAGTGGGAAGAAGTTGTGTATTTTTAAAGTCATCATGACACACACGACTGAAAACATAAAATGACACAAAGGCTCTAAACTAGGCAGGTGAGCTTAGATTAGAAAGTGTTCGCATGAGAAGCATGTTAGAGAATAATATTTATAAATCCAAATGTGGAAAAAAACCATTAAGTCGGGGACTATCCCCTATAAAGTTTTTCTTGTCCACTTGAAACATTCTGTTCTGATTTTTTTCAATATCAGAGATGTCAATAATATATTAAAATTTATCATATTCAGTTCCCTGGAATATTTCAAAGTTCTAAATCTATTTTTCTTTTTGTAGTATGTCATCCTTTTCTTTCATTACTTAACTGTCTCGAAATTTTGTGATAGAGCAATATTTTAAAGTTCAGATAGTTACCTTAAAGGCAGAAACAAATCTGGTGACCAAGCTAGTTTTCTGCACTTCTTGCAATCTGGAAATTTCTAAAGGAAGGTGAACGTAAGTCATTTCCTCTACTATAATGAAATAATACTCCTTTGCAATTAGTTTAGAAGACATTTACCACAATGGAAATGATAAATATTTTAGGATGGAAATTTAATAATGTCTGTCCCTTTGTTTAATGTAGTTGGAATCTATTAAGTCTTTCTACATTAGATGTTTCAAAATAATTTACCTAGAAGAGTTCTTTTGGAAAGGATTCCTTTCCAGAATTTTATTTAGCTTACCAACACATCACAGAAACCATACCAAGCTGCTCTACTACCAATGCATGTTTTGGTTTTTATTAAGCTATCAAAATAGATAGGAACACCTGACCAGAAAAAGCTTTGTTTTTAAAGAAAACATGCAGGCAGGAATGAAGGAGGAGGAAGGAAGAGAGATAAGGAAGAGCATTTTATTTTTTTTTTTAGTTGTTTCCTCCAGGCCCAGGACACAAGCCTAGGTCCTTGGGATGTACATGGACTGTGCTCCTTCGGAGGTGGCTGACCTAATCACTACCAGGATGTGTCAGGAAAAAGTTTTAAATGTGTGCTGAACTAAATATGTGCTCTCTCATTTAGGAGAGAGAATAGATATCAGTTCTTCAATTCTATAACTGAAGACTCCAATTATAGTAGATAATTTGTTTCTAGCAACTTATAAATATTGACTATCCAGACAACAAATTATGCTAAAATACCTAAGGTATCATAAACAGGATCATCTGCTAATTTTTTAAAAAGCTGTTTTAAAAGATTCTTATCCAAATGCTAATATTGTGTTGTCCCTAATCTTACAAAAATTTAATATACGAAAAATGTGTTTTTTAAAAGATAAAATTAGGGACATTACATAAGGATTTTTGGCTTTCTCCAATGAAATTTAAAATACGATTTGATTTGTGAACACTTCAGGATAATTTGTGTGCTGGATATATCAATAAGGTGTTTCAAATTCCAGATTATGGCTAATTTAATTATATAAAAGACATTTCTTTTCCCTTTACTTACATCTTGCACATTACCTACAGCTATGAATAAGTAACTTTCTTCCACTACTCAATCGTCAACAGAATATGAAAATTTCCAATGTTATTTTTTACATGAAACATTTTTTTTTTTTTAAGGAAAAGTATAGGCAAGAATGAAGGCAAGTAGGCAGGCAGGAAGGAAGAGAGAGGAGGAAGAAGCATCTTTATTTTATTTAGTTATTCATCATTTGTTGTTTTCCTGACCCTGGGTCTTGAACCAGGTACCTTGGGATGTGTATGCATGCACTGCACCTAGTATAAACTGATAGGTAGGCCACCAGGGCGTGCCAACATGTTTACTTTTGAACTTTAGTCAGAATGAAACCCGTTGTGTTTGTGTAAGAGTCCCCTCTTGAAGGTACAGAGTGCCATATTCATCTACGCTGCAGCTTCGACACGAATGTTCCAAGTTAGAAGGTGAGGTGTCACCAAACAATTGCTAGGAACTATTACTGTAATAATTCTTATGATAGATTTGTTCTCACTAAAAAAGCCCCACTCTTCAGGTTAAAACAAAAACTCAATCTTAACTGTATATTGTCAAAACATTTACACACATCCCTAAACATCACTGCATATCATTTGCAAATATTTAGCATCAAAACTGCCTAGACTTAGAAATAATAAATTTCAGTAAAGCTAAATTACAGTTCTTTGAAATCTGTTCAGAGCTTTAGTTTGTAATGTGCTTTCACATGTGTCATCTCACTTGCTCATCAGAGCTCTCTTTGGGTGGATGTTATTTCCCCAGTTATGCAGATGAGGAGCTTGAAACTCAGAGGTTCGTTTATTTGCCTTAGTTCACACAGCTGGAGAGTTTCAAAAAGGCCCTATGCCTATGTTTCCTGATTCCAGGCCAAAGGTTATTTGTATGTCTAGCTTTAAAATTATTATCCACAGAAACCTAAATACAGAGTTCTAAATACAAAAATGAAAGCCATGAGGAATGTGTTTCCAACAAGGACATTCTCCTGCATGACCAATACACAACCATCAAAGCAGGAAAGTCACGTGAATACACTGCTACTATCTAACCTTAGACCCCCATTCAGTGATGACCTCTGGCAAAAGGATCACACATTTTAGTTTTCTTTTGTCCCCCTCAGTTTGGAAATTTCCCATTCTTGTTTTGCATGATTTTGATACTTTTAAAGATCGTAGGCCAGTTGTTTTGTAGACTGTCCTCGTTTTCATTTAGTAATTGATTTTTCATGGTTAGATTCAGGCTATGTATTTTTGGCAGTGATATCATGGGAGTTGGTGCACACTGGTGACCTAGTGGTCTAGTACACCCTAGGTGCAGTCCGTTTGCCTCCCATCGTTCTCCGTTCAAGACCCCAGTGGAGCAGGGCAGGAACAGCCAGATAAACTAAATAAAATGGGGTGCTTCTTCCTCCTCGTCCTGCCTGCCTGCCTGCTTGCCTGCCTGCTTGCCTTCGATTCCTGCCTGCAAAAAAGAAATGTGGGAATAATTCTGTGTTCGCACTGCCTTCTGTCATATGGAACATGATTTGATTTATCTCATACTGGTGACGTAAACTTAAGGTGATGTCTGCCAGGCTTCCTATTGTAGTTTTTCTTTTTGTAATTAACTATTTTATAGGGAATGAGATTGCAAATATTCTGTTCTTAATCTTCCATTTTTAAATGTATATTCCTATTTTATTCAATGGATTATAATCCATATTCTATTTTAATGCTCAAATTGTCCCCCATTGAGTTACTGAGCACTTTCAAACTGGCTTGTGTCTTTTTTATATACCTCCATCACTCTTGGAATATATCCTTATTTTTTGGAATAACTTGTTCCAGGGTATCTTTATAATTTCTCTGCCACTCATTTCTCCAAGAAGCCCTGGCACCTTTTAGTGAATAATATATTTAGGAACCGAGAGCCAGGTGCTAGCTATGATCATTATTATTGGGCTATTACTAATTCCAAGTCCTCTCACTGGACAGAATTAACATTATGTGTGAGCATGTCGGCACACACACACTTCTATCTAGTAATTTCTCTATCTTGAAAACTATGACTTCACACCAGTATCCTCCGATTGAGTCCAAAACGATAGTTTGTTTTCTCTTCATAATTATAATCTCTTCTAGATAGTGAAAAACCTGGTTCCCATTATCCCGGAAGTGTTTTTTGATCAGTATCCCCAATATATTTTATTGCTGCTGCCACTGCCCTCTACACAAAACGCTCCTTACCCCTTTCAGGTTCTGACGCCTCGTGCTGAGACTGCCACCCCCCAGCCCCCACCACGCCCTTCTCGCCCTGCCCAGGCTGACAACCCTTGTTGGGCAGTCACCAGTGCCCCCACTAGAGATGTCTTCCCTGCCTGAGCGGGGCTCTGACATCCTGCACGGGCTGCTTCCCTGCAACAAATTGCCCCTCAACCCCATTTTGGTGGCAAAGTATAGGTTACTTCTACATGATGCTCTTAACTGTTTTATGACACCACCACTTGGGGTTGTAATAGTTTTACATGCTCAGTCTTGGCTTAGCAGATTCTGGACTGAATTGTTAGGGAAGGGCTAGCGAAAACAGAAGAGTTTACAATAATAATTGTAGCCTTACTAAGGAAGTCTTACTCCCGTAAGGGGCATAGTGAGGAAAAGGATTAATAATATAGTAAGATGAATAAAATATCTATCAGAGAAATTTCAATAAGAAAGTATATTTCTAAACTTTCCCTAAACCCACAACCTTTTCTGCTAACTACTCCGTTGATTCTTCTTTAAGACTTTGTCTTCTTAGCAGTTAGAATCTAGCAAGATAGAGAAATAATATCCTGGCAAATGGCCCTCAACTTGCTGAATGCATGAAAACAGCAAATCTCGTATCACTTGTCTGGCCTAGCTTCCCTCTATCCTAATATGACTAATGTCATATATTTTGCCAAACGCAAAAAATCTTTTCTGCACCTGTGGAAATATCAACCAGAGAGAATTAAGACAAGGATCCAAGTCCTTTCTCAGCCATTACTTTAGATAAGTCACTCGACTTGACTGGTCCCATTCCTCACAGGTAGTCATACTATAACAATTTGCTGTCTTTCTGTCAGACATAGCATTACATTTTTTTTTTTTTTTATGGAAAGGTGTGGGTAAGAATGAAGGTGAGCGCAGGCAGGCAGGCAGGCAGGAAGAGAGAGGAGGAAGAAACATTTTATTTAGTTTGTTGTGGTCCCTCCTTCCCACCAGTCCCAGGGCATGAACCTGGGACATTGGGATATATGTGGATTGTGGCTAACCTCTCCTCCACCAGGGTGTTGCCTGTTTTCAATCTTAACATAAAAATCTAATGACACTTTTATTATCCTGCTTTACAAATGAGGTAATTTAAGTTCATTCAAGGTTATGCAACTAGAAGTGGTGGACCCAGGATTGAAGTCTCAGCTCTTAAACATGCTATGGTGCATTACAGATAAAACTTTCAGGGGGTTACATTAGATGATTTCTATGGTCATTCCAATTTAAAAATTCCAAGTAATACTTAAGGGATATTAAATGATGCTGAAACTGAAACATTCACAACCATGACAGCATTATAAGTAGGCACTGGATATACAAAGTAGAGACTGAATCTTTGCCGTCCAACAACTAACACACTATAATGCTATAGAATGAAATAGAAATAGAATGAAAAGGAAAGGCATCGATGAAACAAAGAAGGGCTATTAAAAGAGGAGGCAATGACACTTCAGGTTTTTACAATAAGGTGTTAGGCAGAAACATGGCATTCCACTAAATGAAATTCCAGTATGCAAGAAGGCATCGTTATGTAAAAGGACTACATACCTGGCATACTGGGTAAGAGTAAACAAGGGGAGGAAGACAAAAAGTTAAGATATTTGGCTCATTCATATCTTATTGGAAGTTCATAGGAGCAGCTATTAACCAATTAAATAATTTTCTTTTTTCTTCCCGACCCCAGGTCTCAAACCCAAGTCCTAAGGTTTCACGTGATCTGCACCTTAGCCACAGGTGCACCCAATTCATTACATTTAAGTACATTTTTGACCTCATTATTAAAAGCACACCTAGTGACAAATTTAATGAGCTCCTTATTCATATTGGTTCAAATAATCCATTATCGAAGGATTGCTGCCAGGTGCATATACCATTAGACTAATCCCTATCTACAGATTCCTCCTGTAGAAATGATTAGGATAGTCAGTTCCTGTTTCTTATACCAAAAATCCTACCACAAGTGTTGAGACATACTATGCACAGAATCTAACAGATTTAGAATAAACAACTGAGTAACTACCATCCAAGAAACAAAATATTGCCAGTATCTAGAAGCCCTGTGTGAACCTCTACATCTCAAATTGACTTGTATTAGCCATTTATTTGCTTTTCATCTAAGTGTTCTTTTACTATAAACTGTATTACTTTTCTTGCACTATTAAATCCATCCTAGTTGAACCGTGCAGCAAGTGTGCTCATTTAACACACCAGATTCACTTACTACTGATGGACAGTTAGGTTATTTCCAGTTTGATGAAAAACATGAATATTCCTGGTGCATCTGGAAGAACACTTACGACATAAAAACATGAAGCATCAGTGTTTTGAGGTAAAGTCAAATTGTATATATAAAAAAAAAAAAACGGTTGTACCAGTTCATCTGTCACTAGTAGTATGATTTATTCTCATACTTGGTTTTGCAAATCTATAGCTTTTTAATTTTCTGTTCCTGGTAGGTGTGTAATGAATGGTACTGTGATTTAATTTGAACACATTTTTCACTCACTGCTGAATCTATTTGACAACCACATTTTAAAAAAACCTCTATTTCCACATTATATTACAAACAAAAATTTTTCTAGGTAGATCTAAATGTGAAAAGTAAGGCATTCCCTGATAGCCTAGTGGATAAAGTCACCAGGATGTAGTCCACATACATCTTAAGGGCCCAGGTTTGAGACCCAGGACTGAGGGGAGCAACCAAGATATACAACTAAATAAAAATATATGCACCCTCCTATCTCCCTGTCTGCTTGTGTACTGCCCTTAGTTCCTGCCTACATCTTTAAAAATAAAAAAAGTGAAAAGTAGGCAATAAAGCTTCTAGAAGAGTATTGTCCCAACTTTTTGCAATGAAAGTAATGTTCTATAAACCTGTGCTTTCCCATGACAGCCATTAGTTTGCATGTGACAATTGAGTACTTTCCATGTCTAGTGTTACTTGAACAAATTTAAAATTTTATCTGTTTAGTTGAACTTCATAAAAATTAGGCATTTCTGCTCATTAAAAGATATTAAAAGTGTGGAAAAGAAAGCAATCGAGGGAGAGAAGTTATATGCAAAGACAAATGACTCATGCAGAATATGCAAAGAACCACAATCGGTCAAGAAGAAAAAGGCAATAGTTCTACCCCACCTTCAAAACTAGGTAAAATAAACACTTCAAAAAAGGTGACATCCAAATGTTAATTAGTATGTCATCAAGGAATCACAAGATGTCGTGCCCTGGTAGAACAGCAGTTAGGTTACTCAACTCTGAAGGAGCAAGCCACATATCTCTGAGTCCCAGGTCCTGGGGAAAATAACCAGTGTGAACAACTAAAAATAACGTAAAACGCTCCTTCCTCCTCTCCTTTCCTGTCTTCCTGCCTACTCACCTTCATTTTCTGCCTGTACCTTTTCTTTAAAAAAAGCAACACAAAATCAAATCAGAAGTATGAACCAAAATGGCTACAATTAAGGCAGAACGACAAATAACTACCAAGTATAAGCAAGAGCGTGGAACATGTGGAACTCTAATACATTCATCGAGTTAATTCTGGTACTATTTAAAAAAACCAGTATTATATACTAAAGTTGAATGTAAACATATTCTATGGATTAGCAATTCCATTCCTAGAAATTATTCGATCAAAGCAGACACATATACTAGGAAGACAGCAATGCCCCTAGAAGCTTATTCATACTAAGCCTGAACAGGAAACAATTCAATGTTAACAAATGGAAAAATACAACCTAGAAGACAAACAAATGTTTAATGTTAAAAGTCAAGAGAAGACTGAATTTTTGTGAGTTTTTTTGAATAGGGTATGTTCACTCTTTATAGCCATTAATATTCATATGTACTTCATGCATGCTATACTAAAATTATTTTTAGTTTATTAAGAATGCTGTGGTAACTCGGCAGACTTATTTTTGGTAGAATCATATAAAATGCGGCTTTTTCCTTCTTGTTATAGCAGCAAAAATCTAATTAAAACTCAGAAACTGAGTTTAAAGAAACTGGCTTAAAGACATAAAACATTAAGTCCCACTAAATTAAGAGATTCAAAAGTAAATGGTCTTTGTCACTCTATGTTCTCATTTCTGCTTTTCTTTGTGAAGATTTTGTCAGGCAGATACTCTGCATGCAACTCTGGACCTAACTTTCTTAGCTAGCAATGCTAGTGAGAAACATCTCTAAGTTTTGACAAAAGTCTCAGAACTGGCCTAACTTAAGTCATATACTCTTTGTTGACCTTGTTCAGTCCCAAATGAAGCACTGGACTGAGTTGTAAAAGGATACTTTCCCAAGAGAAAAATCAAGGTGCTATTCCCAGAAAAGGGTGGAATAAATGTCAGAGAGGCAGAAAAATCTGTTTATCTGAGGAAGGTAGAAGGAAACCTTTGTTTCTTCTTGAGTTATGTCAAATCAAGTAGTTAATGTAACTTTTCCTATCTTAAAGCAAAGAAGATGCTTTGAGAAAGCCCCTAAACTAATGGAAGACCGAAATCGACAGTTTATCAGATCTCACTTCAATCTTTCCCTCCCAGTCTGGATCTCGTACATTATGGTCAAAGTAATCTTTTTTGTACATAGCTCTGGTTTTAACAACCCCAACAACAGAAGATTTGTTCTTCCATCATCTTATCCTAACTTACCTTTTCATATTTAAACTACTTCCCTTTGCATACACTAAGTGCTTTTAATTGTTTGTCACTGTCATTGTGTATTAGGATATAAATATATTTAACATGCCGGTCAAGAGATACAAGTTTTCCTTTTTTGGCTTTAAAATGTAATCAAATTACTTATGAATGTTAAATGTGATTCACAATACATGTTTTTTCTAAAGGTCAATATTTTTTATATTAAACTAATTTAGCCTTACAAAAATAAAACATAATAATTTCATGATCAAGTATGAGATATAAATATCACTTTCTTAATGGGAAGATGTTAGAGAACTATTTTCTACATACCACGCCTCTTTTTCTCATTATATACTATATATAATTTAAGTGTTGTTTTAAAGACAATACAGCAATTCTAATTTTAACACATATGGAACCTTATAATAAGCTGTACTATCTTTTTTAGAGTACATAAAACTAGACATATCTATAAGTAGTCTACTTATATCCTAAGCTAATTTCATTTAGGCTAAATGTCTGCATTTTTTAGTTTTAGCTAGAAAAATTTATTATATAACCATTTACCAACTTAAGGTTTCAGAATTAAGTGATTTTTAATACAAAAACAGGAATTATGGCATAAATCAGTGACTTTTAAAATATAAGCATGAAATATACATACAGATTAACTATTTTTATTTAAGCCAAGTAAGCAGTGAGCTAAAAAGTTAGACAAGATGATTTGTATTTTACACTTATTTACATTTATATCAGAACATAAAGTATAATATCCTCTACTTTATTGTCCAAATCTACATATTTTCATCTGAAATACAATATTTATAAGCCAAATATCTCCTGCAACCAAACAAACATTAGGAGCTAAATATTTCTGGAGGTTGGGGGCACTTTCCCAATTCACCATGAATCTATGTCCTTAGGTTTTATACAGTCTATGCCTTAGCTGCCTCAGTCACAAGAGTGTGCCTAAATTATCTATTGGTTCTAGTGGAACCAATTTTCCTCATTAAGTACCTAAAGAGATTTAGCACACTCTTTAGGACGCTTGAATACAACCAAGAATATGGACATACTAAGTAAATATATCAACTCATTCCAACATTCAAGATACAAGGACTGACTTCTGATTTAAATCTAAACCAAAACTAAAATTTGAAAATAATACTTAAAAACACCCTCGCAACCACTGTTATAACATTCATTTATATATTCACATAGCATTTTCCAGGGGTTACTGATTTTCTGTGCTTCCAGAGATCTTTACATTGGGGAAATAATCAATCTTCTTCTTTCTCAATATATGTCTTTGCATTAACCCGTGCCATTTGCCTGGCCAAGTATCTGTCTCTAGCTGATGTTACAGTCTCTTCATTGTTCCGTCTTGCAAATTTGCTCACTGCCTCTTGTGATCTATCTTCTTCTGTTTCTTGGCTTTTCTCTGTTATTCTGTGTTTTGTTCCCAGTGATGTTTCAAAACTAGAGGATTTCTCTGGGTTTCTTTCTTTGTCCTTTTCTATGTTTCTCATTTTATTGGATCTTTCATAGTCAAAGTATCTATCCCTCCTAGCATTCGGACTGTTTTCCTTTCTGTCTTTATTTTTCTCTGAAGTTTGAACACTTACTTGTTGCTTGTCTCTCTCTCTGTATTTATCACTGTTTTCACATCTTTCTTTCCTTGCTTTTATATGTTCTTCCTTTCCTTTGCTTTTTTCCTCCTTCTCTCCTCTCCTCTCACTGTTTCGGTCATGATCATTTCGTTGTCTCTCTCTTTCTTGTTCTCTTGTGGGGTACTTCTCTCTGTCTTTCTCCCTTTTCCACTCTCTGTCATTTCTTCCTCTTTGGCCTCTTCCCCGCAGTTTATCTTCTTGTTCACGCAACTTCCAGTGGGAATCTCTATGACTGATCTCTCGATGCCTATGGGAGTCTTTCTTTTCTTTTCGATTATCATGGTCAGTGGAACAGCTCTCCTGCTCCCTGGACTGCCTCTCCTGGTGCTGATCTTCCCTTTTCTCATGTCCTCTTGACTTGGTACCTATTGTGTAGTGTTTGGTACCAGGCTCTTTTTCTTCACTACATGATCCTGAGTGGGTTTGACTGCTGTGATGCCTGGAGTCCTTCTCAGAGGTTCTGCAGTTCACTTTATTATTTTCTTCCATTTCATCATCCTCACTGCTCTTAGAATCAAAGTCACTGTCCGCATCTCGATTATCCTCTACTTTCACGACAGTTTGGAGAATGCATTTCTCATGTGGTATTCTGTTCTCAGAACTTACTTCATCAGAATAACCCCTTGATTTCTCTTCTTTTACGCCAGACCTTTAACATAAAATACCACATTATAAATGTAGTAAGCAAACTAATGTTTTTTGTTAATAATACAACTATAATTATACATAACTGATTATCCAAATGTGAAAAAATGGTGTCTGCTGTTATCTGCAAACTATTTGTTTTATCATTTAGAATATTTTCAATGTTGGGTAAAGTAAAATAGAAAATCAACCCTTCAGTATTAGACCACTAGAACTTTCAGGCAGAGGTCTGTGCAAGGTTTTTGCTAAGCATAGACAAATATTTTCATTAATCACACATTCACTCTTATGAATTGCATTTATAAAACAACAACTGTGGTTCTCTTAGCAGTGCTGGCAACACTGTCTTGGCTAAAGGATTAACAGGAATTCTATTACTGGACTGAGAAGTGCTAACTTTTAAATGACATTATGGCGTTTCATGGCTAGCCTCATAACTATTCCATATAAAATTCTAATTTCCCATTCAAAATTTCAAATAGACTTTCTTAGACTCACAATTCTCACTGATTTTCTAATCACAAGCTGGCAGCTTGTGGTGGTGGAGTATGTGATATTTATCTTAAGTCTCATTCTTAATTCCATTTTCCAGCCCCTTCCCTACCCTGAGCAACAAACACTCACATCCTCTAAATTTAATGTTTCTGTTGCTTCCCCAAATTTGCTTAGATGTGGATTTCAAGAAATTCTTCTTTCTGTTACACACTTACAGCATAATCACTTTACTATTCCTGTAATACTTTACAACTAAAAAAAAATCCTCCAGTTCTTACTTTCTAGACCAATGTCAACAGATATGATTAGAAAAATGACAATATCCACTAGACTACCTAAGTGGCAATTAAGTACAAGTACTTGAAATGTGGCTGTGGTGATCAGAATTTTAAATTGCATTTGAAAAGCCACATGTGTCTAGTGGCTACATAATGCATTTCTAGCCCCTGATATCTTTCAGAGGGTTAAAATGACCCCACAAGTACAGGAGATGAACAGTACTTTTCTTCTAAATATTCCATTATCCCGTGTCTCACCTGGCTTCACGAAAACTACATGTAGGTACTTCTTCTTCACCAACTGCTTGATTTAATAGGTGTCTATAAAATCCACTAAGATCTTTCTGTTTGGTTACATCCAAACGTGCTAAAAGATGAACAAGCAAAAATATATTCAACAAAGCACAAAACAGTTTAGTTTTATGGAGATAAAATTACATAACATATAGTGTGTGTAATCTATTTTCTAGATGAGTTGACAAATTACAGACTATAGGCTAAATTTGGCCTGCTGCCCATTTTTGTCAATAACATTTTTATTGAAACACAGTGCTGCTCATTTGTTTATGTACTATCTAAGGCTGCTTTTGCACTATAAAGGCTGAGTTGCAACAAAAATCTTTGGCACACAAAGTCTAAAATATTTACGATCTGTTCTTTACAAAAAGTTTATTGACTGGTTTTCTAGATTAATATATAATACATGCTTAGACCAGTCTTACAGATTTCGATTTTTTTTTTAAAGGAAAGGTGCAGGCAGGAGAAGAGAGGAAGACGCATTTTATTTTTATTAGTTGTTCATACTGGTTGTTTTCTTCCAGACCTGGGATGAATGTGGCCTGTGCTCTTTTGGAGGAAGTGATTGACCTAACGGCTGCTCCACAAGGCTGCATCTAGGTTTGGTTTTCTTCCACTTAAAAAGTTGATGAGCACAAGCCAATTAAACTATTTATAAGTATATATTTTACTTAGATTTGAGAAATGACCATGGGTTCAAAGTACTGGAGGTCAAAGATATTCTTTGGTCCCTGAATATTTTTGTTCTTTCTTGAATTAATGTTACTTTTGTTCAAAATGTCCATGATAATACTGGAATGGTGTTACTCTAATTTTCTCATCTCAGAGAATAAAATTAGGACTGAAATCTCCACTTAATATATTGTTTCTAACAAACATTATGCCTAGAATATTTTTACATTTTGAATCATTTCCTAAATGATCACAGTTTTAAGCAACAAAATGAGACATAAGTGAAAAGTCTAGAACCAGTAATAGTTATTAAAGAGTATAACTATAATTTGGTTAAAAATCTCCTCTCTCTTTCATTTTACTGAGGAGGAAGGAAGGGGAGGAGGAAACATTATTAGGGAAGGAAGAAAGGAAGAGGAGGAAGCACTTTTATTATAACTATATCTACTCTTGATTGTTCTTCCCTGGCCCCAAGTCAGGGAACCTGGGTCCTTGGGCTTTTTAAGTGGTCTAAGTCTTAGACACTGTCTTCATGCATGAGCCACAAGGGCATGCCTCTGCTTTATAAATATGGTATACACTTGTACCTTGAAATCATACACATAAATTATGACATGTCAGGGCAAATGAAAACCATGGGGCAGAATTCTGCTTCTGTTTCCTTCTCTAGTCTTTTCCCTCCTCCGTTTCACCTTCAAGTGCAGCAGCCCTCTTCTCTCTTTCTTCCTCTTCAGCTCTTTCTTGCAGTTTTTTCTTATAAGCAGATGTCACAAATGCCTCTTTATCATCGAATTCTCCCTTTTCCATTTCTCGTTCTCTTTGTATTTTTTTTTCCATTCTTTTTTCCTGTTCCTTTTTTCTGATCTCAACGGCTTTTAGTAAGTTGTGAATATATTTGGGCTAAAGGAAAAAAAAAAAAGATTTAGGAAAGAGTCAGAAAGCAATTTTTAATATTCTTCTTTTTACTATAAATCAAGAAATGGCTAGTCCAATTAGCCTCTCAAAATTCGTTAATTAGCAAAATTAAAACTAGAAACCTTTCAATATAATTTTAGGTATAAAACCAGAAATTACTCATAATGCTATTTTTACTTTCTGAAATCTCAAACTAGGTAATTTTTCGAGTGTTTTTCTAGTCATTTTTACTGGTATTGTTTTAATACCTCAACAGATCTGCAAATTGGAAAGGTTGCTACTAGTTTTTCACATTAGTTGAAATATGAGTTAAAACCAAGAGTAATCGAAAATTCAATCAATCCCCTTTCTCTAATTTTTTTCAAACTAAAACTATGATCATGATAGGTGCAGATGATTTATTTATTTAACAGAAGCAATTTAAAAAATGAGATGACAAAACACCAATAAATATAAACAGAAGTAGTACAAAGACTTTTTAAGAAAAAATGTTCAAAAGATTATCTACAAGGTTTTAAAGCAAAAAACAAAATTTATAAAATTGCTAAATACTTTACCTGCTTCTGCTATGATATTAAATTCTTGGTTTTTATTTTAAATATATAGTTAAACATAATAAATATATATGATAAATATATAATATAGAATAATATAATAAATATATATTTTTAATAAAATAATAAATATATAATAAAATATATAGTATCTTTTTAAACTACGGGCTTTTCACACTCTCCTGCTGAAATAAGATTAAGATATAAAATACAGGTCAAGATCAAAGAAAGTTTTATTTTCAGCCACAAACCTTTCGGTCTTTTCCTAAAAGCAATTTGGGATTACTGTCTTCCTTTTTTTTCTGCATTTCATCATAAATACTGTCATATTCATATACAGTGGAATCTTCTGCAAGGGCCTTTTGGATTTCCAGTTTGGTCTTAAAAAAAATTAAACATTTCAAAATTATGAGTCAAATAATAGATACCACAAAAGTATACTATGTTTTGAGAGGATCATAAATCTGAAACATATCATAAAATAGTATCCATGACATTTTATTTTTTCCTCCTGGTCCTGAGTCTTGAACCTGGTCCACAGATTTTACATGGCTTGTACCACAGCTGCCTCAGCCACAGGGGTGTGCCCCATCACATTTTAGACAGAAAATATGAACTCTGATTTTGGAGCCAGACAGTCTGAGTTTGAATCCAGACTATTCTTCTGAGCTACTTTGGGTTAGGTTCACGCTTTTTGTGCCTCTATTTTCATCATCTAAAAAAAATGAGGATAATAACTATATCTACTTTCCAAGTTACTGTGAAAATAATTTAAACATAAAACAGTACAGAGTTTAACTATTCTAAATGTTCAATAATAAAAAGACTTATTCACATCAAAAGGTCCAAGGCAGAGCACTTGGTTTAGGTCAGCCACCTCTGAAGGAGCGTAGTTCACACACATCCAAAAGACCTGGGTTTGTGTCCTGGGTCTCAATGGAAAAACCAATGTGAACAACTAAATAAAAACCAAATAAAATGTTTCTTCCTCCTCTCTCTTACTGCCTTTCTATCTACTCACATTCATTCATTCCTGCCTGGACTTCTTCTTTGGAGGAAAAAAAAATGGTCTAAGGTATGATTCAGAAATATCTATTCTTGGTTTCGAGCTATTAAACTTTCAAATTAGTTTTAGTAAGCTGAGTTACCAAATAAAATGCTTCATTTTCAAATGATAGGTAATACTTTTATAAAAACTCACAACATAATAGAAAAATGGAAATACCTTATAATTAAGAGTATTCCTGCAATTTCAGTTGTGTAAAATCCTCTGCATTTGTTATTATGTTCCCTCAATCTTAAATGTTCTTCCTCCTGCTTTAAAATTTTATCTAGAACTTCAGGGCCAGTTCAACCCCTATCTCTTAAATGAGGACATCTCTGAGGACTCTGACTCTCAATGATCTCTTAATTTTTAACTCTGATGATACATTCTGCAATATTTAACTCTTATATTTTAATTTTTGCTTTATCGTTATGCTGCTTGCTATAATGTAGAACACAAGAGGGATCCTTTTAAAGTGATAGGGCAATATTTATATTATAATTAGTCAAAGAACCAAGCTGATATTCTTTGGTTTTTACAGAACTAACAATTAGAATGATGTACATGCCAAGCTAAAAAAAATCTGGGGGGAGGGGAGGAATATGTGAAGGGGAGGGGAAAAAAAGAAAGCAAAAACATTCTTCTATCCGGAATATTGTTTAAAATCCTAAAACAATGATCCCCATCATACATGGTAAATTAGTACCAGTTTCCCTCCCCTGAACAACTTAAGAGAATCCAAAGGAGGAAACAGATTCCAAGAAATAATCACCATCACCACAACTCAGAGAGAAAAGACAACTTTGAATTGATAACATGCCATTATATGTTGGGAGGGCAGCAGGGTAGCAGTTATGTAGATATATTGTTAAATTATTATTAATTCAAGATATAGAAAGCAAAAACAGGACAAATCTAAGGGAAAAAACAGACAAATCCACAATCACAGTAGATATTTTAACATATGCCTTCTAGTAATTAATAATAGAATAGACAAAGATAACATCAATATATATGGATTAAGAATGGCACAATGGAAACATACAGAACATTTTTTCAGGCATAGAATAATATTTACAAAAACTAACTATATTGGAGAATAAAATTTATCTAAACATTTTAAATATGTGAACCAATATAGTGAATGATCTCAGAACACAAGATACCATGTTAGAAATCACTAAAAACTAGAAACTAGAAATTAAGGTCTAAATAATCTACAAAGTAAAAGAGATAATATATGAGTCAAAGAAGAAATCCTAACAGGAATTAGAATTTTGAATCAAGAAATAAAAATATTACTTATCAACATTTGAGAGTTACATTAGTCCTTAGAGGGAAACATACAGTTTTAAATACAATAATCAGTTGATCCTTTGAGGTCAACTGTGGTTTGAGGTTGCTGGTTACACATTATATTCCATGATGAAAGTAAGAAGTTATTATAAAGTAACTAAATACAAAATTCTGAGACCAGTTCCCAGGGTGGCAGTAGAAGAATGACTAAAAGCCTGAATGATGCAATTTCACTGCCTGGGTTAGAACACAACTGTACCATTTACTAATTACATGACCTCATGGAAAAATCCTTTTTGTCTCTTTTCCTTAACTACAAAATGAAAGTCAGAAGAATGTATCTCTCACAGGACTGTTTTTCTAACAGCTGCCATGTCAGGCACATAGAAAGTACTTACAAATTTACAAATTTTATTCTCCAATTCTTGTCAAAGGAGAAAAATTATAGGGGAAATAATTAAAATAAAAGAAGATGTACATTGCTACTGTTTAATCTCATTATGTTCTGCAGTAGCAAGTTCTAAAATACACTCGTGGAGTAGTAGCAAAGTTAGTAAGTCTTCAGGAAAAGTATTGTAATTAGCTGTGTGATCATGACGGCTAGTTTAAGTTTCAGGTTTCTTAATCAAGACTATGGATAGGTTTGTGAGAATTTAAAAAGCTGATGTACATATGTAAGAAGTGCTTGAAAATAAATACAACATTATATAAATATATGGTGCTAGCGTTTCTATTGAATTACTAGATATTCTCCTTGGTAAATTTCAAATAAATATAAAATTGCAAAATCATTTTAGTGAATTGTTTTTAATCAGCAGAGGGAATTATCAAACCAAATATTCTATTGTCAGACTACTTACTGAGTCATGAAAAAACAGAAATGGATTTTTTTCTTTCAAAGGAAAGGTACAGGCAAGAATGAAGGCAAGTAGGCAGGCAGGAAGAGGAGGAAAAAGCAGTTTATTTTATTTAGTTTTCCATCCTGGCTGCTCCCCTCGCCCCCCAGGTCTTGAACTGAGACCTTAGGATGTACATAACTACACCTGGTGTACTAAACAAACTGCCAGGCCACCAGGGTGCGCCACCTGAATACCAATCTGATACTTAAAGATATGAGCTAAATTACTTTTACTTCATTGAACGCATTTAACACTCTCTTCAGCATTACCTGCTTCATTGCTTGCTTCTTTGCAGCTTCCCTCTGAAGGCTTTCACTCACGGAGGCCTATAAAACAGAAAAATGTTTAATTTAAACCAATTTAAATTTTCTTTTCTAGTATTCTATAGGCAACAGGCTCCTTACAGTTAAAGTATATAGCGTATTATGAATTAACATTTCAAGGTCTTTTCTCTATACTTTAGGAAATAAACGAATTTTCACTGTAAATCATCAAAGCAACATGCATGAGATTACATGAATATTAGTCGCAACTTCACCAATGAGTTATTCAACCTCTTTAGGGGTTTTAATGTGCTTTGGGTACACACTGGAATGCATATGCATAAGTCCATGTGTGTTGGGGGGGCAGGAATTGAGCTACGTAATATTTCAAGGCCTAATTTCAGCATTAAAATGGTATGCTTCTCAGCAACAAAAAGCATTGATTTTAATATATAACCACTGAATACAGATCAAACTCTCAGTATATGCTTAAGGTTTAGGGACCATCAGAACTGTGATTA
Organism: Solenodon paradoxus; assembly: GCA_004363575.1. Lineage (NCBI taxonomy): Eukaryota > Metazoa > Chordata > Mammalia > Eulipotyphla > Solenodontidae > Solenodon > Solenodon paradoxus. The sequence goes on along the minus strand of RJWH01000352.1, from coordinate 777,394 downwards.
CCATTCAATAAATATGTACTGAAATGCCTACTGTATCAGGCATTAGTTGAGCTCTTCATGAAAACACAAGAACATGACTGAGAGAAAAAAGGTTTAAAAGGGACAACAAATAACTAAAGAGATAATTATAATATAAATGTGACAGACAGTATAACAAATGGATCAATAAACGGTTATGGGAGCAAAGCACTGAAGGAAATGAAATATATGAGGAACCAACAAAATCTTCCCCAAAGAGATAGGACATTAAACCTGAATCAAAAAGAAGTATATGAAGGCAAGAGGATTATAGTAGTAACCACCAAAGTAAAGATAAAATGTTTCCTTAAAATAGACTTTGTTAATACACCAACATTGAAATGTATATTTTTAAAGAGTAAATTTTATGGTATATGAACTATATCTTAAAATTTAAAAAACTACTGATGAATTTATCTTTAAAAATATAATCCTCCACTTCAGGACTATATTCTCCAGCCTATTGACATTTGCTGTTTTTCAGTTGTATAGTATCAATTTTTGCTTCTTTTGTGGCAACAAACAGAACAAAATAAATAAACCTATTTCCTTATTACCACAGAGATAAATTAATACACAAAGGCCACACAACAGAACACATACTTAATAAGTTACTAAACTGCTAGGCCACTAGGGTATACCAAGTAAAGACATTTTAGGTGATAGCAAATTGACTCCAACAGAAAGAGATAACAATAATAGTAGCTAACATTTATTAATCCAAAAGCCATGCTAAGTGTATTGCTTATACATGTATTACTCATTGAATCCAAATTTCTCCTTTACCTAATAACACTTTTTGCTCATAAAATATCAACTATAAACACTAAAATACTGAACATACTAAACAACTGATCTCATAAAATCCTTTCCAATGTGTTTTGTCTCAGGCTTTCTAGTTAGTATACAGTAAATTTATTTTTCTTGATCAGAGTTAGTGATATATTTAGGATTTACTCTAAAAGTAGATCTTCAAATGCTGAACTTTTACATCTTTTACTTGCTTGTATTATTTCTTATCTCTCTTCCAGTCTGTCATAGTTCATCTGCTGTCATTTTCAAATTAGTTGTTTCAATCTAAATTACTGAACCTGGAAAACTAAAACATGAGGCTATTCCTTTTTAAACTTTTATATGATGTAGAAAAATCAGACCGGGAAAGTCCCCTCCAAAGTAAAGTCTCTCAAGAGGCATCGTTTCCATACAGTTGTTTAGAAGAATAAAGTATGACTTTTGAAAAAACAAAAAAGAAATTGGATGTCACTGCTTATAGGGTGATAATGGCTAGAATAGAGTGATTTTACATAACCAATTCTCACTCCTGGAATTCCAATAGTACCAGTGGATAAAGATAGATAACTCTGAACCCAAGTTACAAAAAAAGATTTCTGCCTTTTGAAATTCATTTGATTCTCAGATTTCTAGCTCAAGTAGTAACTATGACAATGACTATGAAAGTGGGCAATTAAAATACCAAAAAATTATCTAAGCACATATACACAAAAAGTTAGAAAGGAAGAGTTGATGAAATTTGATGTTTCTATAAGTGATCACACTTGTAAAAGTCAGTAAATATATTAAATAGTATTTTAAAATCTATATAACATAAGAAATTCTAGTCTAGATCTATACTGGAGATAAAACTAGCAAAATTAAAAGCAGGATCCATAAGATTTTATATTTTAAAGGTCAAGTTTAAGTTTTTTTGGTATCTTTAAATTAAAACACTAGTACATAGCTAAAGACTCAATCTTTAAGGACATGCAAAAGAAAAAAGCCAAATCAGCCTTCCTGCCATAAGTCAGGGAAGGATTCCTCTTACTGAATTCAATAAATAAAGTAATTTCATATAGGTGCCCTTGTGAATAGAATAAAAAGATACATAAAATTTGCCAACATTATCAGGCTCTAACTTTACAGTTCCTATATTGTATGAGTAAGGAGGAAATACAGAAAAATGATCACAAGTGTAGGCTCAAGAAACTGAGTTTTAAACTGTTTTCTTATGTAACTGTTATTATAGGTATATTACACAGCTATATATCAACACCTACCTCACAAGGATGTTTTAAGGATTAAATGATAACATGTAAAAAGCACACAGCAAGTATCTAGCTCAAAGAAGTGCTCAATAAGGGTTAGCTATCATTATTATTGCTAATATTTCTATGTTCATACTTAAGAACATAGGGCTGAAGAAACACATTTAAACAAATTAAGCTATGGGAAAGCAGATAGTTGTTTCTGATTTGTAATGCTTTGAGACAATGTGTTTTCATTTGTAAGTAGTTCCTAGTAAGACCACTATTCTAGAAAATCCATTTCTAGTTATATGCCTTAGCTGGCATAGCTAGTGAAGGATTTAAATGTTATGTATCCTTCATTTACCTATTTAATGATTAGCAGTGCAAAACCTTACATAGAAGAAAACATGTACTCTGTTCAACCTCGTAAATAAGCACTTAGGCCTAGTCACTTCAAGTTATTTTTCTTATGAGGTTTTCTATGTATAGTAAATAAACCATGTTTTTCTCCTGCTGACCTCTTTTGTCAGTTCAAATTAGAATTCTACAGGGTACTTGAATATTTTACTTCCTCTACAGTGTATGTCCCTTAATATTGGTTCTCCATGATCCGAACTTTATAAAAAAGATAAGAGCACCATAGTGTTGGACATGTTTATGTAATATACTATAACTTGGGTTTCCTCTTCTCCAATTTTGTGTAAGGCATAATTTTATAAGCAGCTATGGTTTATTACTTTTTCACTGCTGCATCACATTCTGTATACCAGTGTTATTTCATTCTCCTACTGGTGAACATTTATTTGGGTTATTTCCATCTTTTCTGGGCAAAAGGAAGCTATGAACATTGTTATATATATGTTCTGATACACAAGTGTGAGAATTTCAGAGTAGAACTGCTACACTGAAGAGAATATGTATCTTTAACTTCACTAAATATTGACAAACTCTTCTCCAAAGTATTTAATCAATTCATATTCCGTACCTACACTGTATAAATTCCTACTACTCTGCCTTGCAAACATTTTGAGTTGTTAAACATCTTACTCCTTTAGGCAATTTTATAGGCATAAAATGGCTTTGTTTTTCATTTTCCTTATTAAGGCTGAATATCTTTTCATACATTAGTAGGTTTCATTTATTGTAAGTAAGCTTCTCTGTGAAAAACTTATTTGTATATTTTGTACATTTTTTATTTGGGTTCTTTTGTTTTTCCTTAACGATATGTTGGAGTTCTTGGTATTGCTTAGATAATAATGTTTTGTTTTTATAATTGCAAAAATCTTTTCCCTCTCTATGGCTTGTTCTTTCAGTTTTCAAATATCTATGATATTGCCATCTTCAAAGAGGGCGATTACAAATTTCTCTTACAAAATCTAAAAACCTTAATAAGCAGCAGGACCAGTCTCCCTATGAATTCCCGGCATTCCAGAGATGAAGTCTCCTCCCGAAGATTTTATCTCCACATTCCTTTCTCAACCCCAGGGCAATCTGGCCTCTATCCCTGCCACTCCGCTGGGATCTCTAAAACCCCCACTGCTAAGCCCAACTAATACTTTTGGTATTTATCTTATCTGACCTCTGAGAAATAGCTGATTTCCGTGATCTTGGCTGTCCCTCAGGCTCATTTCTTATTTCACACTACCATTTCATTTATACTCCATTCTTATTTCGTTTTTTCCTTTTGTTTTTCTTTTCGTTCTTTTTTTTTTTTTCCTCCTAAGGAAAGGTGCACGCAGGAATGAAGCTGAGCAGGCAGGCAGGCAGGCAGGCAGGCAGAAGCATTTTATTAACACTGGTTGTTTTCCTTCAGACCTGAGACTTGAACCCATGGGGTATGTGGCTTGGGCCTTTGGAGGCAATTGACATCTTATTCTTATATGCTCCAGACTTAATATCATTCTCTTGAGCTGGCAAGCCCCTCTTTCGAGGACTAAGTCCTTTTAGATAATTATGACTTATTCTTCTAGTCTTACTTCCTTCCAGAAATCTTCCCCGATCCCAAGAATTATATTTGTACTGTCCAAGACACATCTATGTATTCTGATTTTACTTATCACTTCATACTGAAGTTGTCATTTTACTTAACTGTATTCGCTACTAAGTTTTGCAAGAACGAGGGTAACCCCTGTAGTCTCGCTAATTAGCGACATGCCAGGCACATAATATTTGTTAAAAGTGTTTGTATGATTTTATTTCCTATACGTAGCATGATATTTTGTGTAATTTTTTTTTTTTTTTCAAAGAAAGGTACAAGCAGGTAAGTAGGCAGCAGGTAGGAAGAGAGAATAAGAAGCATCTCTATTTTTATTTTAGATTTCCACAATGTTGCTTCCCCCCAAGGCCCAGGACATGAACCCAGGGAGTACATGACTTCTCCTTTGGAGGCAATCACCCTAACCACTGCTCCACCAGTACACACCTTATGAGGTATTATTCTAAGGCTTAAAAAATTTTGGTTAACCTGTGATGCAGAAATTCCACTTTAAGAATTCATCTTGAGGTGTGTTGTGGTGGAGCAGTGGTTGGGTCTGCCATGTCCAGTTGGCACAATCTCCAGGTTCCCAATATGAGCAATTAAATAAAATGCTTCTTTCTCCTCTTTTCCGGTCTGCCTGTCTCTGCTCACCTTCATTCCCGTGCCTGCATCTTTCCTTTTTTTTAAAAAAAAAGTCATACTGAGGAAATAATCTCAAATGTGAACAAATATTTAGCTTTAAGAATGCCTTGCATAGTACTGCAATTTGTGAAATCAGGAAGCTGGTAACTGACATTCAACAACAGAATGGTTAAACTATAGTTTACTCATAAATGGGATGCAATATGACTATTTACAATGATATTGCACATCCATTAATATTCAAACTATACAAACCTCACTCTTGGGAGTGTATCATAGAAACAAAAGTACCAGAGTATACAAAAAAAGGGGGAAATGCCCATCAGTAAAAAAATGACTGATAAACCATGACCCAAATTCGTGGTATAATATTATGGATCTGTAATCAAAATGTTTACACTTGGCATGCCCTGGTGGAATAGCAATTTGGTAAGCTACTTTTGGCCAAGAGCATAGTCCACGTACATCCCCAAGACCCAGTTCTCATTCCAGGGCCAGAATGAATAACCATGATGAATTAGAAAAATAAATAAAAATACTTCTTCCTCCCCTCTCCTGCCTTCTTGAGTCTTCATTCCTGCCTGTACTTTTTCTTAAAATAAATAATTAAACATATACCTACCATAAGACCCAGCCTAGGTAGAAATGAATGCATATGTCCATACAAAGAGTTATACACAAATACTCACAGCCATCTTACTTGTAATAACAAAACACCTGAAACAATCTAAATGATTATCAGGTGAATAAACAAATTGTGTTTGTTTCTACAATGGAATAATACTTATCAAGAAACAAAGAACAGACTACTGATATACACCATGTGACTTGACCTCATAAGTATGCTAAAGAAATCAGACATGTCCCTCGCCATTCAAAGTATATACGACATAATTCTCTATGCAAATTCTACAAAATGAAAACTATCATGATTGAAAGCAGATCAGTAGTTGCCATGGGGCCAAAGGAGAAGATGGGAAGGAAAAGGAAGGAAGAATTAATTACAAAGGAGAAATGAGGAAATATCTGGGTGTGATGGATAATGTTCATTTTCTTTATTGCAGTGTATTACTAAATTATACTTTAAACAAATGTCATCATATGTTGATTATACCTCAATGAAGTTGTTTTTAAAAGTAACATGTCAGCTCACCATTTACTAAAAGTTGTAGACTCTATCTCTGGTGGGAAATCTTAAACAAGAAATTATATAATAATTGTAATTTAAAAACTCATACTTGGAAAGCGGAAACTTTAAAGGGTTTGAACCAGTGACAGAGTCAGTGATTTAGAAAATTAGATGCAAGGAAACCTCAATGAATTAATCTCAGAAATAACAGAATCAAAGGCATATATAGAAACAAAAGGCAAAAGCCGAAATATGTTAAACCAAGTACATATAAACACAGTTAGAGAGTAAAGTCATAGGAAGGATTCTGGTAGCAAAGGCAAATTATGTTGTAACAGATGAAAAGACTGAGAAAAGATAAAGAGCAGGGTTTAAGTATATAAAGCAAATCATTCATGGAATGCATAAACAAACTATAAGGCTGAAATAGAAATTAGTAGCCAAAAATAAGTGAAACTAGAGAGCATGAAGCTGAAAACAGGTCAAAGCAAAGTAGACTACAGAATGAATAAAAGAAGCAAAGCTGTGTATAATAAAAGTGCACATAAATTCTTCTCAAAATGAGGCTGGTTGCTCTACCTGGCTTTTATTCACCACTGCTCAATGAGAAAAGGCCCTAACACCCTAATAAAACATCCTTTGGCATGGCCTGTGGTTTGGCAGGTTAAGTATGCTGCCACTGGATAGCATAGTCCACATATATTCCAAGGACCCGAGTTTGTGACCAGGGGACAGGGGACCAGAATGAAGAATTAAATAAAATAAATAAATGCTTCTTTATCCTCTCTTTTTCTGCCTACCTGCTCTCCTTCATTCCCTTCTGCATCTTCCCTTTAAAAGATAAACCCTTTAATATCTTCTGAAAAATATTTTTTGTTTTAAAAGGAAAAGTGCAGGGAGGAAAAAGGCAAGCAAAGCAGGAAGCGAGAGGAAGAAGCATTTTTATTTTTATTTAAGTGGTCACACTGGTAGCTTCCCCCTGGACCTGGGACTCAAACCCAGGAGTATGTGGCCTGTGCTCCTTCAGAGGCTTGAGATTAACCTCTTACTCCACCAAGGTAGGTCATCTTCTGAAATTTTAATTCCTCTCAGAAATGGATTTTAGTTTTAACTTATCTATAAATTCACTTTCATAATATATAACAAAAAGCTCTTTATTCAGCCTTTTATTTACTATCAGCAGCACCCAGTAGCCTTTTTTTATACATTGATGCTTAAAAAATGATGGTTAAAGGTGTTGAACAAGACAGCCAATTTTAGAAGAGAATATGACTTACTAAATGTAAAAATATCCATTTTATGTGTTATGAATTAATATAGGTTCAATTTTCTTCTATGTTCAACACCATCCTATGTTCCCTTCCCACTGCCAAAAGAAAATGCAATCCCTAAATATAAAAACATGTTTTATTGTGCTTTGCAGTACTGCACTTTGCAAATACTGCATTTTTCTCCCCACAAATTAGAGGTTTATAGCAATCTTCATCGGTATTTTCCAATAGCATGACATTCACTTTGTGTCTCTGTGCTACACTGAATTAAGGTATGTACCATGGATTTTTTAGATATAAATCTGTTGTACAATTAGACTACATACTAGAGTGTAAACATAACTTACATGTACTGGGACATCAAAGAGGATGAATGACTCATTTTATTGTGGTACTAATATTTCTGAAGTATACCTATAGTAATATTTAAATCAGAAAAGCAACTTTGTGGCACTCTCTCATGGCCTAATGAGTAAGTCTGTTCTGGCCAAGCGCAGTCCATATTCACCCCAAAGTCCCAAGTTCGAGACCCAGAGCTGGGGGTGGGGAGTGGAACAAACAACTAAATGAAACAACTAAATGAAAATAAAATGTTTCTTCATCCTCTCTCTTCCTGTCTGCCTACTTGCCTTTATTCCTGTCTATACCTTTCCTTAAAAAAAAGTAACTTTATGGCCAAAAATGAAACAAAAAACCTCATGAAAATCAAAAGTCGAACATAATTTTTAAATATTCGCCATGCTCAGCTTCTAGTTCTTGAAAAGGTTTTAAGTCAGGCTTTCCTTCCACTGAAGATATTCCTACATATGAGAGGTTGGATATGAGAAACAAAAGCAAGTGTAAAAAGTCTCTGGGGAAACAAAAGTTGGCTTGTCTGAACGAAGGTGGGCAGAATAGCAACAAAGAGATGAACATATAGGGCATGCATCTGAGGGAGGGGTGGTGGTGGCTAAATGATGGAGAGCTTTTCAGCTCCTTGTCTCTCTATAGCCCCTTCTGAGGCAAAAAGCAAAAACAAAAAAAGCCTTCTCTGAGGTAATGCTTAAACAGCACTACAAGTTGGCTGAAGTGGTGCCCTCATCTTTCTTCTGTCTGCTGAAAACTTCTGGAAGGAATTATAGGGAGGTGTCATGTAGGGCATGGTTAGTTGTTAGATGGAACAAATGGGAAGCCCACAGGTCCTCTGTCCTGAGATTCTTCTTCCTTTTCTTGACAATCTTACCATGCTTCCCAAATACATTCCTAGCAAATTAATGTAGCTGAAAATACCAAGGGAAAAATGTATTCATGAAAAAACATAAACATCAAAGAAATACTGGGACTATTAAAATATTTTTGAAGATTAAAAACAGAACAAAAGTTGAATATCAAAAACGAACAACAAAAATCCTGAGTGAACCAGAGAGAATATAAATTTCAAATGATTATATTATATAGCCTAAGAAATAGGAGATATTAGTGACAAAAATAAGCAGCTTTTAAAACAATTTGAAATCATGTATATGAAAAATACATAAATATTAAAGATGGGTGAATGAATATAGTTGAAAAATATTCTAGTGAGCAGTAATAATAGGCTAATAATATCATGGAACATACGCAGTGATGAAAGATTAAAAATAAAAGTATATCAATTACACTTTGATACATTATGTTTAAGAAAATCAAAGACAAGAAAATCCTAAAGCTTCTAACAAGATTAGATCACCTATAAAAAAGGATTAAGACCAGAATGACATCTCATCAGTAACACAACTGATTTAGGAATAAATCATTAACAAAATGACTAGGTAGGGGGTGCCCCGAGAGACTAGGCTACATATCCCAAGGACCCAGGACCCACCAGGTTCAAGACCTGGTGCCAGGATGAAAATCAAGATGAATAAGTAAATAAAATAAATGCTGTGCCTCTTCCTCCTTTTCCTGCCTGTCCGTGTCTGCTCACCTTCATTCCTTCCTGCCTTTTCTTTTATTAAAAAAAAAAAACTAGTAGAGGCATACTCTGGTAGATTGGTGGTTTGATCAACTGCCTCCAGTAAAAGCACAATCCATATATCCCAGGGATCTGGGTTCACATTCTGAGCTGGGAGGAACAATCAAAATGTACAAATAAATAGAAATTAATGGGTACTTCTTTCTCTCTCCTCATTTGTCTGCCTACTTGCCTTCATTTCCAGCCTGTATCTTTCCAAATTACTGGGTAGAATAAGTGCTGATGGAACTCTGAAACAAAAGTCTGTATATCAGAAAAACTGTGTATCATCAAAAGTAAAGATAAGCACGGAAAATTTCAGATGTCACATAAAAGCGCTCTTTGAAAACATTCACTAAAGGAATTATAACAAGAATGATGTGATAGACATGGAAAGTAAACATATAATTCAGCAAAACTTGGTATTATCTTAAAAAGGGAATAAGACATATTCAACATACAAAAACATATTCATTAAAATCAAAAACCAAAAATCTAGAACAATTTTGTACACGACAGAATCTTTTTTTCCCTAAAAGAAAAGTGTAGGCAGGATGAAGGTGGGCAGATACAGGCAGGCAGGAAGACAGAGGAAGAAGAAATTCTCCTATGTATTTTTATTTAGTTGCTCATCTTGGTTGTTTCCCCTGAGCCCGGTACTGGAAACTATATCCTTGTGATGTATGTGGACTACACTCTGCCAGAGGCAGCAGACTTAACCCTAGCCAAGGCGCACTCACAAAAGCATGTTTTAAGTAACAAAAATGTTCTCTGTGTCGTGCAATACGGAGGTAGTCACACATGACCAATTAAAAAACTCAGAAAACACTGTCATTTTATTTACTTATTTTATTAAAGGAAAGGTACAGGCAGAAATGAAGGTGAGCAGGCAGGTAAGCAGGCAAACAGAAGAGGAGGAAGTGTTTTACTTTATTTAGTTCATTTTGTTGCCTTCCTTGGTGGTGGGTCTTGAACTGGGGACTTTGGGATGTATGCGGACTATGCTATAGTGAACTAAACCACCAGGGCACATCACACACATGGCTTGAGGATGAAATATGGCTATTAGGACCAAGAAACTAACTTCTAGTGATATTTAAGGTCAAATTTTAAATAGTCTCTATGACTAGTGTCTATCAGATTAGATAATACATAGCTCTAGAGCAGGGGTTGGTAAACTTTCTCTTTAAGGGCTAAATGATAAATATTTTAGGCTTGTGGTCATGTGGCTTCTGTTACAACTACACTGTCACCTTTTACAAAAGCAGTCATAGACAACAAATGGAGAGTGACTGCTAATGGACAGTGCTCAGGTGACAAAAATGTTCTAAAATTAGATAATGATGGCTGTACAACTGTGAACATACTAAAAACAAGAGTTTTATGGTATGTGAATTTTCTCTCAATTTTCTTATAAACACACATATAAAGCAACAACTCTCAGAAGTATAGGGACATCAATAATTTTAAATGGAAATTTTAATTTACTCCTTTATGAAACTAATAGGTTAGGAAGAAAAAAAGTAACTATGTACGATGAGGTAAGCTCAAACTAAGAGAGAACTTCATATACTACAGAAAGTGTGTTTTCAAATATACAAGAATTCACATAAACTATATGCTCATTACAAAGTCAACAACTTCTCCCCAGAACATTATATTTTGATCATAACAAAATAAAACTAATAAACTACTATTAACAAAAAGCAACAAAAAATTTTTTAAACTACAAAACCAAACCAACCACGTATCTAAAAAGTGTAAGTCAAAAGAACCCAAAAGGGCATGCCTTGATGGAAGAACAGTTTGGTCATTCTCCTTTGGCTGGTGCAGTCCACATACATCCCAAGGACCTGGGTTTATGTCCTGAGGTGGGGGTGAACAATCAAAACGAACAACTAAATAAAATAAAGTGCTGCTTCTTCCTCTCATTCTGCCTGCCTGCCTGCCTGCCTCTGCTTGCCCTAAAAGCCATATCTCTAAATTCTCAAATATTCTCAGAAAAAATTCTCAGAAATCATAAAGGAAATTTAGAAAAACTGCAAATTAGAAATTTACAAAATATTTAGAAAAGTGTAACAATGAAAACATTACATGACAAAAAGAGAAATCAATCAAGACACAATTACACCCAATCCACCTAAGAAGAGAAAGAGTAATAACGGACATTAAACTCTTGTGAGGTTTGAAATACTCAGACTGAGATACAATTTCATTACCCTAAAATAAACACAGCATTGTAAACAAAAGAAATCATAAAATTATTATTTTAAATAAATGAAAGATGCAAAATTTTTTACAGATTTATGTTTATTAGGACAATAAGATTAAAGTCAGCTAAAAAAAATATAGATAAAGAGCTACATAATAACCCAAAGAAACAGCAATCAATATACAGGAAGAAATCAATCAAATAAAGAATAAATCAACAAAAAATAAACAAAATAAGTTGGTTCTTTGAAAATATTAGTAAGACAATCTTGTGGCATTGTTAGTCAAGAAAAGTGAGGAGATGCAAATGGTAACAGAGGAAAGGTTTAAAACCTAATATAATAAAAATGTTACCAAATATTTGTTAATAAATCTAAAAATTAAGGCAAAATAGGTATTTTCTTAAAATTGTTAAAGAGCCCTGCACAGACCAATAACCAAAGAAATCCTCTCCCAAAGAGCCCCAAGACCAGTTTTACAAGCTGAATTTCTACTAAATTTTCAAGGAGCAAACAATCCCTATTATCTACAATAGTTACAGTTAGTAGAAAACAAGTGGGAGATACCTAGCCTGTGTTATGAGTTGTTATTTTTATTTCAAACCTAGATAGGAACAAGGAAGAAAAGATAACCAGTCTGTTTTTATCTTTGATTCTATATTGGTCTTTTCAGCATGCATCCATCATGGGACTGATTATATTAACTATAATTATTACAGCTAAAATTCACATAAACAAAAAATGTTTTTTGCTTTTTTGTTTGTTTCAACATGTTTTCTTGATGTTCTGAAAACAGTTTCACTGACTAGGGAGATTGGTTCTCCCAGGGCTAAAAACAATTCTTGAGAGCAAAAAGAGTTAGCACAGAGCTTAACTTTGTAAATTAACCAATCTAGAGTCCATATTCTAAACTGCCTCATCAATCTGGCTCTTATACTCCAGGAAGTAATATTTCTCTGTCCTAATCACTGAGGGTCAGGTAGCACCCTCAGAGTCCAGCGTATGCCAGCATTATTCAAATTAGCCATCTGCAAAGTTTCCCCTGTCCTGACGTTTCCCTTGCTCCTGCTCTGCCTCCTGACCAAAACCTGGTGCTTCTCCTATGATCCTGTGTGACATGACAAGTTCACTTCTTTTTGAAACTGTAATAATGATCTTTCAATAGCACTGACCTTGCTATGTCACTCAAGTCACCCTCCATAAATTATGCAAGCACATCTGAAATAATAACTAAAGCCCATTTCATTTATGAATGGATGTTGAAAACTCTAAATAGTATATTAAAAATAACTTGAAAAATTGTTCAGAAATTCAAGAATGGTTTATAATATTTTAAAATATATCGATATAATAAATCACATCAGTTGCTGACTATCTCGACAGATTCAGGAAAGCTGTTTGATAAAGTTTTAATACTTATTTATGATCAAAATATACCAGTTATCGAAGAATAGAAGGAAATATCCTTATATACTAAAAGCCAATAAATAACAAAGACCAAACTTAATGGAAAAACTTCAGTTATTTCACTTAAGATATAAACAAGAAATAATACTCACTGACTTTGATCAAAATATTAAAGTCGGACTTGGCTAATAAAATAGGGAGACAAAAATAAAAGATAAAAGGATTAAGAGCGATAAAGCAGATGGTGTAGTAAACTATTAAAATAAAAGAGCTTAGAAAGGTTGCCAGGTACAAAATCACTAACACTGCTTTCTACCAGAATAGTCAACTGGAAGATATATTTGAAAATCATATACCTTGATAATAACAAAACTATAAAATATCTAGGAATTAACTGAAAGATAAGGCACACAGCATTAATGGAGGTTAAAAAAAAAACCCCTACCTATAAAAAGTCTAAATGAGTGGAAAATTATACATTTATGGGTAGCTCCTTATGTATTAATCTCTAACTCCAGGGCAGTTTCAATACAAATCAGAATTGTTTTAGGTTTCAAGGAATTTCAAACATTCTAAAATATCTATGTAAGAATAAAGGTCTACAAAACAATTCAAGGTTTTTTTTGAAGAAGGAACAGAGGGAGAGAGACATTTCTATTTATTTAGTTGTTTATTTTGGTCCCCATCACCACCCACCCCAGGTCTCCAACCTGGGTCATTATACTTTTCATGGTCCACACCCAAGCCATCTCAGCTACCTGAGCCACAATGGCATTGCCCAACAGTTCAAGTTTGAAAGAGATGTAGAGGATTCACCCTATTAGACAGTAAGATAACTACTAGGCCATAATAATATTTGAAAAAAGGTATTATTGCCCCAGCAACACAGAACAATAAACAAGAGAGCTTAGCAGCAGATTCACAGATAGATAAAGATGACCTACTAAAAGTAGGAGAAGAATGAACTGCTTGTAAGTAATACTGGTAAAGTGATTCAGTCTAAGAAAAATGTTAAATCCTTACCTCATAATATATACAAAAGTGATCAAATAGAATAAAAAATAGGATAATCTTGGTAGCCTATGGGCAGCAGAGATCTTCTTAAATAAGACCTCTACATGACAAGTCATATAGGGAAAAATTTGATTACATTCGAGAGAATTTATGCTCTTTTAAGGACAGTACTTTATAGTCAACTCACGCTGTACTAACAAATTAACTCTCAAACACTGGATTTACTTCTCTTAGATTACTGTTTTAAGGGGTGATTCAGTTTGACAGGACGTGGTTACTGAGAAACTCAAGCTTTTCCAAACATGTTGCTCTTATCATTTGCTAGGGTATGGGGAAAGTTGGGTCATGACCTGAAATGCCCATTCATACTCTTAACTTAGAACAAAGAAATTAAAGACCACATATAAATTTTTTTCTTATAAGTACTAAAACAGATGTATTCATAATACTTGTGCCTCTATTTGATTGACAACACTAGCCACATGGTTTCAATTAACTGAAGCAGAAATGTAATCTCTGAGCCACCATATGCCTAGCTTAAACTCTTTTGTTACTACAGAAAGAAAACATTTTGGTGAATTATTAGTACCACAAGTGCCACAAAAAAGTAACAGACTTAAATATTAAGACTAATTATTAAGGATTAATAATCTAACATATATATATATATATATATTTCTTTTTTTAGAGAAGGAAGAAGGCAGGCAGGATGAAGAGAAAGGAGCATTTTTAATTAATTATTTTGGATTTTCCTCCGGGTTGCAGGCCATAAACCCAAGCCCTTGGACTTTACATGGATTACGCCAGAGCTGCAGACTTAAATACTGAGCCACTAGGGCATACCAAGGAACTCTTATAAATCTTAGAGGAAAAGAGGAAATAAAATATAAAGAAAGCAACAGCAGATGTGATTGAGAAATATACACAAGAGTAAGAAGTTATGACTAATAAATACATGAAAAATACTCAGATTAGTGATCAATTAAATAAGAACAGAAAAACAATTATATAAATTATTGATGAGAAGATGGAGAAGCAGTAACTAATGGAAATGTAAACTGGTATAGTCATTCCAGAAAGCAAATTGTTATACTTAGTGAAAAACACATTTATATACACACACACACATAAAATCTTGCAAATGTTTATATAAGGAGATATATGATTTTTATTTTTTAAAGGAAAAGTGCAGGCAGGAATGAAGGTGAACAGAGGCAGGCAGGCAGAAGACTGGAAGCACTTAATTTATTTAGTTGTTCATCTTGGTTGTATTCCCCTAGCCCTAGGTTGTGAAACTGAATCCTTGAGATGTATGTGGACTGCACCAGCTGAAGGCAAATACCAAAATGCTACTCCACTGGGGCACACTGTGAATTTTTTTAACAGTCATTGTGGTAGCAAGGAACTGAGGGTAACTTAAATGTTTATCTCTGATACCTCAGATAGGAAAGATTAAAAAGTGATTATTTGTTGTAGATTACAATCAATTAAGTATATGTAGTACTGATTGAAAAAATTTATGTATATAAATAAATGTTCCAAACACAATAATATAAAAAGAAACATACACATTATAAACATAAAAGGATACATACATATTCAAGCATATACATTAAACACATCAGATATGCTTAAAAGGAAATGGGAGGTAGATGAGGGCCAAAAAGGAAAAATAATAAGACAAGAGCCATGTGCAGGCTGATGATATGTATTGAAGTTAGGAGGACGACTAGCAACTGTGTAAGTTTAAAAGTTTATTCAATGTGATCTTTCCATTTCAGCCTCAAAAGGGATGTGTGTATTTATCTACATGTATATACACCCACGCAGAAACAGATGTGAAAAATGTCATGAAGGATGCAATTTTGAACAATCTTAATGTTTCGTATAACTTTTTTTTGTGATGAAAAAACAAAAAGTAGAAAAAGTATAAAAGGGGTATAAAGAAAAAGGGTTTTGGACTGTTCACAAAGAAAGAGTATAGTTTCTAATATCACATATAGTGCAAAATACAGATTAAAAGGGAAAAAACATGTCTCTCAAAATCTCGTTACATAAAGCAAAACCAGTATAGAAAAACAAAATTATAATATTTATAAGCATTTATTATAATCAGTGCCACCTCTTCCAATTATTGCTTAATTTACCAATAAAAGAAAAACAAATTTATTCCACTTAAAAATACAAAATTTACTGTGCGGAGGGACATTATTAACCACACTGGTAATAACCAGCATAATAATCAAGGGTCAAAGGTCTTGCAATTCTCCCCACACAGGTCAAGTTTTAATGAAATATATTTGGTAATTTTCTTTGTTCCAAAAGACAAATAACAGTTTGGCATCTAATATATAATCGCAATGACAAAGTCAGGTGTGCAGCAGCTCCAGTATAGACTTTATTAGAGTTCAGTTATAAACACACAATCTCTTGACACTGAAGATGTAGTTCTTGCAGATAAAGCCCAAAGGCAGGAAATGAATCTCCTCCCAAATGCTGCTTCTTATCTTTAAAGTAACCTCAAATTATTACTAAACTAATAAAGTAATTTTGTTTCAGAAAGTGATTTGATCTACTTTATTTTCAGCTTTTGATAAATCTAAGAATGAGATGGGGGATTATTGCTTTTTGTCTGACTACACACATTGAAACACAACATGAAAATAAAGTAAAAACCTTAAAAACATTTTTATGGCACAGTTGGAATAGACAATATCAAAAATTATCAATACATAAAAATGTGCATGGTTTAAAATAAAGCTAATTTTGTTTTTTAACAACAAACTTGGAGGTAAAACTTTTACTACCTTCTAATTAAAAACTGTTAAAAAAACAGTGCAGAGTAAAAAGGGTGTAGAGTGAGATAATATATAAACAACAAAAAATCAAAAACATAATTGGCCAAAACCCAAATTGGAGATAGAGTCTATTAAAAGGTCACAAAAGGCCAGGCTACCAAATATGACCGTCAAACATGAAGTAGGATAAAGATAGCATAAGAAACTTTCAGATGACTAATGATTAATAGCAATAATTACTTCATACAAAGAAAATACTGTTTTGTTTTTTTCTTTCCTTTAAAGGAAGGGCGAGGAAGAAGAAACATCTTTATTTATTCAGTGGTTCATTTTGGTTTTTCACCCCAGCTCTGGGTCTTGAACCCAGGTCCCTGGGCTGTACGTGTATACGCTGGTTTGCAAACCAGCGCATCAGCTGCCTGAGACACAGGGAGTATCATTATTGTTTTTATTATAGTAACCTAAAGAATTAGTTGTACTTCTACTATGTGCCATGCACTGTACTAAGTACCTAAGATACACCATCTTTAATCCTTAAACTTTCAGTAGCTATTATATGGTAGAGCTTTTTCAAAATGTGGAAATGGGCTGCTGTAAATAACTTGCTCGAGATCTTAAATTCAGGAATATAATGCAAAGCTTCTGACAATTAACACATCCTATAGCTTCCACCTTCTCCTTGTAATACAAAACTTGGAATGACCAAAAAGAAATCCATGATCATGCTAGAAACAAGGGGTACCTTCAATGGACTGGGAACAAGGAAGACAGAAGGCAGGAAACCAAACTGTCCACAGAGGCTGAATGGTAGAAAAGGTGAGCGTGGTTGCCAGGGTGCTACATGTTCTGTGCTAAGAGTACAAAGAGCAAAGATAGAGAAGACAGATGAACTGGTTTTTGCATTAGCAGCAGCAATGAAGGTGGATATTTACGTATGGCCTTCTTTGGAAAAGGCAAATACCTGCCTTTATTTTCTACCTGAAGTTAGCTGGAAACAGTGACTACAGGAGCTTGAGTTAGATGACAGGTTTGGAACATACAAAAAATAGTAACTTTGCTTAGGCTGCAATAAACTCTGCCCAGCGACATGTCCCATCTGTATCCCTCAAGTGGGCAAGAGAAACAGAGAGTCAATCTAAATATCAAATAACAAAATGAGCAAACTGAAAATCCTCAATTATTTGCTGAACACAAACAAAACATAAGAGGCACAAACTCAATAACCAGAAATATTTACACATCAAACAGATAATATTGTAGTAACATTTAACTGAGGGAATTTACATCCATAAAGAAATAACCAAAGGGCACACCCTGGTAGAACAGCTGTTAGGACTATCACCTCCATATACTCTTGGATTCGAATCCCGGGTCTGGGGGGAAACAATCAGTGTGAACAAATAAAATAAAGATGCTTCCTCCTTTCTATTCCAGCCTGCCTGACTACTTGTCTTCATTCCTGACTGTACCTTTCCTTTAAAAAAATTAAAAAAAAGAAAAAAAAAAATCAACAGGCATACTCTGGTGGCCTAATGGTTAAGGCCAATGAGCACAGTTCATATATACCCCAAGGACCTGGGTTCACAACCTGAGGTGCAGCAGGGGGTGGGGTGGGAAAACAGTCAAGAACAACAACTAAATGTTTCTTCCTCCTCTCTCTGCTTGCTTGCATGCTTTCATTCCTGTCTGCACCTTTCTTTTAAAAAAAACAAAAAAACTACAGGGCTTAGAAAAAAAATTAGAATAGAAATAAACTAACTTCAAAATAGTGAATGAAAGATGGAGTGAAAGAAGTCTTCTAGAATACACTGAAAATAGAAAAAAATTGCCAAGTATAAAAGAAAAATTAAGAAATATAGAGAAATATTTGGATGCTTTAAAATCTGTCCAACAGGAGTTCCAGGAAAGACTAGAATGGAGGGAAGGGAGTGTTTCAAGCACCAAACAGATAAAATAAACCTAAATTAGAGAATGCTACAAGTCCTCAAAAATGAAAGAGTTCACTAAGTGCTGAGTGAAATTTTAGAATACCAAGGATAAAAACAAAAACCCTAATAAGGAGGATATAGAAATCAAGTTGGCAAAAAAGCTAATGAAACTCATTAATAAATCTAAATAGGAATCAATTGTGAAAAAATAATACAATTAAATTCTCAGAAGCAATCAATATAAAAGAAAACAAGAAGAGGAAGTAGAAGGAAGTAAAAAAGGTACAGAGTCTAAGAGAGGATGTGAATATTCTAAACATTATAAAAATAAGTTTAATTGTTGTGCTAAAATTGTAAGGGTAAAAACTATAACAGAAGATAAAAATCCCAGAGAGGTGGTAAAATGGAATGACTATCTCCACCACAACAAAAGCTTAATCCAATAAACAGAAGAGATGGGAAAATTAGAAATAAGATAGATAAGCATGGTAATTCACAGAAAGTAAAAAGACAGTAAGTCCAAATATATCATAATCACCTATTTAAAAGACAAAAATGAAATAAAGTTATATCCAAGACACACAGAAAAACTAACAAATGTATGAATTCAGGAAAGTTGGAAATAGAGGCAGAGCATGAAGAGTCCATAAAAGTGGAAGCAGAGCAATATTAATTTAAATAGAATAAAAGTCAATGCAAAAAAGGAACAATTCACAGACACGACAGTAATGAATCTATATAATTAACAACGTAGTTTCAAAATATATAAAGATGAAACATTTAAAAAGAAATAGTACAGTCCCACCTAAACACAGAACATGAAAAAAAAATTTTTTTTAAAGAAAAGGTACAGGATGAATGAAAGCAAGTAGGCCAACAGGCAGAAAGAGAGTGGAAGCAGCAGCACTTTATTTTTAATTTCATTGTTCATACCGGTTGTTTCCCAGGACCTGGGACTTTGAATCCAGAGGTATGTGGCCTGCACTCCTTTGAATGCGACTGACCTAACCACTACTCTACCAGGGCGCACCCACATTAAAAAATTTTAAAGGTTATCATGATAGAGAAAGTAAATTATAAAGCATGGACTTTGCAATCAGGCAGATCTTCTGGGTTCAATATCTAGCTCTATTACCTATCTGTGTGATATGGCCATTTAATGTCTTAACCTCTGTTTCCTTCACTGTAAAAACATTGCCTTTTCCTTTAACTTCTTCCTTTTGCTTAAATGTGTACATATCATCTAAGAAAACAACACAAATTTCACAAACTCTACCATTATACCTTCAACTATCATCTACATTTCCTTTCTTCATTGTCAAATTCTTTCAAAATAAGACCACGAAATAAATCAAGGGAGTTAATGATAATAAAAGGGATGGCAAGGGAAATGGCAGTGCTAAGAAAACATACTGAGGACAAAAAGAACACTATTAGCACTAATAAATTAGAAACAGCAAAGACAACTGAAATAGTGACAAAGCCTTAATCATGTTTAATACAGAGAAAAAGAGATTTCCCTAAATATATGTTAACTCTGATCTTACCCTGCTCTACTTCTCCTTGATCTTTACCATCTTCTAAATTAACATGTAATCTACTTATCTGTTAACTATCATCTCTCCTCCCATTAGAATACAAGTTCCATAAGGACAATAGCTTTGTTTTGTTTTACTGACACAGACCAAGAATCACTAAATGTGTACTGAATGAACTTCTGAATAAATTTACAGATTACAAATACAATCCTCCAAAAGATAACCTAACGAATGGATGAGAAAAAGTATTCTAATATGACAATAAATTTCTAATAAGATGAAGAACAAAAATATTTAGATAAAAAGCAAAAATGTATTCCAAAATTTTTAAAAAATATTTTCACCAATATAAATTGAACTGAAGAGTATATAAAGGGAATAATTACCAGTCATCCATGTCAATAAAAAAGTAAGTAATCTAGAATTTGGCTAATAAAATTGACAGTTTCTGGTGTGCCCTGGTGGAGTAATGGTTAGGTCCACCACTTCTGGCTGAATGCAGTCCACATACATCCCAAGGACCTGGGTTCAAGTCCTGGGGTGAGATGAACAACTAAATAGAAATAAAATGCTTCTTCCTCTCTTCCTATCTGCTTGCCTACTCACCTTCATTTCTGTCTGCACCTTTCCTTTAAAATAAAAGTACAGCATCTTACTTCCTCATAAGAACATTCAGTAATAGTGAAATAATTTAGTGTCTGTTTAAATGGTATTGAAATAAATTGTTACGATAGATGATAAAAAGCAAGAAGTAATCATTCATTAAAAATCTAAAGTGTATAAAAGTGTATGAGAGAGGTTTCAAAGAGTTTGGGAAGACACTGAAAATTGCAGCCTCAATCTACAAAAATTCTCTTCTTCATAAAAGCGTAACACCTGGCAAAAAAAAAAAAAAAAAAAAAAAAAAAATTGAGAATCAGCTTTTTAGAAATCTACAAATAAACTAAATGCAGTCCAGGGAGCATTTTTTTCATGAAAAGCTGAATCTCAGTAAGAGCTTTGTGGTATTTTAACCTGCCCTATTTTCCATCATCCCTTCCTCGTAGCCTAAAAACAACAGCCCACGATCATGGTAGAAACCAGCAATCTGGCAGCCACTGTAGGGTCAGAATGGGGATAGAAGTCCTTCAAAAGCCCATTTTCCAGAGAATTATTATTAGACCAGTCTGGTGGTTCCCTGGAAGGCACCACTTAAAAGGTTCTTTATTTGACTTGACTTGGTAACAGTCTTTTTCCCTGGGGGAATCTGTCTAAAAAACACCAAATACAACTAGACTGTCAGGGCTGCCTAAAGCTGTAGATAAGTGTTAACAACAGATGGATAGAGGCAAACTACAGGTTAATAAAAAACTTCAAAAGAAATGCTGAGAAGTAAGTTGTCCACAGAGAGCTCTGAAAACTTCAACACATTCCTGGGGATCATAAAGGCCACATGCAAAAAGACCATTGTGCATGCTCAGGAAAGAACCGAGAAGGTTCTAAAGGTATTACTGACTGACTTCGAGGCTCTGCACAAGCAAGAAGTGAAAGATAAGGCAAAATTGTAAAAATGCCTGATTGTATGTTGAAAGCATGTCCCGTCATGTACATAAAAACCCTCGGCAGACTGGAGACTTATTTGTTCCAGGTGTTTAAGAAACTCTTTTTTTGTATAAAATTAGTAGCTGACCAGGTCACAAACTGAGTCCTTGGGATATATGTGGACTGTGCCAGCCAAAAGCAGCTGACCAAACCACTACTGCACCAGGGCACACCTCTTCTGGCATTTGCATGAGCTTCACGGTCAAGGGAAGAATGATTAAAACTGCAGTTTACTTTTAAATCCCTCAAAGCTAACACTGCTCTTTGATATATTCAATACCATATTTACTGGGAATTCAGTTTAATAGCATAAGAAAAGTATAAAAAATTTTTAGCTATCATTAAAACAATCTAAATTTCCTGCCATTTTGAAGAATAATACATATCATCGTGTCTATACAAAACTGTCATTTTATTTGAATATCAGACTATCCAGAGAAATAGGAAATTATGGTTATAAACTGATGAAAATTCCAACTGAAACACGCTATTGGTTCAGATATACTATAATGTTGGGATTGATTAAAATTTTAACTTTTTCTTACTATTAGCAAGTCAAACAGGCTTCCATATAAAATGAGATTCTTTTCATTAGGAAAAAAATTAACCTATGAAGATGACTTTACTTTTCAAGAAAATGTTTTTAAAAGGTTAGAATTAAAGTGGAGAAAGATTAATAGTGAAAACAAATAAATCATTTAATCCAGTAAACTGCTAATGTTTCTAACTTTTAGAACATACAGTTCCGATTATCTTTTCACTGAAGCATTCATTTACTTCCATTCAGTTATAACAAAATAAAACCTCATACTATCACCCCCCAAAATAACTATTTTCACTTAATATTGTCCACTTACACATGCACATAATAGCTTTGTATAACCCATATCCTATTTTGTATTCTGCTTATTTCATGCTTTCAAATAATTCCAATATTTAACAACAACTACCATTAATATTCTGAAATGCTTTTTTTACTTTGATTTTATCTGTAACAAGTTTGTATATACAACCCATTGCATTTAACCATACTTTGATTATTTCAAGTTGGTTAGGGTCTAAGTTTTTATAAACAACTGGAAAATAAAAGACTTCTGAACACCTATAAATATTTAATACAAATTTCTGACAATTTCCTCCAGAAAATTTTAGAAGGAAGAATACTCATATTTTCTGTCTTCTGACTGACAGTCAATTAAATATATTTAACTTTTAAAGACGGGTACAAATTATAGAAACAAAATTTTGTGTACCTATTTCACCAAATCCTCAACATCATTTTTAAAAGGTATTGGGGTATACTCTGGTGGAGTAGTGGTTAGGCGCAGTCTACATATATTCCGAGGACGCAGTTCATTTCCTGGGGCTAAGGGAACAACCAAGATATACAACTAAATAAAATGCTTCTTCTCTCTTCTTCTCTGCCTGCCTTCTTCTGATTATCTTCATTCTTTGCACCTTTTCTTTGGGCGGAAAAAGTCAGGTTGCAACCTGAGTTCTGGGATGTCGGTTGACCTTGCTCTGAAGTTCAACACTGAAGGAGACCATGGCCCAGTTGTAGGAACAAGGGATGTTCAAGGATACTGTTGTGGACTTTACTAAGAAAGAATGGAGTTAACAAAGCCTCCACAGAGGAATCTGAACAGAGAAAAGTGACGCTGGAGAACTACAGGAATCTGGTCTCACTAGCATGTCAATCCTTCAAAGCCAAAGCTATCTATCAGCTGGCGCTAGAAGAGGCAAGGGTGATGGTGAGCACCTGTGAGAGGCACCTGTCCAGGAATGTCATCTAAGATATCCAGAAGCGAAAAATCTGGTGGATTGTCAAGGGGATGTTACCCCAAACTTCAAAAATCAAGAGCTTTTACCTGGGAATGTTACAAGGCAGGTGCATTATCATGATTCCTTTGTGAGTCACTGCCTGAATTCTGAAGGAAGCAGCAGAGTGTGTTAAAGACTTTAGACTCAGCACATATTTTAGAGTTCATCAGAGTCCAGACCAGGGAGAGATCCTACAAATGTAATAATTGTGCAAAGGGTTTCACTCAGAGTTCAAAACTTAACTGTTCATCAGAATTTATGCGGGACAGAAAAACTATACACAGAATATGGGTTTGACTGTAACTTGTCAGAAATCTCAAATCTATCTGAGTACTCACTGATCCAGAATGAAAAACATAATCAAGTACAGTGAAGACAGTACAAATTTCTTTCTTTCTTTCCTTCTTTTTCTTTCTTTTTTTTTTAAAGGAAAGGAGGAAGGCAGGCAGGCAAGCAGAAAAAGTAAGAAGCAGTACTTTGTTTTGTTTAGCTGTTCATCTTGGTTGTTGCCCACAGAAGACCCAGAGACCTTGGTATGTATATAGACTATGCCTGGTGGTGTACTAATCTGTGAGCCCACCAAGGCATGCCAAGACAAATTTCAAATACAAAAATAGAATAAAAAAAATTAGTGAGAAATTGTAGGAAATATTTTGGTTGGAGTTTATGATATGATACCCAAGATAAAATATATCTAGTACAGAAAATTCGAAAAGATCCAAAATGAAATATGTACACACACACATACACACATACATATACACACGGATGTGCACATGCTTTTGGGGTGTGTGGGGAGGAGAAAATAAAATAAAATATCCTCTTCTTTACCAACAAGACTAGGTGTGGCAGCCTAAGAAGACAAATCATTTAAACAATAACCATCCAACTCCAGCCAAAAACTATGAAAAACAGCTTCATCCTGGACCCCATGAGCAAAAGTTGAATGGGGAGGTGAAACTGCTGTATTTGTCAGATACTAAAGAGGTACCTCCTGTTAATGAGGACAACCTAGGATTGTTAGGAAAGACTTACTGGGTAGTTAACACCTAGAGAAATGCAACCCATCTCTACCAAGATATAAGCTGAGGCCAAGTGAGGAGTCAGGACTTCCATGCTCTCCCAAAGGCAATGAGGTAGTGTCAGAGAGAGGTGAAGAAAGAAGCTGAAACTTCCAATACCTCCCGGTGGTAACAAGCCTGTTTGTTTATATGCAATGTCAAGGAATGCCACAAGGCTAGTATTAACAAGGACCCCTTCTACTTCCTAACCAGAGTGGTGTCAGTTAACACCTATAAAGCAGCCATCTGACTCAATCCAGCAGTAATGAGTTCTGTCTGCACACCAAAGGGAAACCTAAAGGCCAAGAGAAAGACAAGTACCCTAGAGAAATTTCAAGCCTCTAGTATCTAGTTACTATAAACATTAAATAACAGTACAACTTCTAGCCAGATGAACACAAATCTGTGTTGTTGCTAACCAGTATAACATACCTAACTTAAAAAAATAAATAAAAGCACAAGGCATATCAAAAGGCAAGAAAAGAAACACAATTTGAGACAAAAGAATCCAGGTATGATAGATGTTACAGTTATCAGATAAGAAATTCAACGTATGACTAACGTTTAGTACTTTATGGAAAAATTAAGTAATATGGTAGAACAGATAGATAATATAAGCAGAGTTGGAAATCTGAAGGAAAGGAAAATCAAAAGGAAATGTTAATGATAAACAGAAATAACACTTATACTGAAAAAAAAAAATCTTAAAGGCAACTACGAGAGGGAACACTTTACCTTGATCTATATAAATGAGTACAATACAGCAAAATATTGCTAATTTGTTTTCATAAATAATTCAAGTAAAAAGCTAACAAGTTACAGCCGATGGGTAAATTCATCCACCCCCTTCTTGTAAATAAGTTTATTAGAACACATTTATTATACCTATGCTCATTCATTCACATATTATCTAATAACTGCTTTGAGATATGAGTGTAAAGTTGAGGAGTTGTCCTACAAAACCTAAAACATCTCCTATCTGGCTCTTATAATACAGACAGCTAAAACACCTGAGTAAATAATTTCACTCATTCTTGGAAGTCGGCCTAGACAGCTAGATCCTAATTCATGGAGCTCATACTCTAGTGCAGTGACAAGACATATATGCAAATACATATAATATAAAGCGTAAAAAGCTAAGTGTTCCGTAAAAGGTGAAGAGTACTAGAAAAAGGGAGAGATTACTGCCAGTGGGAGCAATCTTAAAGGAAGCAATTTCTGCACCAGGGTTTGAAGGACAATTGTAATTTAGACATACGGGGGAAACTTCCAGTGTAGAAACAAAAGCAGAGTTGTGAAAAACTCAGACACAGTGTACTTTGCATGGAGGAGCACAGTTAGGTGAAAATCCAGCAAGCATTGTGAAATCAAAGTATAGGAAAGGCTTTCAATGGAAGATTAATAGCTTAAATTGTAAATATTAAATATTAAATTGTAGGTTCAAGAACAAGAGAGTAAGTGATTAGAACTGTGTTTTAGGATGATTATCTCTCAACAGTACTTGAAATAAATTTGAAAGAGACAAGTCATATGGAAGCTAGTTATAAAGATATTAAAATAATCCAAGAGAGAAGTAATGAGAGTAGCGCCGATGGGACTAGAAAAAATACCAACACATTACTATCCTAGCAGTTGTCACTCAAAACACAGAAGCATTAGGATATAATATAAGCCTCTTAAATGGGTTAAAAACTCTTTCATCTTCCCTTTGAGCAAATTAATGATTTCAAATTAGTTCTGAGCATTTAAAATAGAGGAATCATATATATAGTAATTAAAGGTACTGGACTACCAGTTTTCCATTTTTAAACTAGCTATTGATGCAGACACAAATATAATAGATTTCACTTGTTGGGGCGCCCCCTGCTGGACTACTGGAAGGAAGGCCTGATTGTAAATTTGGGCTCTTAATTGCTTCAGCTGAACTGTTGAACTAGGGTAACTGCTTCATAGGGGCTCCTCTCCAGGAATGTCAAAATGCTTTCCACATGAAGAAAACCATGAGATATATTTCTATTTCCCAAAGCATTAATAATTTTATTACTGCTTAAATTGTTGATTAATTCCAGAATGAGAGATTTTATATATTCAAACCTCACAAGTATCTGAATATACTCCACTAAAAAATTGTACTTCCCATTTAGAAGATAAGCTGGAAATCACCAGAATGATTTTATAAATAAGGAAATTACGTTAATGAACTGTTTTATATTCTGTAAAGTACTGAGCTGTATCTCTCACATCATTTGGGTTCTGGATAAATGCTACCAATAAAAGGACAAAGATGCTATATTTTGAGGAAAAGAGAAAGGGAAAAAACAAGGTATTTCTTCCTGCCTTTCCCTCTTACCCAAGACTGAATCTCCCAAGTGACTTATCCAGGGGGAAAATCTCACCAGATAACCCTTGTCCCTGACCTCCAGGAACCATCTCTTACCTGTACCCCTCCATTTACCACTATTTCTTTCTTCCTACTTATATTCTCTGGGTTGCTTCATCATCCTCTTTTTGGCTTCTCAAGTCTTAAAAATTCATCCTATATGTAACCAATTCTCAGCATTTAAAACTCCTCTATGCAAAGGAGGGAGAGAAAACGACAAAATGGGCCGTACTTTTTCTGACTCTATAGAGTATCCACTATTCAGTTACTACCAGTCTCCATTCCCAAGAAAAGAAACAACATGAGTAAATTTTCTAGAACATTTGTGTAAACCCATCCTTCTCAAACTGGGGTATATACTGCTTTGCATTTATTACATAGTATGCCAGGATTAATTTACATTAACTACAGGACAAGCATGTCATATTTTTCTGTAGTGTCCACAGTACATGATTTAAAAATTTTATATTAAAAAAATTCACAAGGATGCTGTCAATTTAATGGTGAAACAGTCTTCAACAAATAGTGATGGACAACTAGATATCCACATAAAAGAGTAAAGTTGGACCCTTCCCTTATACCAGCAAAAATTAACTCAAAATGGATAAAGAAACTAAACTTAAGGGCTAAAACTACAAAACTTTTAAGAAACCCCAGGCATAAATCTTTGTGACCTTGGCTGAGGCAGTGGGTAATTCAGTATAACAACAAAGTAGCAGCAACAAAAGAAAAAAAGGATTTCCTCAAAAATGAACTTTTGTGCTTCAAAAGACATTATCAGTAAAGTGAAAGACAACCCACAGAATGGAGAAAGTATTTATAAATTATATCTAATAAGGGAGCTCTATCTAGGATACATTTTTAAAAATCTTACAACTCATAATAAAGTGACAATTAGTTCTGTTTAAAAATAGGCAAAAATTATGAATGGACATTTTCTCAGAGATGAAACATAAATGGCTATCATCATCATCATCATCAGGGAACATCAAGGAAATGCAAATAAAAATCAAAATGATATAATTGTCTGGAGCAGAATGTGGAGAAGCAGACTGTCTAAAAGGGGCATGAAAAAAGTTACAGGGGAGAGGGAAATGTTTTACATCCTGATTAGGACATGTACATTTGTCAAATACTTAAAACTCATGCATTTTATGATACGTAAATTATACCTCCATTTTTAAAAGTGTGAGCCATCTAGAAAGAATTTCTTCAACAGATGGAAAGCAAGGAGCAAAAAGGTATCAAATATGTTTGATTACCTAAGTATTTATATAGTTAGTAAAAACTAAAAGGGAAGATGTTTTTCTGGCAAAGCAAAGGAACTCCGGATTAATTAAAGCAAGGGTCTTTAAGAAATATAGAAAATGAAAGAAGTATTAGACACACATTTGGGGTTGTTTGTGCTACAACTGTGAGTTTCACAGGAAAAGTTTTGCCTGCTAAAATAAAAAATATTAAACTTTTAAATTAAATGTTATTATCATAATACCATCTATGATAACTACACACTACCATAATTATAAATGAACACATTTAGCAAACACTGAATAATAACCACAAAAGAAAGAACTACTTTAATAAAAATTTCTAAGAAATTGGTGACATCTGAATAACTCATTTCCAGGGATCTTTATAGCTATTTGCAACATCTTTATTAATTAGTTGTCTGACATTACTTTGTGTAACTGCTTAAAAATAACTAATATTCATAACCTGCAGAAAAAAACCTTAAGGCTATCCAAATATCACTTGTAAGGAAAAAAATAGTAGCGCTTCTTTCTTTAAACATTCCTCTTGATAATTCTGTAAATTACAATGTATTCCAGATACCCTGTATTGCTAAATTACTAAGACAAGCAAAACATCAATTTCACAAGTTGAACTTTAAATTTATGACAATGCAGTAGAAAAACATCAGTTCCCTTACCTCCTCCTCATCATCAGAATCATTCCCAAACACTGATGGTTTTTGCAAAACAGGGAGCAACTGCTGTGTTTTCTTTGGCAAAATAAGCCCATACCTGCATTTTTTTTTTTGAAATAAAAATTACGTGATTATATTTAAATGTAAAAGTATAACACATTCACTATCTCTTCCAGAAGAAGCTACTAAGTCAAAACATGTCACACAGCCCTATGAAGAAATAACCTGATTTAAGATCTCAAAATGAGAGTGTAATCAGATTTTATAATTATTCTGATTATTTGTGGACATGGGCCAAACTCAAAATGCCATTTTATTCAAGGAAGATAACTGAAGAGCTCAGAAGTGTTTTAGATGACGTGACAGTAATGTTTTAAAAAGAACAGGTAAGTGGAAGTTTCAGTTCAAGTCCATTAAAAATAAAATTTAAAAAAAGCTCTAAATTATCTAAAAAGAATCAAGAAAAATCATCTAGGGTTCCCCCCACCTTACTGGGTTTTTAAACACAAACACTGGATGTCGTCACCCACGAAAACTTTAAAAAAAGATTACCTTAACTGAGAAACCCAAGTAGCCACGGGGCAAATTCCCATTACTCTGTATTAAGCTCACTTGCTTTGTCTTGGAGCATCTGACAACCATCCCATCATATCCAACTCTTAGATTCTCTCGTTTTGGTCTTTAAGATGCAGAGATCACGAGAAGCCGAATCAAAAGTAAGGATTATACATCAAAGGTAAAACTTGCAAGTACATACAATATTTGTCTTTTGCGACAACAGTTAACCCAGTTCTCTACATGCCTACCCTTGTCAATGGTCTCTCAGCACAATTCCTAAAACGAAAAGGGAGGGCGGGAATCAAGACTTGACCTGCCAAGAACAAGGCCCTCTAAGGAAGCCAGGAACTGTTTCTCTTCTCATTGCCCCTGAAAGCATCCAACCGGGGAGAAACTCAAGCGCGGGGTAGGAAGCAAGACTGAGGGGCCTCAGACCGAGCTTTTGGAAAATAGAAAAGTCTCGCTCTCTGCCCCTCAGCCTAACTTCCTTTATTTCCTCACAAGTTTCTCCCTCAAACTTCGGGCTTCCATCCTGGAAAATGTGGGGAGGGGGAGGGGAGGGGAATATGTGTTCCTCAGGATTTCTCGCTTTTCCGCGCCTCTACCCCTGACGACACAGCCCCTTCACTTCCAGCGCACTTTTATTCCTCGACCAGAGACACAGTCGCCGTGGCTTCTCATTCCCCAGCCTGACCCTAACTCCCGGATCACTCACTGCCTGCCCGGAATCGCCATCTTGCTTCTGTCTCCGCCGAACGTGGCCGAAGCTGACGTGACGCTGACGTGACGCTGACGCGGCCGCAGTCAACGCCACGTAAATTCTCGCGTGGCTTTGTGCTACCGAACCCGCCCAGCTGTGAATCCCTTAGTTGAGGAGCGTCGGTAAAGCTGGGAATTGCAACCTACAGCCTTAGCCTTTGTTTGGAGCCCTGCTGTTTCACTCAAAATCAGTGAGAAGAAAGGACTGACAGTTTCAGGCCAGTGGTTTACCGAGAGTGGTCCCAAGACCACGTTAACATCACCTGGAATTTGTTAGAAATACAAATTCTCAGGCCCTACCCCAGACCCACTGAATCAGAAACTTTGGCATGGGGGCCCAGCAATCTGAATTTTAAGGAACCCTCCAGGTAACTCTGATACTCGTTTAAATTTGAAAAACTTTCCTAGTTTATCTCCCCCACTCTGATTGGTTCAGTGTGAGTATACCTGGGTCAGGTAATTTAGCAGCAGATGAAAATCTGCATGCTAATAGTATCTCATTATAAGACCAGAACTACTAACAGCAGTATTGTTTGTGATGCTACGGCGTATAGGAAGCAAAGTCATAAAAGGCAAAATTCGTGTCACTTTTTCTCTGTGCACACACTTAGTCCTGACCCATTCCATAAGTCTCATAACAGCTCAAGAGATTTTTTATTTTACTGACGGAAGGATGTTGAAAAATCCAACTATAATTGTAGATTTGTATATTTCTCCTTTCAATTGTTTTTGCTTCATGTATTTTGAAATTCTGTTAAGTATATAATTATGTAGTAGTATGTTCTTTCGCATTGACTCAAAACATTAAGAAACTACCTTCTTTATCTTTATTTACTTTATCTAATAATATAGCCAGCTTAAATTGTTAGGATAGTATCTATTCCCATCTATTTATTTAACTTGCATGTATACAGTTGCTTTTTGCGCTGGCCGCAGATCCAGAACTCAGATCCCTGGGCTGTACATATTCTGCACTTTAGCTGCCTCAGCCACCTGAGGCGCAAAGGTGTGTCTCAAAAATATTTTAACAATAATAATAATCTTTACGTATTTACCATTGCTTGTGCCTGTATCTTTGTATAAGTCCAGATTTCTATCAAATACAATCACCTTTAAAAAAAAAAAAAAAAAAAGGGAAAGGTGTAGGCAGGTTGTAGGTGAGCAGGCAGGCAGGGAGAGGAGGAGGAAGCACTTTATTTTACTTAAAATGCTGATAGTTTCTGCAGTCCTGGGTCTTGAACCAAGGATTTTAGGATGTATTTGACCTGCAGCACATGGTGAATGAAACCACTGGACCACCAGGGTGCACCATAATTACTTTTTTAAAAACAACTTTATTGAGATAACACCCATATCCAACTCACCCACTTAAAATGTGCAATTCAATAGCTTTTGGTATATTCTGAAAGCTGTGCTACCATCATGACAAGACCCCCCCCCAAAAAAAAAAAAAAAAAAAAAGAGACCATGTACCCTTAGTCCCATTTCCCCTCAGATTTCCCAGTCCTGGGCAACTGCTAATCTACTTCCATCTCTATGGACTTTCAGTTCTAAAGTTTTTCCCTCTGCATCTTTTGAAGCTCTCTTATTAGGTATATAAATGTTTTTAAGAGTTTTATGTCTTCTTAATTAGATGACCTGTTTTTCATTATGAAATGACCTTCTTTATCATGGTAATATTCTTTGCTCTGAAATTTATGTGTGATATTGTCACTCCAAAAGTTTTCTTTTGACATTAACTTCAGGGAAATAGAACGATGTTCAGGAGAGAAAAATAATCCTAATTCACTAAATGACTAAACTCTAGATAGTATAATCATGATAATGCAAAAATTGAATAGCCATCCATTCGAATCTAAATTACAATGTAATTCTAATCCGAAGGATGGAGTAATAGGATTGTGTTTGTGTATGTACGTGTATGCTAAGGAAGGAGTTAAATCTTTATATAGCATACTGTGAGGTATAATAGATATTACCTGAACCAGAAAAAAAAAAAATGCCGAACAGTGTGTTAATTAGCAACGTATAAGTTCATATCAAAACTACAGTGAAAATAGAGGTTGGCAAACATTTTATGCAAAAGGTCAGATGGTAAATATTTAGACTGTGGGTCTCTGTGGTAACTACTCAACTCTGCTCTTGTATTGTGAAAGCAGTCATAGACAATAAGGGCATGGCTTTTCCAATAAAACTTTATCATGACAGGCAGCTGGCCAAATACAGCTTCTGGCCTGTTTAATTAACTCCAGAGTCAAAAGAACTGAACTCAGAAGTTAGGAAATAGGGGTGAAGTGGGACTGGGAATTGCTCTGGTCTTAACAGGTCAAAATGACTCTTTAAACAATGAGCATGTATTATTTTGCTTAAAATATAGAAGAGCCAATAGAGGTTAAAAAATAAAGCCCCCTGCCAGGGCTTTCTGCCTCTTGCTTAAAGAGACTGAATGGGAAATTCGTTACATAAAATTACCTTGTGGACAGGTCAATGTCCTATATAACATGAGTTTTTGAATTGGTATATTGAATTATTTGTTCTCCCTTGTTGTAATAAAACAGTTGTGAGATTTCCCCAAAGTTAGAAGGTTGATTTCTCAGATACAGTGTTGCAAAGGGTTCTTAAGTCACTTGACAGGGGCTGCAGAAGTGGCACTACCAGCAGCAGTAAATAGGGGACACAGAAGCCACCTAGTATTTGGAATCCAAGTTTAGGAACTTTAATTGAAGATACTGTAAGAACAGAAGCAGAGTAAGCCAGCAAAAGATCATCACCATAATCCTCATTGTTACACATTAGAGAATTTCAACTTTTAAACTTCTAGAAATGAAACTTCAGGAACAGAACTGTTTACTGGAGTTGAATCCAAGGCAACTTTGGAGACCTCAGCTCCCCAACTCATGTTTTTCCCGTACAGTCTTTTAACAATATTATTGTTACTTCCCTACTCTTTCAGTCTGCTTCTCTTTGTGCCCATTCTTCTCCTTAACCAACTACCTATTCTCTGTACATCTGCCTGCTAACTTGTAGTGTTTGGCAGTATGCTTCAACTTATTTATGGCCTGTCATGAAACCTTTGATCTCTCCTTTTATATACTGTTTTTTTGTTTTTCCTTAAAAAAGGAAAGGTGCAGGCAAGAATGAAGGTGAACAGGCAGGAAGAGAGAGGAGGAAGATGCACTTTATTTTTTATTTAGTTATTCATCTTGGTTGTTCCTGCTGGTCTCAGGACATAAACCCAGGTCCTTGGGAGGTATGTAACTTGTACCTGCTGAAGGTGGCTGATCAAACCTCTACTCCACCAAGGTGCTCCTAGATGGTGTTCTTATTGCTGTTTCCTTGTGTGGTTTGATCATAGTGTAGGCGCTTTTTACATTAGGCCATTTCACAAATTGTTCTCACTTTGGCAAGGGGTCAACCCCAATTCAAACAGCTGTGACTGGAAAACCATGGTCACATGGAACAAAGTGTGGCCACCTGGAGCAGTCTCACTAGTTGAGGTCTGTGAGCAGGACAGTCTACGCACAGGCAGCAAATGGAGGAGAGGTAAAATATCATTAATGATTAGGAGATGGAACCCCTACTGCGGATAGTTACCATGCCTAAAGACAATGAAATAGGCACCATTTAATTGTTCTTGTCTGTTGAGAGATTTTGTTTTTGTCAGGTACAAATAATATTTACTTCATTAAAATCATAAACTCCTGCACATCTGAAACTTGTATAATGTCATAATGCAATGTTAACTTCAACAAATTTTTTTTTGTAAAAAAGTAAACTAGTGTTAAGGGATAGTATTTTACTTGAATGACGTTAAATAAATTCAACCCATCTGCCTTGTTGCTTAAAGTACAGTCATCCTTCGCTATATCGCAGTTCACTTGTCGTGGCTTTACTGTACCGTGGGTTTTTTAAAAAATATATATCTAATTCTGTATCATGGAATTTTCACTATATCGTGGGATTTCACGGTGTACGTCTACTTCACTAGTGAACACCCACATAGAATTTTATATGTTGTTAACATTATGTAGGTTTAAGAGTGTAGAAATTGTTTATAAGAGTGTGGGAAGGGTTTATAGGAGAGTAGGAAGGGTTTATAAAGTCTTAAAATATATATAAATTATAACGCTGCTACTTCGCAGATTTTCACCTATCACGGGGGTCTCTGGAACATAACTCCTGCGATGGGTGAGGGATCACTGTAGTTTCCAAGAGACTGACAGCATGGTTGTAAGCCTAGTAAAGGTTAGAAAGTGTTAGTGAGATATTCGGGGTGCTGGCAAGGGTTAAAACCAGACCTTTGGACAGTGGTGCCAGATTCACTCTGTCTCTTACTAACTGTTGTGATTGGAAAACTTACCCTTTGAGCCTGTTTCCTCATTTATAAAATGGGGATAATGGTACTCAGACTGCTTTCCTTACAGTTATTGGGAGGATCAAATATGTGAAAACACTTCAAATTAAAGCATCATGCAAATATATGGCATTTGTTATCATTAAGTTAGATGTTCATAGTTAACTCTTCTGATGATGGTTTTAGGTAGCGTTATGCAAAACCTTCTTACTTAAAATGCTGTTTATATTCATAAGTGAACTCTTTATAAGCTTGTTCTGAAGTCGTCTGGATATGTGGCTATCAGTTTAATATCTTCAAGAACATTGTTCTTAGATATACTGCTGCAAGTGCCCTGAAAACTCCTCTTCCAAATATTAAACAGGCGTATAGGTTAAAACCAGCCATTTGATCATCCAAGAGATGAGAACTGTTAATAACACTGCCATCTTATCATAAAAGGTTAAAAGGGACCTTGAATCTCAAATTATAAGATGTTTGGAACACATCACATTTTGTCAACCAAATAAAGAAAATGAAGTTTAATTTCCCAAAATTTTATTAAAAATGGACCTTGTCATCAGATATTTTATTGCAAAGATGAAATCTTACAACAGAGCAGTAAAGTTTGCTGTAATAACAAGCTTTAAACAAATATAAATTCTTTTTTGCAGTTCTTGAACTCAAGAGGTTTTGTCATTAGAAGAAGGTGTTTTCTTTTTTCCATGAGTCATGGACAAACATTTGCACACAAGAATTTCTATTCATTGAAATGACTTTTGGTCATTTCAGGTTGTAAAATAAGAGGGGAGTGGGAGGCAGAAGGGGAAAGGAAGGGGTGGTGTTTGTAAGTCTTTTAAAAATTAAAAAAAAACCAATTCCTAAATTCCATTTCTTAAAATTTTCCTTGCTTGGTACTCTTGGTGTGAAAAGCCTTTTTTTTTTTTTGTTGTACATTCTTAGCCTTTTGCTTTGTACTTTAGAAGAAGTAAAATAGCTATCTAATAAACCTTAATAATCCCATGCAGATACAAAGCCAAAACAAATAGGAAACTTTTAAATATATTCTATAGCATACCTCTGATTATGGCTACCTAAACTGGATATTTTTTAGATCAAATTTCTCCATAGGTTGCATTTTTGGTTTTAGAGAGTTTTGAAGTAAATGTCTTGTAGTAGAATATGTCTCCTTTCCAATTAAAAATATTCTTTGGTTAACAAAACAGCATGACTAAAAGATCCTAAATACAGTATCAGTCATTAGCATTTCTCTGGCATTTTTGCATAAATACAGTGGTCAGTCTTGGTGGGCAGTGGAGGTATAATAGCACTCTTTTGGTTTTTATTTAGCTTCATGAGAGCTAAACATGTGTGTGTCCAGTGGTAAAAGTATTCTATGACATTATTACCAAATTTCCATACTTCCACTCGAGAATGAGCTGCATCCGAAAAAAAAGGAAAGAAAAATAAAGTTAGTGTGGATAGTTTGTAATTTTATTATTGAAACACAAATTTCCAGTATGATGAAAGTTCAGTATATATGTTTTGGGTCAAAATCACAGCAGAGTATTATTTTAAAATATAATTGTAGGAACATGGATCAATAGATGTTGGTATATAATGGGATATATATACATAATTTTTCATATAATGGAATATTACAAAGCATTTAACAAAACTGGAGTTGCAAATAGCCTAGGTAAATCTGAAACTACAAAAAGTAGTAGATAATATATATTTTGGATATAATTAAGCAATTAAAAAACTTGCAAAATATTCTATTCTTCAAAAGCATGTAGTAAAAGTAAATCAGGCAGGAATCTGATAAATACCAAATTCATAATAGTATTCTCTTTAAGGAGGAAGAAAAGAATCAGGGAGGGATAGGAAGTCTTAACTGTTCCTATAATGTTTCATTTATTTAAAAAAGTCTTAAACTTGTATCATGTTAAGGTTGGGTGTAGAACATGGCTTTATAATGATTACACAGATGTTAGTCTCTAATTTCTATGTTTGAAATAGTTCCTAAAAATTCCTAATTAAAGTTATTTGAAAATATATAATCACTGTAAACCACTATGATTCATTTGTTAAATTGCAAGATATTAAAAACTTACATTCATAAAACTGCTTCCCCCCGCCCCCGAGTCAATGACTAATACTCAGATTTAATGGACTAGTGGAAAGAATATACTTCAGAATTTAACAGATCTGGATTCTAATCTTGACTCTACCCAAATAGTGTTGTGACTGTGATCAAGTCACTTAAGTTGTCTGACCCTCAGTTTCTTCTTCCATAAAACATTGCTTCTTCCATAAAACAAGCATAATACCTCAGAGTTGTTATGAGAATTAGTGAGAAAAGATATGCAAAAATCTATCAAAGAGTAGTTCTTCAAAAAAATATTAATTGCCTTTCCTTTTTCCAGGATCTCCTTCCCTCAGGTCTATGTTTTATTCATTTTTATTTCTTCTAGTTTCTAGTGCAGTCCCTAATCCAATAAATGTTTGCTGATTTGAGTTAATAAAACATTAAATGACACTTTTGTGAATAAGAGGATTGAATTGAATAAGAGAATTTAAATACGAGTTTTCCTGTCTAATATGTCTTTAACAACAATGACAGTTATGTCACTCACCTATTAGAATGATAGCCTTTATTTCCCTGTCTTCTATCAACGAAGTATTTTTTAATTTGAGTTAACTTTTCTATAGTTCTGAAAGTATCACTACAACAAAAGGTACACTACGAGACAGGAAAGACCCACAAAATGTTTAAAACATTCACGAGTCTCAATTTTTGAGGCTGACTTTAAAATATGGATACAGTTTTCTAAAATTCTGTCTTTTAACACATACATATAGGCACTGTCTTTTCTCTCAATTGTAAATGTTCAGTAAGTGTGGAATTCAAACAACCTTAAATTGTGGAATAATTACTAGGTTTTTCAAATACTAAAAGTTTTCAAATTATGGCTTAGTAACGGTGAAGATTATGAATAGAAACAAAAACATGCTGGTCTTAGGAACACATTAAAAATACCAGACTAAGGACCTGTCAGCCCCTGAAGAAGTGTTTTAGTTTTATTTTTGTTGTTTTTGAATTGCCTTGATCTGATACTATCCTAATAGCAAGAAAAAATAAGACTAATACTAATACTTGAATGTCTATAATGTTCTGAGAGGTGAGGATATAACAGTGAACAGAAAAGACAAAATTGATCTCAGAAAATTTACTTACTAGCTGAGAAACACTGACAAAAAAAAAAACCCAAAATAATATGTATGGTGTTTTTAAAAAAACAAACAAAAAACACCCGACTTAACTCATCTCGTAGACAGTACTGGACCAATCAACATACATAAATTGTTGAGGTGCATTTGGTTTTAATTTATCCCTCTTTGCATTAATTAGTTCCTGGAACCTTTACAAGATAATGTTATAGTTGCAAAATTACTTTATTATCATATTCCAATGTTATGAATCTAAATTAAGAGTTCACCCTAGAACACTCCTAAAACCAACCTCAACTAATTTCCTAAGGTATACCAGCTCTGCTACTCCCTACAGCTTTTATTCTGCCCTTCCCAAATCTCCATTAACAGCTCTGTTCCTTTGATGCCTGCCACAGTGTTCTTATCTGAACATCCAAATGAACAGACCCCTATCTGTAGCCATTATTAAACTAGTCAGCCATCTCCATGGTGATTCAAGGACAGGAGGAGGGGGAGAGAGAGCCCTCCCTTTCACAAGTCCCTGTTGCTTATTTCCTGTCTTATTGTTACTAGGGACAGAAGCTCTGAGTCTGTCTAGGTGGTGGTTCTTGTTTCCCTGCCCTTTCCAACGAAAGATTGATGTGTTAACAACTAGCTCTATTGATTTCCCTAATGAAGCTCCATCGCTCAGTTGGGTTCCTATTAACAACGGTTGAGCACTACTGCCCTCTCGTGGTGGGTAGATGCCAGATCTTTGTACTGGGCAGGAGACAAAGCCAGTTAGCACTGATTTCGTAATTCTTCCAAGAAAGTAAAGTACTTTTATTTCTTTTCTAGCCATAAAGAATTATGCTTTTTTTTCTTTGCTCTGCTAAAGGTTATAGAAGATTATTGAAGATATATGAGCTTCGAAGAATTACTAGGTCAACTTTAGAACCTGTTTATGAGCCCATTAATTCAGAAACATTTTTTTTTTTTAAATTTATAAGTTATTTGTTTTAAAACATTTAAAAACACATAGAAATTAGACATTTATGGAGTAAAGTCATTACAAATAAAAGTTCTATAATTTTCTTGTACCTCAAAGGTACAGGTTATCAATTGTTGGCTCCTTTTGTTTGCAGTTTTTGTTTGGAGTTTTGTAGGGGGAACCTACTAATAGGTTGAGGGGCCTCAAGATTCAGAATATTCACTCATACTCTCTCTGTTTTCACTCTGGTACTCTCCCTCTCAACTGTGTCTGATATCCCCCAGTCCGGCAACTTTCCCTGCTACCCTCTCCAAGGAACACATTTCTAGGATTGGGGAGAAGTTGCCCAGTAATAGAAGATGAGATACAGAGACCAAAACACTAAAATAAAGAGAAGAAACAACAGGGAGAACAAAACTTGAAATAGTAGTTTCATTAGTATCCTCAAAGAGATGAAATGTTGCATCCATGAAACAAGAAGAGGATGTTGTAGAAAGCAAATATTTAGAGAACAAGAGCTGTTGGACATTAAAAGTCAGAAATAAAAATTTAATAGGATTAGAAAGTGAGATTGAGAAACTTTCTCAGAAACAAGTAAAACAACAAAAATATGGAAAATAGGAGATAAAATATAGGGATTTAGGATATTGGATCTAATAGAGTCTATGTCTGAATAATAGGAGTTCCAAAAAGGGAGCACAGTAAATAGAGGGCAAGGCCA
Source organism: Solenodon paradoxus (assembly GCA_004363575.1). Lineage (NCBI taxonomy): Eukaryota > Metazoa > Chordata > Mammalia > Eulipotyphla > Solenodontidae > Solenodon > Solenodon paradoxus. Next base: position 738,138 of record RJWH01000352.1, on the reverse strand, counting down.
CTAGACCCTCTAGTGTAATGAGGAAAAAACACCTACTGTGAATGGATTCACTCTCTGAGCACATGGTTTAGTGAGCAGAAAAAGATGTCTGAAGAAAGAGATGTCCTTTCTCCAAATAGTAGTGGCCCTAAGCCAAGACACAGTTTAGTGAATTGAATCATGGTTGGATTTCAGCTCCAACCCATCTCCTCAGCAAGGCACCTTTGTGCAGTACACAAGTTATACAGCCATATGTTGCAACTCTGATGCCATGGAGTAAATGATCCAAGACCTGAGATTCTGGAAAGTTTATAACTGAAAAGACCCAGCGACTACTCAGTTCACTGGATAAAAACAGACCCAAGGCATAGAATTATAAAATGTCACAGTCTTGGAGATGGAGGTGATTCTGCAGCTTCTCCAGAGAAAACAAAAACAGTAAGTTCATGTGCACACCACAATCAGACTTCACAGTTCTTCAAAACAACAATTTTGGAAGTTTATGTTTTTCTGACAGTGGAGCCATTTCCTCAAGAAGTTAGACATAAAGTTTCCTTTTGACCCAGCAGTTCTACTCCTAGTTATATACTCAGAAGAACTAAAAATAAATGCTCACAAAAAATTGTAAAACAAAAAGAAAGTTCATAGCAGCATGATTTACAGCAGCCAAAAAATAGAAACAACATGTATGTCAACTGATAAAATGTGGCATAGCCATATAATAGAATATTATACAACCATAAAAAGGAATGATTCATGCTAGAACATAGATGAATTGTGAAACTGTGCTAAGTGAAAGCAATCAATCACAAAAGACCAAATCAGAAAAGGTGTGTGTATAGCAGAAAGATTAGTGATTGCCAGAGGCTGCAGTTTGGGAGACACCACCATGATTGCTGATGGGTGTTGGGTTTCTTTTTTGAAGTAGTAAAAATATTATAAAATTAGATAGTTTTGATGGTTGTACAACCTAGTGACTACTAAAAACAACTGAATTATATGCTTTAAATGGATGAAATTTATGATTTGTGAATTATATCTCAATTTCTTCAATAAAGAGAATGGGGCAATGTCTTAAATTATATTCCTTGGCAAACTATAAATGAAATATGAGGGTTGAATAAAATTTTTTTCAGACATGAAGGGTTTCAAAAAATTCACCATTCATGTACTCTTTCTCAGGAAACTGCTACTGGAGATATGCTAGGTCACAATAAGGAGTGGGCCGAGAAAGAATAAATCAAGAGAATAGGAAAGTAAATTCCCTTGGTAGAGGCACAGTGAATCTCAGGAAGGCAACAGGTAGTGGATCTGCAGTGGGGTAGCAGCCCACAGAGAACTGAGATCTAAAGAAGGAATGGTTTCAAAGAAGAAAAAAAAGCTAACTTAAAAAAATACAAGACAAAAATGTTACATGATAGAATTGACCTTTTGAGAAATTATATGGCAAGATAAATGGATAGAAATTACCATGAAGTAGAAGAGAATAAATTTTTAAAAGAAAAGGCAATTATTTACTTCAGGAAAAACCCCAAATAAAAAATAGTAGCAAAATATGCTACATGCTTAGTTGTGGATAATAGTATAATATTTGCATAGGAAAAATCATGTAAGTTTTGCATTTTTATTTAACCCCAAATTCTAATATAGTTACAGTGGGAGGATAACCTAAGAGAAAAGTGGTGCAACAGAACTAAACTTTCATCTTTAATAAGAGGAAATCAGTTGACAAGGTTTAAAATGAATGAACCAAAAGAAGCATTATTGTATAATATTAGAGGTATAGAGATGAGTAAATGCCAGAAAAAACAGTCAAAGGGTCACAAGAATTGCTTCTAGTGAGAGGGACAGGGGAGAATGAAAAGAGAGAAGAGGGAATTTTTTTAGTGAACTCTTTTGTTAGAAGAATCTTTTCAGTCTTTTTCAAACTTTTATAAAAATATGATTTTTAAAATGGTAGTGGGGTCCAAGGAACAAAGACGGATTATTAGAAATTGGGCGTTGGACATGGTGTGTTATTGTATATTTGATGAAGACTGAACCTGCACCTCTAATTCTTTATCCTTTTGAGTAAAAGTTGCTTTAACATTTAGAAATTTTTTTTTTGAAATGAGCATTGAGGAAACCTGAAATACGTTCCCTTAAATATAAAAAATTTCTCATTTAACTGATTTTTAGAGAGAAGAAGCATTTTATTTTATTTTTATTTAGTTGTTCACACTAGTTGTTTTCCCCAACTCTGTTCTCAACAATTGCACCCTTTAGAGACCCAGATTTATTTGTTTTTTTACAAGATTTTTTAAATGAAAACATGGAAAGTTTACATATAATTGTGAATTACATGGGGACACTAACTATAAAGGGGTTGAGTACTCTAAAATGTACCCTGGGAATGAGAGCTGAATATTGAAGGAAGGAACACGTTGAAAAGATGGAACCTCTCCCTAAGGTTGGGATTCTTGTCATCTGGAGAAGGTGTAGTTGTTGTCCATCAGTGGTGAAGAAAGTCACTGTGCTGTCTTATAGTCAGGACTAGTTCATGGAAAGTACATTGAAGCTGGCTGACAAAAAAGGGCCACTTCCACTGGGTTGTTGATGAGTCGTATGGATGTACGAAGACTGAAAGCAAGAAACTATGCTGGAGGTTTTCGTTTGACCAAGGCTGGCAGACAATGCCCACTATGGTGTATTTGCTGTCTTATTGTTTTTCTCTGGGATTTCTTTAAGCTTTATAGAGCATCCCTTAATATTTTTTGCAAAGCTGGTTTTGTGGTGATAAACTCCTTTAACTTTTGCTTGTCAGAAAAGATTTTTATCATTCCTTTAGTTCCGAATGATAGTCTTGCTGGATATAGTATCCTAGGTTGCAACTCCTTTTCTTTCAGTGCTTTGAATATATTATGCCATCCTCTTCTGATCTGTAGAGTTTCATTTGAGAAATCCGCTGACAAACATTTGGGGGCTCCTCTGTATGACACATTTTTCTCTGGCTGCTTTTAATAGTCTGTTTATTTTGTATTTTTGACATTTAAAACTTTTTTATTGTAATTATTCTACACATTAAAATAATTTCCTATATATAGGTCCCCCATTTCTTAGATATATTTCAACACACCATGTCCTCCATCAGATCACCAAGTATTCTTTCCCATTGTCCAGTGGACTCCACCACCATTTGCCCCCGCCCGCCCCATCCCCTTTTGGCAACCTCAATTCTGTTGCAGATGTTTCAGGGATAGTTATTTTTCATCTGTTCCTTTGTTTTGTCTACTCACATTCCACCTATAAGTGAGGTCACCTGATATCTTTCTTTTGATTTGTTTCACTTAGCATAATCCCCTCTAGTTACATCCATGGTGATTCAAATGACAGGGTTTCATCTCCTTTAAGGGCTCTGTAGTATTCCATTGTATATATGTACCACATCGTCTTTACCCATTCATCTGATGTTGGGCACTTAGGTAATTTCCAGTTCTTATTAGGTATTGTGAATAGGGCTGTAATAAACATGGGGATACATACAGCTCTACCAATGGGTGCTTTTGTATCTTTTGGGTAGATGCCCAGAAGTGGAATGACATATGGGATTTCATCTTCAGTTTTTTGAGGAATCTCCAAACTGTTCTCCATAGGGGCTGTACCAATTTGCACTCTCACTAATGGTGCAAAAGTGTTTCTTTCCTCCACATCCTCACCAGCATTTGTTGTTTTCAGACTTTTGGATAATAGCAAGTCTTTCAGGTGTAAGGTGATATCTCATTGTTGTTTTGGTTTGCATTTCACTGATAGCCAGCAAGTAGGAGCATAATTTCATGGGCCTGTTGGCCATCTGTATGTCCTCTTCAGAAAACTGTCTCTCCAATTCCTCCTCCAATTTTTTGATTGGATTGCCTGTTCTACTGTTGTTGAGTTTTATGCGTTCTTTGTATATTTTAGATATTAGGCCTTTGTCAGAAATATCGAATGCAAATATCTTCTCCCAGTTAGTAAGTTTCTTTTTGTTTTTGGTGATGTTTTCTTTTGTGAAGAAGCTCCTTAGTTTGATGTAGTCCCGGTTGTTTATTTTTCTTTGTTTCCTTTGATGGTGGAGTTGAGTCCCCAAAGGCTTCTCTACAACTGATGTCATGCAAAGTCTTTCCTATGTTGTCTTCTAAGAGTTTTATGTTTTCTGGTCTTACGTCCAAGTCTCTAATCCATTTTGAGTTAATTTTTGTGAGTGGTATTAGAGAGTGGTCTAGCTTCATTCTTTTGTATGTGGCTGTCCAGTTTTCCCAACACCGTTTGTTAAAACTTCCCTTTACCCATTGAATACTTTTGGCTCCTTCATCGTAGATTAACTCTATGTGAGTGGGTCGGTTTCTGGTGATTCCACTGATCTGTGTCTCTGTTATTATTCCAGTACCATACCATGTTGATCACTGTAGCTTTGTAGTATAGTTCAAAGTCTGGACATGTAATCCCTCCAGATTATTTCTTTTTTTCTGATGATTGCTTTGACTATTCAGGGTCTTTCGTTGTTGCATACAAATTTTAAGATTTTTTTGTTCTATTTCCAGGAAATAAGCCTGTGGGATTTTAATGGGGATTGCATTAAACCTATATATTGTTTTGGGTAAGATGGCCATTTTAATGATACTGATTCTTCCCAACCATGAGAAGGGGATGTCTTTCCATTTCTTTTTGTCCTCCTCTATTTCTTTTAAGAAGGACTTGTAGTTTTCATTGTATATATCTTTTACTTCCTTTGTTAGGTATATGTCCAGGTAATCATTCATTTAACTTCTATTGAAATGGTTTGATTTTCATGATTTCATTTTCTTCTAGTGTTTTGTTTGCGTATAAAAATGCAGCAGATTTTTGTGCATTGATTTTGTAGCCTGCCACTTCACTGTATTCACTGATGAGTTCTAGAAGATTTTTCATAACAGGTTTTGAATTTTTCAATGTATATAATCATGTCATCTGCAAATAATGAGAGTTTTACTTCCTCCTTTCCAATTAGGATTCCTTTTATTTCCTTTTCTTTCCTAATTACTCCGGCTAAGACCTCCAGTACAATATTAAACAGCAGTGGTGAGAGTGGATAACCTTGACTTGTTCCTGACCTAAGAGGAATTGCTTTTGATTTTTCATCATTGACTATGACGTCGGCTTTGGGTTTTTCATAGATGGCCTTTATTATGTTGAGGTATGAACCTTTTATTCCCATTTTATGGAGATTTTAAAATCATAAATGGGTGTTGGATCTTGTCAAAATCTTTGCTCTTGTTGATATAGTGTATGACATTAATAGATTCACATATGTTGAACCATTCTTGCATCCCTGGCATGAATCCCACTTGTTCATGATAGATGATCTTTTTGATGCATTGTTCAATTTGGTTTGCTAATATTTTGTTCAGAATTTTTGCATCTATGTTCATTAGAGCTATTGAACTGTTAATTTTCTTTCTTGGTGACATCTCTGTCAGCTTTTGGTATCATTATAATGTTAACCTCATAAAAAGTATTTGGAAGAGTTTACCGTTCTTCAGTATTTTGGAAGAGCTTGCGAAGAATAGGTGTTAATTCTTTTCTGAAGGTTTGATAGAACTCATTGGATAAGCCGTCTGGTCCTGGGCTTTTAGTTTTGGGGAGGCCCTTGATTACTTCGTCAATTTCTTTGCTTGTGATTGTTTTGTTCAAGTTTTCCAATTCTTCCAGGTTCAGTCTTGGTAGACTATACTTTTCTAGAAATCTGTCCATGTCCTCAAGGTTGTCCATTTTGGTGGCATAGAGCTGTTCAAAGCGGTCCTTTATGATGTTTTGAATTTCTGTGGTATCTGTTGTAATTTCTCCCCTATCATTTATGATTCTAGTTATAAGAGTTTTCTCCCTTTCTTTCTGAGTTGTCAATGACTTGTCAATTTTATTTCTTTAAAGAATGAACTTTTGGGTTCATTGATCTTCTGGGTTGTCTCTTTGTTTTCTATAAGAGAAGTCAATAATAAGTCTTATTGTTTTTCTCTAGGGTTTCTTTAAGCTTTATAGAGCAACCCTTCAATATTTTTTTGCAACGTTGGTTTTGTGCTGATAAACTCCTTTAACTTTTGCTTGTCAGAAAAGATTTTTATCATTCCCTTAGTTCTGAATAATAATCTTGCTGGATATAGTATCCTAGGTTGCAACTCCTTTTCTTTCAGCACTTTGAATATATTATGTCATTCCCTTCTGGCCTATAGAGTTTCATTTGAGAAATCTGCTGAAAATCTTATTGGGGGCTCCTCTGTATGTGATAAGTTTTTCTCTGGATGCTTTTAATAGTCTTTCTTTATCTTGTATTTTTGACATTTTTATGATGATGTGTCTAGGTGAATTTCTGTTTGGGTGTCTTTTATTAGGACCTCTTTGGGTTTCCTGGATCTGGAGGCTCCTGCTTCATTTTTAATATTGGAGAAGTTCTCATCTCTTATTTCTTCAAATATAGTTTCTTCCCCCTTTTCTCTCTCATCCTCAGGGACCCCTATGATGCAAATATGGTTCAGAGGTCTCAAATGCTGCCTTTGGTTCTTTGAATTTTTTGATCTCTTTGCTAGTTTGCTTGATTGAGTTCCTCTGTCCTACCTTCCCGATCAGTGATTCAATTGTACACTTCATCCATCCTATTGTTGAGTCCCTCTACTGAGTTCTTTAATTCAGCTGTTGTGTCACTTACCTGTTTGATGTCTTGTTTTAATTCTTCTCTTTGCTTCCTGACATTTTCATTTACTGCCTCTACTGATTTCTGTATTCCCTTGGGTATGTTAATCACCATTAACCTAAATTCCTCATCAGGTAATTTGCGTACATCTGCTGTATTCAGATTTTCCTCTGGGTTTTTGATTGGAGCCATCATTTCCTATATATTTCTCTGTGCCTTTGTTCTATTCAGCATTCTGTTTGTATTTCTGAGGGTTCGGTTTCCCTGGCATTGCATAGGTTTGACTTGCCCAAGATTGGCAATCAGGCTGCAGTTTTGATTCTACCCACAAGCTGGTGCTAGCAGTAGAGTTGAGGCTTGGGACTGCCTTCTCACTGTAATCCAGGGACATGGATTACATGTCCTGATGGGTGGGATTTCCAGTGGGCGGATACGAGGTGGGCGGGATTTCCACTCAGTGGACCCCAGACTCTAGCGCGAAATGGTTGTGGAGGGGTTTGAGCTCTTTGGCTGATTTCCACTTATTGCTGCTCCCAGTGCAATTTCACCAAGCAGGCTCCAGCTCAGTTCCCGGTGCCCTGACTCTCCTTTCACCCCCTTCCAAGTTGGCCCTCCATGGTTCTGCGTCTCAGCCCCACAGGGCCCGCTTCTTGCTGCCTCAGCAGCTGGTCCTGAAATCCCTAGCCTCCACCCCACCATGTGTCCAGAGACTCCCAAGCTCCATCCCAAATCCAAATCTTCAACTTAGCTCAGAACCGCACTGGGTCTCCTCACCCACTGTCTTCATTTGTTCTGTCTCTAGCTAAAATGCCATTCGTTTCTTGGTGTTTGTCTCAGGAAAATAGGTAATTTTTTTGTGGGTTTTTTTTTGGTGTCTGTGAAGAACGACCCAAAAGTGTGTCCTGTTGAGTCACCATCTGCTCATTTAACTGATTTTTAACAACCTTTATCAGATATCAAAACAGCAGTGATACTACCTACACAAAGCCATTTATAGTTATTTCTTTTAATTAATTAGTGTTGGAAAATGCCAAAATTTAAAATCAAATGGAATGATAAGGAACAGAAAGAGAATTGCTGATCTGAGGATTTTTTTCTCCCTCCCCCCCACCCACCTGATAAATCAGACTGAAAAATGGAAGGGATCTACATGCATAGGAAATTGATGAAGCACAAGTCCCAGGTCTTTGCCAAAGGCCCATATAGTCTTCTGAATAGTGAGTATGTATTTATCTGATATCTTAACTAAATGGCCCTTTAAGAGGTTCTTGCTAGGACAAAGGGAATGTGTTCTAAAACTAAATTGATATTTCTTCTGTAGAGCCTGAAACCCATAAGAAGTCAAAAATGGCACACTTTAGTCTCCCTGTTAAACCCAAATCTAACTCTGATGGAAGATCTTTGTCTACAAGTAGGAGCCCTTAAGGTTCTAGCAGGAGACCCAAAAGTGGTGGAGAACCCAAGCCAATGGCAGTATACAAGGGGTCAAATTAATAGAGCAAAACAATGTAGGAGCCTCTGGCCTACTGGTTTCTGGCTGGTCCAGCTCTGTTAACTGCAATTGGAATTCCTGCCACCTGAGAACACTGAAGGAAAACAGAAAGTAGTGGGGAGTACAGAAGACCAAGGCTGCTCAGGAATCAAGCAAGCATAGTTCAAAGTCGGGGTATGAAGAGGAAAACAAAGGAGCTGTATATGACAACAGGAGGTAGTATAGACAAATTAGAGGCAGAATATGAAGAGATTCCCTTGAATACAATTGCATTGATATAATACAACAGAAGATTCCTTGGACTGGGGATTGGCTTATTAAGGGCTAAGAATTTCTGAGCACACCTGCAGGTTGTGCATCTGCCAAGGGCTAGATTGGACACTTGTGGGTGCCTCACCCACCTAAGGAAGAGAGCATCAGTTTGAGAAGACACTGGTAGCAGGACCTGGCTCCAAGTCAAGAGGCTGGCAAGTTGGGTGCAGATTGAAGTGGAATAGTGGGGATTAAATCTATGAAGGGAAAAGCAGCAACAAGGCACTGACATAGAAAAGGTTTCCTCTGAATTTTTTTTAGTATTTTATTGCAGTAACTTTTACAAGTTAAAATAAACTCATGTATAGGCTCACCATATGTGCAATTTCTCCATTCACTAGATATATATTAACATACCCTACCCTGCCCTCCACCAAATTACCAGATGTTCTTCACTATTATCCAGTGGCTCCACCACCACTTGCTCCTCACTCACCCCCCCATTCCTACTCCCTATTGGTAACCTCAGTTCTATTGCAAATGTCCAAAGGTTGGTTTTGTTTGATCTGTTCCTTTGTTTTATCTGTTCACATTCCACCTATGAGTGGGATCATCTGGTATCTTTCTTCTTTTGACATATTTCACTTAACATAATCCCCTCTAGACCTATTCATGTTGATTCATTTGACAGGATTTCATATTTTCTAAGGGCTGTGTACTAGTACATTGTGTATATGTCCTGCATCTTCTTTATCCATTCATCTGATGTTGAGCACTTACGTAGTTTCTAGTTCTTAGTTATTGTGAATAGGGCTGCAGTAAACATGGGGCTGCATAAATGTCTGTGAGTTTGTGTTTTTGTATCTTTTGTGTAAATACCTAGAAGTGGGATGGCAGGATCAAATGGGATTCTACATATTTAACTTTTTAAGGCCTCTCCATACTGTTTTCTTTAGGGGCTGCTCACCTACAAACTGTGTAAAAGTGTTACCTTTTCTCCACATCCTCACCAACATTTGTTGTTTCCAAACTTTTGGATAATAGACAGTTTATCAGGTGTAAGTTGATATCTCATTATTGTTTTGATTTGTGTTTCCCTGATAGTGAGCAAGTAGGATAATCTTTTCATGTGCCTGCTGGCTATCTGTAGATCTGCTTTGGAAAAATGTTTCTCCAATTCCTGTATCCATTTTTAATTGGATTACTTGTTTTTCTGTAGTTGAGTTTTATGAGTTCTTTGTATATTTTTGGTATTAATCCCTTGTGAGAAATATGGAATACAAATATCTTCTCCCAGTTAGTAGATTGTCTTTTTGTTTTCTTTTGCTGTAAAGAAGCTCTGTAGTTTTTCTTTTTGTTTCTCTTGATGCTGGAGTTGACTTCCCAAGACCTAAGACTGATATCATGGAATGGCTTTCCTATGTTGTCTACCAAGAATTTTTTGGTTTCCCATCTTAAGTCCAAGTCTTTAGTCATTTTAAGTTACTTTTTATGAATGGTGTTAGAGCGTGGTCTAGCTTCATTGTTTTGCATGTGGCTGTCTAGCTTTCCTAACACCATTTATTGAGGAGATTTTTCCTTTCTCCATTGTATGTTTTTGTCTCTTTTGCTATGGATTAAATGACTGTATGTGTGTACATCTATTTCTGGTGGTTTGGTTCTATTCCACTGATTTGTACTCCTGTAATTATTCCAGTATCATATCATTTGGCATCCTGGCATCTCTGTGACAAATCCCACTTGGTCATGATGGATGCATTTTTTTGATGTATTGTTGGATTTGCTTTCAATATTTTGTTGAGAATTTTTGCATCTATCTATGTTCATTAGAGATACTTGTCTATAATGTCCCTTCTTGCTGATGTCTCTATCAGCTGTTGGTATCAGTGTTATGTAAACCTCATAAAAGTGTTTGGGAGTATTCCTTGTTCTTCAATATTTGGGAAGAGTTTGAGAAGAACAGGTATTACTTCTTCTCTGAAGGTTTGATAAAACTCATTAGAAAAGCCATCCGATCCTTGGCTTTTATTTTTAGGGGGGCTTTAAAGGTAGGGTTAGAATTTTTTTGTGTGATTTTTCTTATTTCTTGAGATCAGCCTGGATTCCAGTGATTTTCTGCATCCCATAGATTCTGGTAGCTCGTGTTTTCATTCTTATTAGTCTTTAAGTATTTTTTAAGGTCATCTTTGATTTCCTCTTTTACCCAAGTGTCATTCAGAAGCATATATAAATTGGGGTCTTTTAGATTTCTTTTTGTAGTTGATTTCTTGTTTTAAGCCATTGTGGTCAGAAAAGATGTTTGATATGATTTCAATCCTTGTAAATTTGTGGAGGCATGTTTTGTGTCCTAATATATGATCTATCCCTGAGGATGTTTCATACACACTTGAGAAAAACGTGAACTCTTTTGTTGGTCAGATGAAGTATTTGGTATATGGCTATTAAACCTAACTGTTCCAAGGGGTCATTTAAACTGCAGTTTCCCTTTTCATTTTCTGCCTGGTTGATCTGTCCATTGTTTTACGTGGGGGTGTTGAAGTGTTCTATTATTGTGTTGCTGTTGATGTCTCCTGTCAGCTTTAACAATACTTGCTTAATATATTTTGATGCTCCTTCATTTAGTGTCTATATGTTAATAAGCATTGTCTTCTTGCTGGATTGACCCCTTAATCACTGTATGATGTCCATCTCTGTCTTTTGTTATGCTTTTTAGTTTAAAATCTGTTTCATCTTGTTTAAGTATGGCCGTTCCTAATTTTTTTGGTTGCCATTTGATTGTAGGGTCTCTCAACCATTGACTTTGAGTCTTTGTTTATCTTTTAAAAGAAGGTGTGTTTCCTTAATGCAGCAGAAGGTTGGGTTATGCTTTTTAATCCATTTGGCCACTCTGTGTCATTTGATGAATTCAGTCCACTAATGTTTACAGTGATTATTGATATATAGCTGTTTATCGTCATTTTATAATTTGTATTCTGTGTATGGTTCCAGACAGTGCCTTCCTTCTTCTCTTTCTCTTTTTTAGGTTGGTTAGGTGTAGTTATATTTATGTTGGTTTCCCTTTAGTTTCTTCTTTGCTTTTTCCCTGGAGCTGTGTTTTGAGGTTACCCTGAGGTTAGCATTAAGAAGTCTATGTTTATTTCCTACTTTTATTTGAAATCAGATGGACTTCCACTCATTCTAATGATCCACATTTTTTGTTCTCCTCACCTCCTCCCCGCTTTTTACATTTGATCTCTTACTGTTTTTAAGTGAGGTTTCTTTACACGTTATAAAACATCCTTAGTATTTTTCATAGAGCTGGTTTTGTTGTGATGCATTTCATAACATTTTCTTATCAGAGAAGCTTTTTATCATCCCTTCAGTTCTGAATGATAATCTCTCAGGGTATAGTATCCTAGGTTGAAAATTCTTTTCTTTCAGCACTTTGAATATATTATGCTATTCCCTTTTGGCCTGTAGAATTTCAGTTGAGAAATCTGCTGACAGTCTTATAGGGACTCCTTTGTATGTGACTCATTTTTCTCTGGCTGCTTTTTAAAAATTATTTTTTTATCTTGTGTTTTTTGACATTTTGATCACATTGTGTCTAGGCGTAGGTCTCTTTGGTATTTTTTAATAGGAAATCTTTGAGCTTCCTGAATCTGGAGGCTTGCTTCATTCTTCAGGTTAGGAAAATTCTCAGCTATTATTTCTTCACATACAGTTCTGCTCCCTTTTCGCTCTCTTCTTCTAGGACATCTATAATGCAAATGTTATTTCTTTTGATGTTGTCCCATAGGTCTCAAATGCTCTCTTAATTTCTTTGTATTCTTTTATCTCTTTGCTGTTTGCCTGAGTGTATTCCTCTGCCCTGTCTAATAGTTCACTGATTCTATTGAAGACTTCATTCATCTTATTCTTGAGTCCCTCTATTGAATTATTTAGGTCAGCTGTCGTGTTCTTCATTTCTTTGATATCTTGCTTCATATTTCTTCTCTCATTTTTTGTTGTTTTCTTTTTATTCCTCTATTTTTTTCTTGGTTTCCATGAGTAGGTTTATTACTGTTGCCCTAAATTTATCCTTAGGTAGTTTACACATGTCTGATATGTTCAGATTTTCCCTGGGGGTTTTAACTGGATGCATCATTTCAAATATATTTCTCATTGTTTTCATTCTGTTTGGCATCCTGTTTATGTTTCTGTGTGTATGTTTCCCTGCTGTGATGGCTTCGTGTAGGGTATCAACTTGGACTGAGTAAGCCTGGAGTTTGATTTGAACAATGGAATTTCTTGAGTTTTGTGGCATCACCACTTGTTCAGTTTGTTGAAGTTCTTAGGTGAATCCTGCATTGGGGCCTGAGAGTTCAACCTGTGGGGCTGGAGTTTGTGTTGGGGATGCTGACCTTTTCCCCAGTGTCCTAGGTTTAAACAGTAATGATCACCTTGTTCCTGGCCCACAATCTACATTCAGACTAAAGTTCCACCTCCACCCAAATGGCGGCACTGTGGGTACCTGTTGAAACTTCCTCCCTTATGGGAGACTCTCTTTTTCCTTTGAACCTGGGGGCCACATTTACAGTGCACAGGGCCTGAAGTTCTGGAACAATATAGTGGGAGAGGATTGGTGTGGGGGATTTCCCTAGCTGCCTTCTGGTTATGGTGGCACCCTGTGTAAATTTCTTTTGGAGGCTCCTACTCAGACCACCAGGGCACTAGTCCTCCTTCTGCCCTTTGCCAAGACCCTCTCCTCCATCTTTCTGTCCTGGACTCTGGGAGGGCTCTCTGCTTCTGAATTTTTAAGTCTTTGGTGAACAGTGAAAAAATATAGGCCAAGTGTATACAAATAAATGATAAATAAGCATTCATTTTGTTGTTACTGTTGACCTTAGAAGTTATACCTGTGACACATGAATCCAGAGGTTCTGTGAACTGGACCACAACTATAAGGCTATTCCAAACTATAAGCCATTCCAAATAGGAATTCTAGTCTTAACTCACACTACTCATTATTCACATTAAATCTGTAACTTTTATTTAAATCTCTTTTTCTCTCCTTTTTAGGAGAGTGATCACTCCTCCATCTTCCCTGGTACACTGCTAATGCTTCCACTGTACCACATTCTTCCTCTGCCATAGGCACTCTGAGGAGTGTGGTTATCTTCTTTTGGGTTGCCTCTTCCTTCCTCTTATCCTAATAGTCTCTCTTGTTCTGAGCCTCTTGGCATAATACATGTATCATAGAAGTCCAGAAATCCTCTGGCAGTGTCCAGAGTCTCCACAGAGAGTAGGAGAGAGGGAGGAGGAAGATAGGGACAGACTTAGTAATTTCTACAGAACCATTTTCCTATTTGTTAATTTTTATAACTAAAAAGGGAAAAAAAACTTTATATACCTTATATTCACATAAATGATCTGAAGCTTCTGGTGGGGGTAATATATACCCACAGAGCATATATATACATATATACATATATTTATGTGTATGTATATATATATATGTGTGTGTGTGAGTGTGTGTGTACACCTACTCTTGTATGTCATCAATTCTCTCAGGTGAAGGAACTCATCACCTTCTCCAACCTGGAAACTTCACTGCTGTCAATTTCTGCTGATTTTCTTCCTCCAAGAGGTCTACATGGCTAGTCTATAAGGACTTATGATCCATTATTTTCTTTCATTCTTCATTGAAACTAGAAGTAAAAGCCTCTGCTTAATATGCTTGTTTCCTATCCTCATTACACCTATTATTTGCTTTATTTTTTAATTAACAAATAATGCACCTGTTGTCAATAAGTAGGAGATGTGCTTCTGAATTTTCATATGTGTGGTATCGACAGTCACTCTGGGGAATTCAGTAGATTATAGACAGTGTCCCTCCTTTAAGAAGATTTATAATCAGAACTGTTTTTTCCTAAAAATTGAATTTATGAGCCTCTTGCTTTATTCTAATGAAGATCTCTGAATTGCTACAATGTTTTATTGCTGTTGGTTATAGATTTACACCATAATTAAGTGAAAATTTACCTCTGATATATTCTTCGATGAGCTGTAAATTAACTTTCACATGCTTAGCAGTTGGATCAAAGGCACAAATATTCTCAACTAAGTATCTGTTAATGTACTGTGAAGAAAGAACAAAAGTTATGAGTTCAACAACAAGAGGAAATGGAGTACCAATTCTCCAGTTTACATAATTCCATTTATATAAATTCTAAAACAGGCAAAACCAATCTATGATGTTAAAAATCAGAATTCTGGTCACCTTTGGGGTGTGTGTGAGTGTGTGTGTGTGTGTGCGTGTAGACAGGACAGAGTACAAAGGAGGGCTTTTGGGAGGTCATGAATATTGTTTCTGCATCTAAGTGCTGGTTTCAAATGTTCATTATGTAAAAATTATTGCATTTGTACACTTTTATTTGTGCAATTACTCTTTATATAACTGAACTGTGAGGAATGTGCTTCAATAAAAGGAACATCTAAAAAAAATCCAAAAACTTACCATTTTGCACCTTTCCCAATTTCCTAAGTCATTTGAAAATTCCATTTCTGAATGAAAGAACAAGATAACCCCTGTGATGATGTCAGGTACTAGTTTTGAGTAAGTTTCCGACTCCTGGACCTTGCTGTCTGATTTTGCTGGAAGATTATGTTCATAGAGCATCAGTGATATAAAGTCTGTGGAGTTAAGCAGTAGGATACTTTCCTGCAGCTCTTGCAGCATGATTCGGAAGAAGAGAACTCCTGCCCTCTGGACTTCTCCTGCATATTCAATCTCTGGAATAACAGGGAGGCATCCCACATTGTTGTTCAGTACATTTTAAAAAATAGAATTCTGATTATAATATGGTAAGTTGTTTTAAACAATTCTTGATTTCTCCAGTCATGAAATCAAAAGGTAGAAATGAAATTATCCCTGGTGGAGCTCAAAGGAAGAGGCTTTGGGGAAAGGTGAACATTTGGGTTTTGGAATTAATTTTTGTTTGATTACCTACTCTCCCCTAGTTTTGTTGTCTCTCTGAACCTCCTTTCCTTTGCTGTGCAAATGGGGCTGATCCTTACTTCCTTGGTGAGCTGTGGGAATTAAATGAGCTGATTTATTTAAGTGTGCTTAGATTCCCATCTTATACATAGTGGATGCACAAAAGAAGTGAATTTTATTCTGTTTTTTTTTTTCTTTTTTTCTTATATCATATTGTAATGGCTAGAAACCCTTCAACTTAATTCCATATAGTGTTTCTCTTCTAACTCTGTTCACTCCGTTATAGGTATCCAAAGGTTTCCTCTTCCCTCCCTTCTGCCCAAACTGCTTTTGTGTTGAGTAGTCTAGTGGGTGTGGAATCACAAGGATCAAGATTTTAGTCTTGGCCTTGCCACTGGCTTGCTGTTGAACCTTTACTTTGATGGACATTAGTTTCTTTATCTGTAAAATGAGACGTTCTGCTGAGTTAATGCTGTGTAATATAGTGGAAAGAGCACCCCAAGGGGGATGCAAATCCAACCTTCACCACTTGTTAATTGTGTGATTAGGTGTAAGTTGTTTTGTTTCTCTCAACTTTACTTTTCTCACCTGTCAAAATAAGGTATCACCATTCACCTCACAAGAGGTATAGTATGGACTAATTGAAATAATATATTTAAAACGCTGGATACATTACATGGCATTTAATAAATGGTAGTTCTATAGTTCCTTACTGAGTCCTTCCACTTCTAACATTATATGATTCCAGCCAAGAAAATGTCATTTCTTACCCTTTGCTCTAATTTATAGACCATATTCATCAGCCCAGGAATGTTTGAGGGAATTCCTTTAACTTGGAAAGATCTGTATATTGCAACAATTCAGTTTAGGAAATGCATCCTTCATTGTGTGGTATTTCCCCAAAAATATTAAACCCATTAATCCAGACGTTTGCCGCATTCATAGTACCTAAGATATATTTTTTCTTTATTTCTCCAGATAATTCGCCCAGTATTTCATAACAGGCAGCTTGGATCACCTTCATCATTTTCTGTAGATCTTTAAATTCTTGATACAACAACATCTTATTTTTGCCAATGTTAATATCAAGAACTCCCAAAGCTTCTCCTGTTCGCTCACGAAGTGGAATTGCAATGTGAGTTTCTCCAAAGAGAGAGTCCAATATAACTTCTGAACTGTCTATACACTTAAAGAGGCAATCTCTGAAACCAAATCAAATGAGGATATAAGACATTAGCCTGCTCATAACATTCCACCCCAGACATACTGACTCCCTTTCTTTTATGCCTACTGCACTCCAATCACATCAGCCCTTGTTGCTGTTTTATCTGCCTGGACGAAAGTTCCACCCCTTGTCTTCACAGGCTGCTCTCCCTCAGTTCGTTTATCTCATTAGAAGCCTTCCTTAACCACACATCTAAAGTAGCAGGCCCCAAGTCACTCTCCATCATGATATTCTTCTTTATTGTCTTCACTATACCAATACTTATCTGAAGGTATTTGGGTTTTGTTTGCATATTGTCCAGTGAGTATTGGTTGAATATTAAATTGTGTTATGTCAGGTTCCTAGAAGATCACCCTGAGACAGGGATGCTCATACTTATATGTAAGTGATTTACTGAAGGAGTGCTCTCAGGAGAAACCTGTAAAAATCTGAAGAAAGCAGGTCAGGGAAAGGAAAGAAGCTAAGAAAGAATGTGATTTCAAGTGAAGTCTAGCTTTAGTCTGATCTCAAGGGGAGCTCTGGAAGTCAAGTTATGCAAATGAATTTGTTTCACCTTAATAAACACAATTTAAGTAAGTGAAGTTTCACCAAAAAAGTAACTGCGTAACTTACCATACAGCCCAAAAACTACAACTTGAAAACTTACTTTTACACAGTACCTGTACATGAAGATTCGTAACAACTTTGTTTATATTAATCTCAAAATGAAAGTAACCCAAATGTCCTTCAACAGGTAAATGATTAAGCAAACTAAGGTATATCTATACCATGGAAAAACACTCAGCAATAAATAGGAATGAACCATTGAAAGACAACAACTTGGGTATGCATCAAGGGAATTAAGCAGTGAAAAAGAGTCAGTCTCGTAACTTTATGATTCCATTTTTGTAACATTTTTAAGATGAAAAAACTATAGAGATGATGAACAGTTTAGAGACTACCAGGGATTGGTGGAGACTCCATAGGCTGAACTCTCTCGGGCCACAACGTAGGGTCCACTTAAGAACAACAAATCCAACCAGTGGTGATACCATAAAACTCAAAACACATTCATATGTCGTCAGTTAATCTATAATAAGGGAGCCAAAAGCATACGATGGAGAAAGGAAAGTCTCTTCAATAAATGGTGTTGGGAAAACTAGACAGCCACATGCAAAAGAAGGAAGCTAGATCACTCTCTACACCATTCACAAAATTAACTCAAAATGGACTAGAGACTTGGACATAAGACTGGAAACCATAAAATTCTTCTAAGACAGCATCAGAAAGACATTCCATGACATGAGCCTTAGGGAGGGCCTTTGAGGACTCAACTTCAGCGTCATGGGAAACAAAAATTAAAATAAACAACTTGGATTGTACCAAAGTAAGAGACATCTTCCGCAAAAGAAAACATGACCAAAGCAAAAAGACAACCTACTAACTGGGGGAAGACATTTGCATTTCATATTTCTGACTAGGGCTTAATATCCAAAATATACAAAGAACTCATAAAACTCAATAATACAGAAACAGGCAATCCAATCCGAAAATAGAAAGAGGAATTGGGCAGAGATTTTCTGAAGAAGATATACAGATGGTCAACAGGCACATGAAAAGGGGTTCCTATTCCCTGGCTATCAGGGAAATGCAGCCCTCTTCAAGATAGCTAAGAACTGAAAACTACCTAAGTGTTCAACATCAGATGAATGGATAAAGAAGATGTGGTTTATATACACAATGTACTACTTTACTACACAGCCCTTAAAAGAGACAAAATCCTGTCTTATGAAAAAACATGGAGGGGATTCTGCTAAGTGATATAGATCAAAAGAAGAAAGTTAGATCCCAGATGACCTCAGTCATAGGTGGAGTGTGAATAGACAATACTAAGGAACAGATAAAACAAAACCAACCCTCAGACACTTAAAATAGAACTGAGGTACCAGCAGGGAACGGTATGGTGGCAGAACCTACTGGACAGTGGTGAAGAACACTTGATTTGGTAGAGGGCAGGGTGTATGACATATATGTGAGGAATGGGAAAACTCCACATATGAGGAACCCATATGAGTTTATTTAAATGTGTAAAATAAAAGTTACTGCAATTAAAAAAAATCATGTGCCTCTTTTGCTATTCTCACCACTCCCTGGTGCTGAGGCACTATTTTATTGTCTTCATGATAACCCTAGTAATGATGCTAAACTTTACAGGTGTAGTGATAACCAATTGGTCAACCGATTTCCTCAAATAGTACCTGCTTGATTTAAGTTACATAAAGGAATCTAAGTGTATAAGTCTGGGTGTTGCAAGGACTCATGTAAAACTTTTGACAAGAACAAGGAATAACTATATGGAAAAGAACTTAAAATTGAATGAACATTCTGGTATGAGGTCAAATTAAAATTTCATTAACATAGGTACTTAAATGTCATATCTGTCTACAGTGTGATATAGGTTACTACCTACTCAACTACCCTGGCCCTCTAAGATGCAGTCTTCCCTTTTGCAAAGAGATGTGTTCTCAGTTAACATCTGTTTTGTCCACATTTTAATAGTGTTCCTTGCATTCCACAGATGAGAGGCATTCAAAGTGATCTAGAACTGGACACTGCTTAAAGAGAACATTTTATGCTTCCTCCCCATCTTTGCCTGGACCTCTTTTCTTCAAAGAAAAATTTACATGTTCACAGGCTACTTAAGGTAATGACCTCTAATAAGTGATGTAGATGTATTTTTCATAATCATGGTGGATTTTTATTGAATTCTATTTTACAGGAAAATCATAGAAAATAAAACACTATTATGCTTTCAAACATGAAATTTTAATATAAAATACCAATGAAATCTACTTTTAAATGAATTTCAGACATGTTGTAGACCCAGTGGTTTAGTTCACCAGGTGTGTAGTTCACATAGATCTCAAGATCCTGGATTCAAGATTTGGGGCTGGGGGAAACAACCAAGAAGAACAACTTAAAAGATTTGAAGAAGAAAGGTGTTAATATGTCCCATGCATACAGGAATTTTTATTTAAAATTCAATCAGAATGAGAGTATATACTAATAAGAGGCAGAATCTGTGTCTTTCAAATCTACTGTCATACGAGGAGCTGTGTTATGGTTGTCACACAAAACAGACTTGAAGATAAATCTCATACCTGAAGATGCATGTCTTCCTGTAGATGGTAGGAGGATTCTTATGAATTTCTGTTAGACCCAGATGCCTTGTAACCATCATCTGACGTAGAACATAGTCTGAGTCCTTGAAAAGAGGAAGATATATCATTACAGAGGACAGTTAGACCTTATCATCTCATTAAAACTTTTATTTTTTTTTGCGGGGGGGGCGTTGTATCCTTGTAGCTTAGTGGCTAAGGTGCAAGCCATGTAAAAACCCAAGTATCTGGGAAAAGAAAAAAACTTTTGTGGACAAATAGAGAACAGTTAAATGTTTAGATGCTCTCTAGCTTTAAGTACAGTGACATTTTACTTATTTGGTACCATTAAGGAACAAGGTGCACCACAAGAGAAAATTTCAAAATATAAGATTCTTTTAAATACACAAATGTGTATTTATTTTACAAATGTGTAATTCCTTATTATAATTGTGATAAAATTGTTTGTACTATTTTTCTGAGGTTAAAAGTGCATGGTAGTACACCCATGTGATTCTGGTGGGGACTGCCAGTTACTGTCAAATCCTCATGCTGACCAGGGTGCATATCTCAGCATCAAGGACTTTTCTTTCTTGAGTTTTCCAAATTGGAACAGGAAGGGAAGATTCTTTTTTAGTTACTAAGCATATAACTTGCCCTTTAGAAAAAATACACCTTTAGCTGGAAAGGCAAAGCCAAAGTACAAAGGGAAGTAAACATGAGAAGTGGGAAGAGAAAAAACATGAGACAGCCCTGGATTCTCCTGGATCTGTTCATCCTAGAAGTCAGCTTGATTTTGCCCTTTCATCATTTTGGTTACATGAGTCAATCACTTCCCCCTTTTGCCTAAGGCAGTTTGAGATGGATTTCCGCCACTCAAAATCAACAGTATTGAGTTGGGGTCATGGGAAATGTGAGAATCAGCTGAATAGTTAACTACATATGGTTTTTAAATAATGGCACACCCTGGTGTTGTAGTTAGGTCAGCTGCCTCTGAAGGAATGCAGTCCACGTACACCCAAGGACCCTGGTTGGCGGCCTGGTGGGTAGGACAACCAATGTGAAGAACTAAATAGCAAGCTTCTTCCTCCTCTTTCTTCCTGCATGCCTGCCTTTTTGCCTTCATTCCTGCCTACACCTTTCCTTTAAAATACAATTTAGCAAGATAATAGCACTTAGAAACTGTGACTTTGAGGAGGTCTAACACTGCCCAGCCTTGCTTACTTGCTTTGGGTTAGACTCAACAAAGTACATAGTGATAGCGTTGATGCTTTGTGTAATGCTGTAGAACCAGCCTATACCAGTGATCACAACATGCAGGATGTGCTCTCGGCTGTGGACATAGTGATAGGCAGTGCTAAAGGCATTGGCAACACCCTGTAGAGACAGAAAATTTAAGTTGCTTTCTCTTTTAAAAACAATAATGCATCAATTGGGCTATTGTTTAGTGATAATTTACTTTCTACAAATTCTCCATCAGTTCTCTAAAGGCATTTTACAAGTTTACTATGAGAAAATAATCACCAAGAAATTAAATGGATAAGGGGAGATCTACCATAAGGTCTACATAACATAGTTTCCTGATAATCATACAATGAAATTTGAGATATATGCTATCAAAGAATAGTGTCAGAAGAACAAGATAAACTTTGAAATGAGAAACATGTTTAAAAGCCTTGAACTCATGCCTTGGGCGGTTAGGTAGGCATTGCCTTGTCTGATGCAATATTCATGTCTGTGTCTGCTGTCTTCAGGTAAGCAGTAGAGGTTGTATTGAATTCCAAGGCCTGAAAATATGAGATTGCAGTATTCTGGGCATAAAGAGAAGGCACTGGAAGTCCTTAGACCCCATCTGTGGTCTTATTGTCAAGAAACTCTAGGAACCACAAATTCTTATCCAAAATATTCATATATCATTAAAACCCAAAGTTTCTAAGGATAACCCAGAAGCCTTAACCTCTAAGGGCTAGAACATCAATCTATAATTCATTTTGACATGTTTTTTAACAAGACTATATATAGTTCATTTACTGATAATTCCATACGCCCCCATTTTGCTGCTTAATATTACTGTCAAATGAGAATGAATCATATTATTAAAAAGATGTCCATTGTGGTGGAGGATTTTAGGTAATTTGGCAGTCAGCATTGTGTTTTCATATCTGATGAGTGAAAAACCTGCACACATGGGCTTATATTATTTTGTAAATCAAAATTACCGCAATACATAATTAAAAAAATGATATCCAGAGAAAAAAATTTGACCACTTTCCTCAATTGTACATCCAGTACACAGGGAGAGAAAAAATTTAAATAATGGTAAACAAAACATAAAGAGCGAGGAGCGTACAAGGGAACAAATGATAAAAGCATAGACAGTTCCTGATTTCTACTACATTCCAGTTCATTGTCTCTCTAAAAAGGTTTCAATCTTCCTTTATTGCAATTTCTAGTTATACAATTACTTTAAATGCTTGCAGAAATGGTTCAGTTATATTTTATAATCTTAAAGGTGAATATCCTTTTTGTGAGCTGATTTGAAAACATGAATATCTGAGAAACATTTAGGCTTTTCTTCCATTCTTCACAAATTATAACATTAAAATCAAGAGCTACAGGAATGTATATCATATTTAGTTACATTTGTATAAAGAGCAAAGACTTTCAAGGTAACTCTTAATAAAACATGATTGTTCCTTCTAAAAGTTCATTCCCACTTTATGAGTTCTCATTAGTAGTCTAAAAGTTGGATTTTGGTTCTACAACATAAAGCAATGAGAAATGCATTCACGTTCTTCTTAGAGCGGCAGAGGCATGGATGTGAAACTGAGGCTGAGAGTTCTTCCATATGCAATGGGGAACCTCTCCAAAGACGAATGTATACACGTAATGGAATAGGGACAATACAATGACATTATTATATGTAGCTTTACTCTTATCTGGCTTCAAGTTTTGATTCCTATCAGCTTTTCAGGTAGAAAGGAGAGGACATCCTACCACTGAAGAATTCTTCTATGACTTACCTGATAGAATCTAATCTCATGAGGCTGGAATATATTTATTTCCTGGGGATCTCTTAGGGTGTCAACAGCCAAAACCCCAAAGACCCTCATATATGCATCCTGAAGAGGTAGAGCCAGGAAGGACCCATTATGTTCAGTCTTCCTGCGGGACTGGTTCCAGAAGAAGACATTCCCATGGTGCTGAACTTGAGGGACATGTATTGGCTCCCCTTCATCCATGACTGTAAAACTGAGGAATAGGAATATGGAAGGGGAAAAAGGCAAAGGAAGGGACTTTAGATTAAACCGGTCAGGAAAATAGATCAATTCTCCATTCATAATCATTGTCATTATATATCAGAGAGAAGGACTCAAATAAAATGACTAGTTTGGAAGTCTGACTTCAGAGAAAGATTTAAAAAACAAGCTTAGATCATAACAGAGAAAACATGTATGAATGGGATGCTGGAGACATAACATACAGAGCAGGCAGACATAATTGCGTTGTTACTGTGAAGCAATATCCATACATGGTGAATCAGTGCCAAAGAGTGAGCTCTGGAAAGGGTGAGATGAAGTAATCCATGACTGGAAATCCATCACTCTAGAATCACTGGTGACCTGAGGCATTTCTCTCTTGGACTCATAAACAGGATGTCAAGTTTACTTTAGAAAGGGAATTTTTTTTTTGAAGGGTAAAACCAACCTCTCCAAGGAATGCTTACCTGATTCCCTTCATGTCCCTGTAGAGCACTTTGTTTAACACAAATGGAGCATCATCTAAAGTACAAGCTACATTCCTCAGGAGAACATTCCCTCTATCAGGCAATAGTTGGTTTTCTTCTAAGAGGGAGATGTGAGCACTGATCTTTTTATTTCCATGGATTTCAGCATCCTATGGAAAAACATTTCGACCATGTATGTGTCAATAGCTAGAGTTATTTTCCTAATCATGTCTCCATTACTCAATTTGTGCATCTGACCCTAATAATTTTATTTTCCCAAATAAATAATGCAGATATTACTATTATGACATTAGGGAAAAGGCTGACACCAGAGCTGTTCCCCAAACCTGAGTTTTAATGAGTGGAATGGACTTACTTAATGTTTATTAGACTGCTTTGCTAAAAAAAAAAAAAAAAAAAAAAAAGAAAAGAAAGAAAAAGAACAACAAAACCCCAACCTCTCAGGTCTACTCAAAATTAAAAGTTTAAAACCTGGATCCCTTTGAACTGTGGTCATATTGTCTGGACTTCCGTTTAAATTATTTATTTTAGAGAGCTGAGTCAAGAAAATAACCTCATTTCACCTTTATTTCTTGATTAACTGCAATTATGTGAATGTGGAAAAAAATACTCTCAAGGAATTCTTAACATTATTTAACTATGAAATTTGACATGTCATTTCAGGAAAGGAATTCTTTGGGCCCCAGGTTGCAGAATATCTGCAACTACAAAGTTTTAATTCAAATAACAGAAACTTCTATATACTTAAAATATTATCACGTTTTAAACCATATGATAAGTTAATACATATATTGAACATATCCATGATTGGGGACATGAGACACTTCTCTTGATATTTATCTCCTATGTCTATATTTGGGTTTGCTTTCCATGTCTTTATTTTTTCTTCTGCCTTTATTCATCTTTTCTATATAAAAGATCTATAAAGTAACTAGCAAAAAATATAGTAAAATTTTTCTTAGGGTACCATGAATCTCTGCAGCAAGTTGGAGTGATACTTCTTTTTCTTGATTGGTCTCTTATTCCTAGTCACATCATTTTCTACTACATTGGAATCATCAGCCTTTCAGAAGATGATTCTAATAATCAAGTGCTGCTGTTTAAACCAGATAAATGATACAGGTTTCGTGGATCAATGCAATCTGTGATATACGTAGAAGATAGCCATGATGTTTCTACTATTAGAAGCAGCAAGCTGGGGAGTCTGAGGAGGTGGCAAAGTTCTGGGCAGTGACCCATCAGGATCTTGTGACTTAAGTGATGGGATTCTGAAACAGTCTGAGCCTACTCCTAGGCAATGCTATGACATACTGTGGGGGTTGGATTCTACTTTATAATGACTTTATCATTTAGATAGTTCCTTTAAAAAACTGACTCCCAAAATATAATTATTCATTATATAATATAATGAAAGAATAATACAATATTCTGTTTTTCCTTCCTTCCTTCCTTCCTCCCTCCCTCACTCCCGCCCTCCCTCCCTCCCTCCTTCCTTCCTTCCTTCCTTCCTTCATTCCTTCCACACAGGTAGGCAGGCAGGCAGGCAGGTAGAGGAAGAAGCATCTTCATTTTATTTATTTATTCAGTAGTCACGTTGGTTGCTCCCTTCCCCACCCGCCATGTGACTTGCTCCTTTGAAGGCACCTGACCTAACTACTGCTCCACTAGGGGGCACCTCTTCTCCATTTCTACCTTGTCGTGTGTAATCATTCCAGTCACAAAGTTCCTATTTTGGGGGTCACTGTGATATATTGGAACGAACAAAATATTTATAACAGTATCCCGTCATTTTTCAAGAGCATTTCGTGTGCTCCTCCTTTGCAACCATTGAATATCACCTACCATGAGGAAATTTTTCCTTTCACATATCATTTTAGAAAACACACCTGAGTGAGGACCCTAAAGGTCTCAGTGTACACTGGCTCCAGGGAGATCCCACTTGTCAGAGCAGCATGCTGGATTTGGTGCAGCCACTTCCGTCGGGTGCAGTTCCTCAGACTCTCAGTAAGGGTTCTTTCTAAAGTGTTCATCAGAAACTCCACAACACTCTCCAGAACAGTATCTTCATTGCCCCTGAGTTCAGATACAACCAATTCTATATATTTCTGAAACTGTTTTGAAGATAACTTCACTTCATGATCAAGGTGCAGTTTTGGAAACTGGATGTGTAGTTTAGCTAAAAGACAAACACAAAATCCAGAACTAACCAGAAGTTCATTCATCTGTAAGGAAAATTTTCTTTCTCTTCTTAACTGAAGTCCCTGACAACTGCTCCCCATGGAAAATCGAACACATCTCTAAACCAAATGGAACATCTTACAGGGACTTCATTTAGAAGACTACTATAGTCTGTTTTTGTTGTGTTTTACTAATTCTACCACTTAATGAGGTGAAACCCTGGGGTCAACCTTGAGTTCTTCCTATGTTTAATCTTTCTTATTCAATAGACCACTAAATCCTATCTTATTAGCAAAGTATCTTGTGGCTATTACTCTCCATTCCTCCTTTCAATAATCCCAAACCAGCTATAATCACTTTATAATTGTGTTACCAATAATGAGGCTCGATACATATTTATAAAATAAAAATGAAACGCAACTTTCGTTTTGCAGTTTCCTGGTTCAAAGTCCTACCGTATCTGAGTCCAGTGCATTTTCCAATAATAACTACTTTTAATAGGAATTGTTTTCTCCAGTATCCTCAGTCTACTCGTAGTCTCTGATCATACCTTGCACTCTTCTGCATTTTTTTCATTGTATAATCATGAATCTACTACCAAACCTTAACATTTCCAATAACTTGTTCCACCCCAAACAATATCCTAGAAATTCCTTTATCTTTTCCTTCCTTTTTTAATTTTATTTTTTTTATTTTTTAAAGGAAAGTTACGGGCAGGAATGAAGGCAAGTAAGCAAGCAAGGAGAGAAAGGAGGACGAAGCACTTTATTTTTCATTTAGTGTTCACAATGGTGTTTCCTCAATGCCTGGGATTCAAACCCAGGGGTATGTGGCTTGCTCTTTCAGAGGTGTTTGACCTAACCATTGATCCACTAGAGCGTATCTCCCTTTTTAAAAATAGTAATATTTATTATTTATTTTGTTTACAATGCTATATTCATTTTAGGATATTGAAATTGCATCTCAGTCTATGTTTCACACCACACCCACCACCAGAGTTCCAGTTTGCTTTACCACCACCTTTTCCTCTCTTTCCTTCCCTCCCCACTCCCATTCCCTGGTAACCACAGTCCTGTGTCCTGATATTTTTATTATTTAAAAGAAAGGTGCATGTGCGAATAAAGGTAGAGGCAGGAAGTCAGGAAGAGAGAGAGAAGGAAGGAGCACTTTATTTTTTTAAGTTGTTCATCTTGGTTGTTCACCCCAACCCTGGGACATGAACCCAGGTCCTTGGGGTGAATATGGACTGCACTCTTGACCGAAGGTGGCTGACCAAGCCATTATTCCACCAGGGTGTGCTGTGTCCTGTTATTTTTGTTGGGATTTGTATGTTCATTTGTTTCATTTCATTACATTCCACATGTGAGTGAAATCATCCTGTATTTTTTTTTCTGATTTATTTTGCTTACCATGGGCTCCTCCAGTTCCATCCAGATTGTTGCAAAAGGCACAATTTAATCTTTTTAAATAAAAGCAAAGAATTCTATTAAGTATATATGTATGTATATACTATAATTTCTTTATTCAGTCATCTCTTGATGAACATTTAGATTGTTTCCATGTCTGGCTATGTGAACTATGCTGCTGTGAACACAGGGGTGTAGGGTTTTTTTGTTTTTTTTTTTTTCTGAATAGAGAGTTTGTATCCTCTAGGTAGATACCCAGGAGTGGGACTGCTGGGTTAAATGGTAGATGCATCTTTACTTGTTTGAGGAATCTCCAAACTCTTCTCCAGAGAGATTGCGCTAATGTACATTCCCAGCACTAGTGTAGGAATGATCCTTTTTCTCCACCACCTGCTGTTTCCAGTCTTTTTATATAAGCCATTCTCATTGGTGTTTTTTATGTGCATTTCTCTGATGGTGGGAAACATAAAACATTTTTTCAGGTGTCTGTAGGCCATTAGTGGGTCTTCTTTAGGTAGGTGTCTATTCATTTCTTCCCATTTTGTGAGTGGGTCATTTGCTTTTTATTGTTGAAGTGTATGAGCTCTTTATATATTTTGGAGATTAAGCTCTTCTCTGATGTATGTTGTGTGAATATCTTCTTCAATTCTAATGGATTGTCTTGTTTTAGTGGTACCTTCTTTCACTGTGCAGAAGCTTTTCAGTTTTATGGAGTCCCAATTATTTAGTTTTGCTTTTATTTCTTCCACTGTAGCTATTACTTTCCGTAAGATGTCTTTGAGGTTGAGGTCATGGAATGTTTTCCCTACATTTTTTATGGTTTTGGGTCTTATGTCTGGGACTTTGATTTTGAGTTAACTTTTGTGTATGGTGGTATTGAATAAGTTCTCTCTCTGTCTCTCTCTGTCTCTCTCTGTCTCTCTCTCTGTCTCTCTCTCTCTCTCTCTCTCTCTCTCTCTCTCTCTCTCTGTCTCTCTCTGTCTCTCTCTCTCTGTCTCTCTCTCTCTATCTCTCTCTCTTTTTGCAGTTGTCTTTCTAGTTTTCCCAGCACCATTTGTTGAATAGATTTTCCTTCCTCCGTTGTATGCTCTTGACACCTTTGTCTAAGATTAACTGTCCATATAGCTGTGATTTTATTTGGGGGCTCTCAGTTTTATTCCACTGATTGGTATGTCAATTTTTGTTCTATTACCATACTGTTTTGATGATGATTGCTCTGAGTAGTATAGTTTGAAGTCAGGGAGTGTGATTCCTCTGCTGTTTTTTTTTTTCTCTTAAGATAGTTTTGGTTATTCAAGGTCTTTTGTGTGGTTCCATGCAAACTTCAGTATTGCTTATTCCATTTCCTTGAAAATGTTCCTGGGATCTTGATGGGAATTGCATTAAATCTATATATTGCTTTGAGTGGAATGGGCATTTTTAACTATGTTAATTCTTCCAATCTATGAACAAGGAATATTTTTCCATCTCTTTGTGTCTACTGTTTCGTCTGTTAAAGTCCTTAGTTTTCATTGTAGAGATCTTTCACCTCCTTGTTAAGTTTATTCCCAGGTATTTGATCTTTCTTGGTGCCATTGTTAACAGGGTTTCTTCTTTATTTCTTTTTTCTCTATGTCATTGTTTGTATATAGAAATGCTACTAATTTTTGTGTGTTGAGTCAATATCCCATCATTTTGCTGTATTAATTTATTGTTTCTAGCTGTTTTTTGGTGGAGTCTAGGATTTTCTAGGTATAATATCATATCATCTACAAATAATGATAGTTTTATTTCTTCTTTTCCAATTTCGATTCTTTTAATGTTAATGTGGTTTTCTTGCCTTTTGCTCTGGTTAAGATTTCCAGAACTAACTTTGAATAGTAGTGATTATAGTGAGCATTCTTGTCTTGTTCCAGATCTTCAGGGAAAGACCCTCAGTTTTTTGCCATTGTTTATGATTTTTACTGTGGGTTTGTCATATTTTACTTTTATTATGCTATTGTATGTGCCTTCTATTAGTATTTTG
Organism: Solenodon paradoxus; assembly: GCA_004363575.1. Lineage (NCBI taxonomy): Eukaryota > Metazoa > Chordata > Mammalia > Eulipotyphla > Solenodontidae > Solenodon > Solenodon paradoxus. The sequence continues at coordinate 709,079 of RJWH01000352.1, read as the reverse complement.
GTGAGATTTTTTTTTATTATGAAAAGCTGTTGACTCTTGTCAAATGCTTTTTCTCCATCTATTGAGATGATCATATGGTTTTTTATTTTCACTTTGTTGATGTGGTGTATTGATTGATTTGCATATGATGAACCAGCCTTGCATCCCTGGAATACAACCCACTTTATTGTGGTGTATAATATTTTGATGTGCTATTTAATTCTATTTGTCAGGATTTTGTAGAACGTTTTTGTGTGTATATTTATCAGTGATATTGGTCTATAGTTTTCTTTTTTTGGTGTTATCTTTGTCTAATTTGTAATATTGTCCTCACAGAATGAATTTGGGAGTTTTATAGAAAAGGTTAAGGAGGATGGGGATTAGTTCTTCTTTAAATGTTTGGTAGAATTCCCTAGTTAATCTATCTGAATCTGGTCTCTTGTTCTTGGGGTAATTTTTTTTTTTTATTACTGCTTCAATTTCTGCTCGTAGGATTGGTCTGCCTAAGTTGTCTGTGTCCCCCCTCATTTAGTTTTGGGAGGTTGTAGAGTCTATAAACCTGTCTTATGTCTTCATAATTGTCAAATCTGTTAGCATATAACACGATAATCTCTCATGAGCCTTTGTATTTCTGTGATGCCGGTTGTAATCTCCATCTCTTTCATTTCTGATTTTTGTTATTAGGGTTTTCTCTTTTTTTCTTAATGAGTTTAGCTAGGCATCTATCAATTGTTTTTCAGAGAACCAGCTCTTGGACTCACTGATTATATGGATGGTCTTTTTGTTTTCAAATTCATTTATTTCTGTTCTAATTTTTATTTTTTCCTTCTTTTTCTGATGGTTTCTGATTTTTATTATTCTTCCCTTTATAGTTCCCTCAGACGGGTGGTTAGATATTCAATTTTGCCTCTGTCTTGCTTTTTGGTTATGCTTGTATGGCTACACATTTCCTCTCAGAACTGCTTTTGCTACATCTCATATGTTCTGGTAGCTCATCTCTGAATTTTCATTTGTTTCCAGGTAAGTCTTACTTTCATCTTTAATTTCATCAGTGATTTAAGAATTGTTTAGAAGCATCTTGTTCCATATCCACATCTTTACAGTTCTTTCAGTTTTTCTTTTGGTTCATTTCTAATGTCACCCTCTTGTGGTTAGTGATTTTTTTTTTTTTTTAAAGAAGTGTGCAGGTAGGAATGAAAGCAGGTAGAAAGACAATCAGGAAGACAGAGGAGGAAGAAACATTTTATTTGTATTTAGTTGTTGACATCGTTGTTCCTTCCGGACCCAGGACTTGAAGCCAGGGGTATGTGGCCTGCATTCCTTCAGAGGTGATTGACCTAACTGGTATTCCATCGGAGAATGCCAGAAGATACTTTGTACAATTTCAATCTTGCCAAGTTTTCTGAGACTTGTTTTGTGTCCTAGTATATGATCTATCTTTGAGAATGTTCCATGTACACTTGAAAAAATTGTGTATTCTTTTTTTGTTGGGGTAGGGTATCCTCTATATGTTTTGTCTTTTAGTATTTTGAATGTCTTTTAGGTTCATATGACCTATTGTTTCAATTAGGGCCCTTATTTCTTTGTTCATTTTCTGTCTGGATGACCTATTGATGTAAATAGCATGATGAAGTCCCCTGCTATTATTGTGTTACTACTGTCACTGTCTGCTTTTAGCTGTCCGCATGTTTTATATATTTAGATGGTCCTGCATTGGATGCATATATGTCGATTATAGTTATTTCTTCTTGATGGATTACCCCCTTGACCATAATGTCATTTCTGTACTTGCCTCATGATACCACTCTTAGTTGAAAGTTTATCTTCTCAATTCCTTGTTTCCTTTCATCACTATTGCTTTGACATATTTTTTCCATAGCCCCTTGACTTTCAACCTATGTTTATCTTTGAATCTGATAAGAGTTTCTTGTAGGCATAATATTGGTGGATCCTGTTTTTTGATTCATCCAGCCACTCTATAAAGTCTTTTGGTTGGTGAGTTCAGTTCATTCATGTTTAGGGTGATATCTGAAATTTCGGACTTTATTACTGTTATTTGAGCCTTTGATTTCTGTGCCTGTTGCTTCATTTCCTGTTTGTGTTTGATTTTTCCTCTGGATTGTTTTCTTTGTCTATTCTGTCAGTTTTGTCTACTTCCTGACTATCTCTTAGGATTGGTGTTTTGTTTTGTTTTGTTTTTTGGCCATTCTGTGGGTTATCTCTAACTGTACTGCACTATGATAGTCTTTTATGAGATGATGCCATCTCACCTTTATTATATTTGTACAGATTTCATGTTTTTCCTTTCTACTTTAGAATTTTGTTATTGTTTTCTCTCCTGTTGGTCCCATCTTTGTTTCTAATTTTTCTTTTCCTGCTTAATCACCATTTTCAAAGTTTGGTTAATTTTTGTTTTCATTTTCCCTTTCGTAGGGCTCCCTTCAAGATTTTTTGAATGGCAGACTTAGTGATAGAAAAATCTTGAAGACCTTTATTTCTCCACCATTTTGAATGATAATTTTGCAGGGTATTTTTGGCTGGTAGTTTCGTCTTTTAGTATTTTTTTTTTTTTTAGTATTTTAGTATTTAGTATATGTCATTTCACTCTCTCCTGTACTGTAGGATTTCTGCTGAGAGGTCTAATGGCCTACTATTATGTGCTGGTTCTGGGCTGCAGCAGAACTGGGGACAGGGATCTGGTACTTGAAGCCTGGTGGGTACTGATTCTGGGCTGCAGCAGGGTGGGACCAGTGGTCCACGAAATTCTAATTAATGGTGCGCCTTGTAGGTTATGTATTCCTTTTCTCTAGCAACCTTGAGTTATTTTTCTTTGTTGTTGACATTGGTAGTTTTACTATGAGTTTTTGGTTTTTTTTATATTTAGAAATTTCAGTGTTCTGCTTCTTGGACCTCTGTGGTTACTTTTGGTAACAGATATGGGACATTCTCTACTATTACTTCTTTAAATAGATTTTCTGCTCCTTTCTTTGTCTCTTCTCCTCTCCTTCTAGGACACCTATTACCCTTATGTTTGTTCTTCTCATAGTGTCTGCTATATTTCACAGGGTTTCTTCATTTTTCCTCAATCTTATTTTTCTCCCCTCCTCACAAGAGTTGCCTCTGTTTTCTTGTCTTCAATTTCTGATATTTGTTCCTCTGCAAGATTTAAGTCATTGGCTCTAGCAGTTCTACCAGGACTTTCTTCATGGCTTCAATCTCTTTGATGAAGTATTTCATTTGATCTGTTACTTCTTTTCTGAGGTCTTCCATTTGCCTTTGGGTAGTTAAGTGTGCCTCCTGCATCTCATTCAGCATTTTTTTAAGTAGTTATTATTTTGGACTCTTTATCTGTTAGGTTGTCCCAACCTATATCAATGGAGTTCTTCTTGGTGAACTCCTGGTGTCTTCCCCATTTTTTGGGCCATTCATGTTTGTTTGCTTTTTGGGTTTTTTTTTTTTTTTTTTTTGGTTTTTAGTGACTTTGATTTTGGCATGGCTTTCTTCTCTGCCTTGAATTTAACAGTGGTTTTCCTTTGCTTTTACTTTAGATTTCTTCTTACCTGTATGATGATGTGGCACTTGCCACGTCCTTGATTTCAGTTGAGGTGGGGCCACTTCTGCTCTCTAGAGTGTCTTCTTGTGGTGGGCCACTGATGCTGTTTCAGTGTTCAGATGGTTTTTGCAGACTTTGCAGCCCTCCAGTGCAGGGAGGTTTACAGACAGCCCAGCTGCAGTCCGTGACCACAGCTCTCCAGTAGCCCAATTAGGTGATTTTGGATCTCTACGTCTGGGTTGAAGTGCCATGGGGATCCACAGTAACTGAAGCCTAAGGAGCTCTTTTTCTGGGAAGCTATATGCCAGGGCTGGGGCTGATGGTCCATGGGTCAAAGGGACAGAGGCCTGGGTGGGACAGAGCTTTTTCTTCCTGTCTGCCTAGTCACCTTCATTCCTGCCTGAACCTTTCTTTTAAAAAAAATGGGTGGGGGGGACTGACAGATATTATTTATTATCCTGAAGCTTCTAGTAGGATTCAGTGAGAACGCAGCATCGTTTACATGATATTCTGGTCAAATATTAATAACCTGAATTTAATCATGAGGAAACAGAAAAGAGGACATATTGCAAACAATTGGCCTGTAATCTTCAAAAGTGTCAAGGTCATGGAAATCTAGGAAAGACCAAGGAGTTTCTCAGATTTCTTGTTTCACTGTGAAGAAACAACAGTAGTTTTATACTAATTACTTCTCCAGTTTTTAGTTTCCTTAAAAAACACTTTGTTTCCCAATGAGATTTTCTAAATAGCTATGATTTCTTAATGTCCATGATTTCTGGAATTTGGTGACAGAATGCATCACCAAAATGCTGTAATTTTAACATAAGTAAATATTCCATTTAAGTAGAAATTTATATATTAAAACAAAGCTTATCATTAATGGAAAATTAAAGTACATATTCAACAAATATTAATAGTTATTCCATGGGAAATAATAGGAGAGAGTGATTTATTCCATTAAATTCTACACTGTAGACAAGTCAGATGTTCTACAGCTTTTTATGTATGATACGTGCTAAAAATAAAATAGGCTGTTTTTAGACAGGACTAATGAGGGGAAATTATAGGCTAAACTGTTTCCTCTTCCATATAGAAAGCTTGCATTTTGAGGACACCAGCAGTAATATTTCTAGAAATTTCCAAATCTGTGACTTTATCCTATTTAAACCCTAATTTTGAAACCTTGGACACAGAAATAGATAAGAAGGGTAGAACAAAACAAAAACCAACCAACCAACCAACAAGAACTCTTTGAAGATTTGCCAAACAGTTATTAGTTAATGTTTGAATTTAGAAATTTCTTATTTTTCTAAAAGCTTAAAACCTTCTTCCATATGGCCATCAACTCTGAAGTTACCTCCTCAGGCCAGGTGGCAAGCAATAAGTGTTCAGAAAGAGCCATTTTGTATAAATCTACCCTCGGAGAGAATAATTCATTCTTTCTGCTTGTAGACATTTTCCTTTGGCAGCAGATTCTGCCTCCTCATTACTTTCCCCTTTCTTATTTGTTGGTCTTAACCTATTAAGTTTTATGCTTTTTACCTATTCCTATTGCTGTACTTCAAATCATATATTTTGGGGTAGATTTTCCTAAAAAAAACTTATAAAATAAAACAAAATCACATATATTAGAATTTCCTTACAATATCATCTTTGGGTTCATTAAATTCCAGAATTGATTATGTCTAATTCTTTCATTTTGCAAATGAAGGACACCTATATCTATAGTGGTTCAGTAATTTGCCCATAGTCATGTGACTATTTTGTGACCAGCCCAGTATTGGAACCCAGCAACCCAGATCATTGCATAGTATTCTTTCCTCTGTGGAACATGGTTCTGTGTTATAAAATTTGCCCATCTTGTAAGTGGAAACCACCTCATTATGCCTTTTGAAATTCTCTTTAGATACAGTCTAAGCAAAGCAGTGTTGTAAAGTGTACAGAAGACATAATTAATGAAGAGACTATGATAATTAAAAAACTTAGGTATACTTGAAGACCAATCATATAATAATTTTTAAAGGCCTGAAGAACTTAACTAACCTTGATAAGTCTTTACTTTCTGTACTACATTCTTTAAGAAATAGAAATCTGGTTTGCCAAACTTACCAGATAAATCCTTAAACTCAATGAAGAGCAAAATAATTTATACTGGGATCTAATCAGTTATGGAGGAAATTTACATTGGAATAAGATTTTAGTAGGCTTTCATTGGTAAGTATTGATCAGAAGAGAAAAAAATAGTATAGGAGAAGAAAAAGTAATAAAAGAAAATAAGTTAAATTAGTAAATTCAGAAGAAACTTGCAAGCCAGCCAGACTTGAGAGTAAATATAGACCTTGTAGAGGCATAGATATAAGAAGAGAAAACAGGCAGAACCTAAGAAATGCTTTATATTTTTTTTAACTCCAAGAGGGAGGGTAACCAGGTATATAGAAGAAAACTAATTATTTAGAGTTAAGGTCTTATAAAAGCACTCTATGGTATATTCTATTCCTGATTGCTCCCTATATTCTGCATTCACACCTACAATGCACAGGGTTTAAATTTCTCCACATCCTTGCCAACATTTGCTATTTTCCACTTTAAAAAAAAATAGCCTTATTACATAAGTAACAAAAGAAAAATAAACAAGCGGGACTATATAAAATTAAAAGGCATCTGTACATCAAAAGAAACAGTCAACAAAATGAAAAAGCAACATATGGGAGAAAATATTTGCAAATCAAATATCTGATAAGAGGTTAATATCCAAAAGATATAAGGAACTCTTACAACTCAACAGCAAAAAGCTAGAATCTAGTTTAATGAAAACAGAACTGAATAGACATTTTTCAAAAAACATGTTAATAGCCAAAAGGTACATAGAAATATGACTATCTTACTATCAGGGGAAATGCAAATCAAAACTACAATGAGATATTACTTCACATCTATTAGAATAACTCATTAAAAAGACGAGATAACAAGTGTTAACCAGGATGTAGAGAAAAAGGAGAAGCCCTTGTACACTGTTGATGGAAATGTTAATTGGTATAGCCACTATGGAAAACAATATGGAACCTTGTCAAAACATTAAAAATAGAACCACCATCTGATCCATCCAACAATTCCACTTCTGGATATATGTGCGTATATATTTCATTTATATGTGCAATAAATGAAATCACTGTCTAAAGAGATGCTTGTACCCGCATGTACATTGAAGAATTATTCACAGTAGTCAAGACATGAAAACAACCTAAGTGTCTGTCAATGGATGAATGATAAAGAAAAAATGATACACACACACATGAAGATTATTCAGCATGAGAAAGAAGGAAATCCTGCCATGTGCAACAACATGGGTGGATCTTAAAGACATTATGCTAAGTGAAATAAATCAGACAATGAGAAATAATGTATAATTTTTATGTAGAATATAAAAAAGCCAAGTGCATAGAAAAGAACATGGAATGATGATTGTCAGGGGCTAGCTAGGGGTATAGTAAATGGGGGAGACACTGTTCAAAGAGTATAAATTTCCTTTATAAGATGAATGTATCCTGGGGATCTAATGTACACCATGGTTATTATAGTTAATATTGTATACTTGGAAATTGCTAAAATGGTAAATCTTGCATGTGCTCACTACAAAAAAAGAAATGGTAATTATGTGAGGTGATGAAGGTATTAATGCTACCGTGGTACTAATTTCACAATATATAGACATATCAAAGCAACATGCTATATATCTTAAACTTACACAATGGTATTTGTCAATTAAATCTTAATGAAGCCAAGGAGAAAATAGCCATACTAGTGAAGTGATATTTCATGGTTTTTGAACAACCAATATTTTAACTGTACTGGGAAACTTGAAGCCAAGTGTTATAACAACTTAACGAAGAAAATTCTTGGCATGCCTTGGTAACTCAGGTGTTAAGTCTGCAGCTCCAGTTGGCATAGTGCACATAAAGCCTGAGGACCTGAGTTTGTGTGCCAGGATTGTGGGGAACAGGTATATGAACAACTGAATAATAAATAATGCTTCTTCCTCCAGTCTCTCCCATTCTGTCTGCCTGTCTGTTTGCCTTCATTCCTGCCTGATTCTTTCCTCTTTAAAAATAAATAAATTTTATAAAAAGAAAATATCTTATATTTTTACCTTTCTTCATAGATTGTTTTTCCATCCCCTCCTTGTATGTATACAAGATTTCATCAACTTTCTTCAGATCCAGAAAACCTGAGCCATCAGTGTCCCACTTCTGAAAGACGGCTTCTAGAAGAAGTTCTCGTAGAAGTTGGGATGAATTTTGTCTAGCCTAGAATACAAATAGGATGATAAAGTGCAGAGGACACACTGCTCATTTTATTAGCTGGCATCCATACTTCCTCAGAAGTGCAGTACATTAGAAAAAAACAGCTTTACTTTTGGACTAAGCATGATATTAATGGGAAAATGAAGTATTTAACCTCTAAATACCATATCTCTATTTTACCTTTGGATTCCCAGACATTGTCTGCATTGAACTAAAGAAGGCAGGCCACAATCCTTAAGAATCTTTGATTCCTTACCTTATGACCAGCAGTTGCAACCTTAGACATATATTCCTGAGAAACGAAAACATTTTCATGCAAAAATGGGTACACAAATGTTTGTAGCACTCCATAAATGCTGATGATACTGGTGGAAAAAAAAGAATCTTTGATTCATTTCTTTCCACTCTCTAGCTGGTTATTCAGGAAGTGACAAAAACATGGGTGCTCTCTGTGGTTGTAGTGAAGGGGAATGAATGGGCAGTCTTCAAACAATGAAAAATAACTATGCTCAAAAATTCTTCTTTATTTTGACTTTTATTTGACCAACTTACATTTGACTCAACAGATTTTATTTACCTTTTAGATTTCTTATTATATTAATTCTGTCAATTAGATAATACTTCAGTTAATACCTAGATAGATTTAATTGCTAACAGAAAGTGAATATATGCCATTTGGTTTAGTGAGAAGAACTGCAATTGAAGAGGCAAAAGGGATAGTAACTCCAGAATTAAGTTGATAAAACTCATAAAATCAATGATACTACTAAATATGTCTGACGAAGCTAACTTATATGTTTCACATAAGAACACATAAATTGTTTATATCAGCTAATGTGTATGCATTTATCTATCACTAAATTAAGTAGTAAGTCCTTAGAAAGTTTGTACTACTTGGGTACATATGAATACAAATACATATTTAAGCCATAGTCATACCCATAGGTAAGCATTTTTGTAAATGCACTCATACAGCAGGAAGTATACACAGACATTTGCACATATAGATACACATATACATACATACAAACATAAATAGAGACATGGTATTTAGAGGTTAAATGCTTCATTTTCCCATTAGTATCATGCTTAGGCCAAAAGTAAAGCTTTTTTAAAAAATGTATATGTATGTATAACCTTTAGATTCCAAAACAGGCATTCTCTGCTTTGGACTAAGCCACATAAACATTATATATATGTATATATATTTACATATATGTATATATATACACACACACATACACACACACTGAGGAGAATTTGCTTTTCAAGGAGGAAGAAAAAAATTTACAATAATAAGCCATTTTCTGCTACCAGCAATCATATTATCATTAGGGGAATACTAATAATGGACTATAATCTTAGCACGTTTGACAATAAAATAACATATTTAATGGTCATGCTTATTGAAATAGTGATGTTTGCTTGTACTGTTTTTAGGAGCCACACTACAAGTAAATGAGGTAGCGAGACTTACTTAAAATAATCACCTAATTTATTTCATTGATAAATGATATTACTCACCAGTTCTAAGCAATTCATTTTGTCTTCTTCTGTTTCAACAAAGTTCTTTTTAATAAAGGAAGTAAGAGCCTCACTGACACTAAGGGGGGCATCTTCACCAACAAATGTCTCCAGTAGTTGCACAAATTGGAGCATATTGAAGGAAATTCCATTGAAGGCACTCCTACCTTTTATTTCCTTGTAAGACTGAATATTTCTGATAATTGAGTGTAGGTCTGTCAAGTAAGAAACACATAGCAAACAGTAAAATGAACAGTTTTCTCAAAACTTAGGAAATATTTGTGTTACTTATTAATGGACATCTGCTATTTTTTTTCCTAGCTGGAATTCATGTTTTCTTCCTTCATGAGGACAGTATCCTCCTTTTTTTTAAATTGGAAAATATCTCTGTTCCACTGTGAATTTAGATGAAACAGGTGGTATGGAGTGTACGTACACACACACACACACACACACACACACACACACACACACACACACACACATACCCTCGTTCCAAGGATGATTATGTGAAATAGGTCTGGCCAGTGATTAATATATATGATCTACTATAGGCCAATGAGACAAGCCTCAGAACTTTTGAGGGGAACTATTGGAGGAGAATCTCTCTTTTTGTACTCTGTTCAACTACTAGGATGTAGGCTTAAAGATGCTCTCATGAATGTATTTGCCACAATTTGGGGCAAGCTACCTAAAACTGAAAGTGACACAGAGAACAGGCTTGAGAGGCAGAGATAGTGTACTGCTGCTGTTGTTGAGCTCTGGGTTCAGTTGTGCCTGAGGGTCAGCTCTAGTGTGAACTTGCTAGTTAAGTAAATCTGTAAATACTACCACTATGACCTCTCCCCTAAGATACTTGACTAATATAGTAATCTTAAAGGTTAATGGTATAACATGAAGTATGTTTCCTAAAATCTCATCCAGTGACCAACGTTTGATTTATTCATTGATTAAATCATTTGTGCCCTATACCTTCCATATGAGATTGAGCACAACTTAAAAATATGATTGCTTATCACCCCTGGTGTGCTAAGATGCAGGCTATGTAAAGCCTATAGATCCAGGTTTAAGAACTGGGACAGGAGATTAAAAAAAGAAAGAAAAAAAAAAAAGATCACCCATGTAATTTAAAAAAAATTATAAGCCAAAATTTAAATAAAGAAATAAGATCAGAGAGAAGAATAGGAACTAATAAGCCACAAGAGCTTGACCAATGCCAAATTTTCACCAAAATATTTTGAAGATAGAAATGTATTGACCCAGGCTTAAAAGAGAAAAAAGTGTATAGATAAAAATATCTTGAAATAATAAATTTTACTATTTCTTAATGAAACGCAAAGTGATAAAACAGCATTGTAGTAAAATATGAATGTTTGTTGAAGCAATCATTGTTAAATACATGGCTCATATGAGAGCTAAAAGCTATACTTCACTCTCTCTATTGAGTAGACATTTCTTTAAGTCTCAGCCTAGGGGCTCAGGCATTAAGTGTGCAACTGCAGCATTGTCCACATAAAGACCAAGACCTAGGTTTGTGACCTAGGGCCAGTAGGGTAGAGGATGGAACAACCAAAACAATCAACTAAGTAAATTTAAAAAAAATGCTTCTTCCTCCTCTCTCTTCCTTCCTGCCTGCTTCCTTCCTTTAAAAAAAAAAAAATCAATTTTCATCTGTCTCCCATGTTTGAATGTAGGCCTATCAGGGAATGGGATAGTTAGAATAATATATATTGAGTTCTAATATCAATTCCCTTTGTATATACCTGGATCATAGCTTTCAAGAAGTTGTAGGAACAAATAGTAAAAAAATAGTATACTAATGTATATATTTTAAAGCAAAAGAGCATTCATCAATAGCCTACACCTCTATGTATATTACATGCATCTTATATATGTTTAGATCCATCAGCTCAAGGACAAAATAATGCAAGGATCACCCTGCCAATGTGACTTGGCTAAATTCAGTTTTTATCAAGAGTATAAGAGTAAATTAATAAATTGGATTACTATCTATTCTTTCTAGGTTTGTTGTTAACATGTACCTGTGAACCTGGAATTACCATAGATTAAGTTAGCCAGTTCCTCATCTTCACATTTGACATACTTCATCCTCCAGTTACAAGTCAAAAGTTCACCTATAAAATACATAGTCCAAATGCAGTGAATTCAACTTCACTTCCACACTATTTTTGTTCTAAAGCTTAAGTGAAAGGATTAAATGGAGTCACCTGACCATGACATTCCTTCTAATTTTGGAGACTTGGGTTCACAGGATTTGTCTTTCTGAACTTCAGTTTCTATAAGGCACAAAAGAAATACCTATGAATTAGACATTACATATTCTATTATGTATTCTAAAGTTAACTAATGAGAGAAATATCTTGTATATAGAACACAAAAAAACTTTCAGGTACTTTCCCACTGTATCATAACCATAGTGAAATCACATAACTTAATTGCAGCTTGTGACAAAAGCTATTGTTGTACCCAATTTGGCCACACAAAATGAAGGCTAAGTTTCCTAGCCTTTCTCACAGTTGGAGTAAACTATATGCCAAAATTTAGACCAATGGAATGTGAAGGGAAGTATGTAATACCTCTCTCTTTTTTAACCTGTTAGAATGTGCACATGATGATGAACCAACTTGAACCATGTGGTCCAAGACAGAAGGAGCTTGAGTTACTGCTGATTTCATGGGGCTGACTGTCATACAGGTTTGTAACTTTTATATGAGAAATAAACTCCTATCTTATTTAGACATTGACAGAGCTTCAACATATCTGATGAGTGTTGAGATCACACAACTAAAGGAAGACCAGCATTCCACACCAATACTTGTTGTGCAGCTTGATACCCTAACACAAGGCCTTTATATCAAGGACACCTAACCCACAGAAATAAAACACAGAATACCAAACAGGTTGAAGAGACAGGTAAGCAAAATGATGACCAAGATAAAATACCAGGGTAAAATCTGAATGCAACAGACAAGTAAACTACCTGATGAATACTTTAAAGCAATAGTTTTAATGATACTCACTGAAATCAGGAAAACAATGAAGGGAGACAAGAGAACTACAACAAAGATAAAGAAAATAAGAGGCAGTTCCAAACAGAATTTATGGGTTTAAATAACATAACAACTGAACTCAAGAACACAATAGAGGGGATCAACAGTAGGCTGGAAGAAGCCTCCAATAGAGTTAAAATATAGTGCAGAGGAATGAACTCAAGTAGACCTGCAAATTAAAATGAAAAGCAAATTAAAAGAAATGAAGACAGCAAATGAGACCTATGGGATAGCATCAAGAGGAACAACATTTTTTCATCATAGTGGTCCCAGAAAAAGAGAGAGATGGAGACAGAGACTGTATTTGAATAAGTAATATCTGAGAATTTCCCTAACCTGAGGAAGGAAGCAGACATTCAGACCCAGGGAGCTCGAAAAGTTCCAAACAAAAGAAACCCAAACAGGCCTACACGAGACACACTGTTATTAAAATGTCAAATATTCAAGATAAAAAGAGAATCTTAAAAACAATTAGATAAAAATGTGTTACATACAAAGAAACCCCTATAAGATTCTGGGTGGATTTCTCAGCTGAAATTTAGGCCATAGGGAATGGCATGATATATTCAAAGTGCTGAAAGGACCTTCTATTTAGGAGACTCCATCCTGCTAGATTATCACTTAGGATTGAAGGAATGACAACGAGCTTTATAGAAAAACAAAAGTTAAAAGCTTTATAAGAAATACTGAAGGAAGCTCTATAAAATAGAAAGAAACCCACTTAAAAGCAACAAGACATCAAAATATAAAATGTGGGGAGAAGGAAAGTGAAAATGTAGACATTTAGAATGAGATCAAGATTAAATTGCTTGTAAAGTAATTTACAAGTTAAATTTCAAGTAAAAACAGATTATAAGCATAAAAATTATTATTTTTTTTTTTACCGAGGTAATAAGGGATATTTATGACTTCCTTAAATCTACATAGTACTCCAGTATATTAATACCCCATGAACCGCAAAAAATTTTTTACGGTAGTATTACTGGTCACCAAAATGGAGAGGAAAGGGAGTTTAGCAATTTTGAGAAGGTACAAGTGTTTTCACTAATGTAGTATTGACCCAGATGACCATTTTGTATCTATCCCTCAAATACTTCACAGTTCTGGAATGCTCACTGTGATAAATGTGTCAGCACACAGTATTTCCTAAATTCTCACATGTTCTTTACTTTCTGACTCATTTGGAGAACTGGGAGTAGGAAATTGGTTTGACCAAAACTTGAAGCAATCACATCCACTGCTAGGTCAGCTGTACTCTTGACCTCTTCCTTAGATGCAACCAATCAGGATTGACTTCAACAAGATCCAGTACTGGCAGCAACCCTGTATTGTGTATTTCCTCAGTAATATGCATGCTCTCTGATAGGTCAGTGCTCCTACAACAGGTGTTTCTGTGGCTGGAGCCAGTGTAGAGTCAAATGTATCAATATCAAAACTCAGATGGATTAGCCTTTGTCTTTTGCCAATTAGCAGATCAAATGTCTGTTCCATGACCTTCTGGAAACCAAATAGATCTATATCTCTCATGGAAAAATACTAGATATCATACTTTTTTCAAATAAGGGCCCATGTCTCTTAGATCAACATACGCAATACTTGGGGGAAAAATTCAAGGTTTGATCCAGGAAAATCCTGGAAGTGGCGTTACCTTGCCTTACAGTTCTCTAAGGAGAAATGAAACTGGCTGTCCATGGAGATTTCCAGATGAAGTGAGGGGAGTATTAATGTCATTGTGGGCATCAAACCAGACTGTGGTCTCCTCCCACTGTGACACAGCTACACAGCTATAGCCACCTGAAGCCATTCTATTAACCACTTCAGCCAGTTCCTGGTTGGCAAGGCCCACTGAGCAAGGATTCACTATCGGATTGTTGTAAAGATAATCTTTAGAAACTGGTATAAAACTCAAATCTCTAAAGCCTTTTAGGAGGCAACCCAAGCTGGAGAGCCTTTTCATCAAGTCAGCTTCTCTTATACTAGCTGGACTATGTGCCACTCCTTTTCTTTTCTGCCACATAAATTGCAGTAATATGTGAAGGAAGGTGGTTGATGAAGACCACCTTAGGGCACGCCCTGGTGACCTATTGGTCTAGTACACCTGGGAGCAGTCCCACATGCATCCCAGGATTGTGGGTTTAATAGCCAGGGCTGGGGGGAAACAACCAACATGAACAACTAAATAAAAATAAGGTACTTCCTTCCTCTTCTCTCTTCCTGCCTGCCTGCTCACCTTCATTTCTGCCTGTACCTTTCCTTTAAAAAAATAAAGACCACCTTAGTTCACAAAAATATAGAAATATGCTCTTCCATACTTAGTTCCCAATAGATCCCTCTGGGAAAAAAACCTACAAACTTTTTTGTTTTCTTTTTAAAGAAAGGTGTAGGCAAGAATGAAGGTGAGCAAGCAAGCAGGCAGAAAGAAAGAGGTGGAAGGACCATTTTTATTTATTTGTATTTAGCTGCTCATCTTGGCCTGAGGACAGGGGCCCCAGGACACAAACCCAGGTCATGGGATGTTTGTGAACTGCCTCAGCCATAATAGCAGACCCACCTGGGCACACCAAGCATAGACACTTTTACGTAAACCCCAGCGTAACCTCAAAACATAACTCCAGGGAAAAAGCAAAGGAGAAAATAAAAAGGGAAAACAAACAACATAAATGCTTTCAAATCACCTAAGATGAGAAAGAGAAGAATAAAGGTACCGTCTGCAACAATACCCAGATAACAACAAAATGGCAAGAAGCAGTTACATATCAGTAATCACTCTAAATGTTAATGGACTGAACTCACCAATAAAAGGCATACAGTGACCAAAGAGTTTGAAAAACATAACCCAACTTTGTGCTGCATAGGAGACTCATCTACATTTGAAAGATAAACATAGTCTCAAAGTCAATGGTTGGGAGACAATCCTACAGTCAAATATTAACTTAAAAAAAAAAAACAAAGCAAGGATAGCCATACTTATATCCGATAAAATAAACTTCCAACTAAAGAAGGTAACAAAAGACAGACATTATATAGTGATTAAAGTGTTAATTCAACAAGAAAACATAACATGTGTGTATGTGTGTGCGTTAAATGAAGGAACATCAAAATACACACAGCAATTATTAACAGAACTAAAGAGACATCAATAGCACTACAATAATAGTAGGAAACTGCAATACCCCACTTACAATAGACAGAGTAGCCAGGAATAAAATTAACAGGGAAACAACAGCCTTAAAGCACAAAATTAGAATAGATGACTTTAATGGACACATACCAAACACTTCATCCAACAATTGCAGAAGTCACATTTTTCTCAAGTGGTAGTGGAACATTCTCATGTATAGACTATATGTTGTAACATCAGATTTCTTTCTTATGAATGGGTTTCTAGTGCAGCTCTGTGACAAAATTTCTAGGTAAATTGACAATAGAAATATTATAGTTTGCATTTATTTGACTATTTAGGTCAAGTAAGTGCAAACTAGAGTAGCAAAATACATCTGAGGTTTGTATGACCTGATATGCCTGAAAAGATCCTGAACTGAATATTTTCTGAGAAGATTTTCAAAGCCACTCTACAAAACAAGGAGTTGATGCTGTAGGAGAACTGCATTACTACCTGAAAGGTGACCTTTTCTACTTGATACTGTAACTTTCTCTTGCAGTTCAGAACTCATAAATACTTCCTTTTCATGTGGTTGCACTTGAATTCTCTCCTCCTGTGGAGAGATTTCATTGTACTCAGTGGGAGTAGCCTCTGTTGATTTTTTAGCTTCCGTTAAGATACTATCTTCTCCTGATAGTGAAGTAGAGTCCTTGTCCTGCCGTCTTTTTGTTTCCCTGTTTAGTTCTTGTTTTGAAATGGACCCATTGTGTGATTCTTGTCTCACTAATGATACTCTTCGTGGTCCTTGTTCTGCAAATGATGATCTTTGCAGCCCTTGTTCTGTTATTGATTCTCTCCTGGGTGCTTGTTCTGTTGTTGACCCTTTGTGTCGTCCTTCCTTTGTTTTTGATTCACTGTAAAATCCTTGCTTTGTGGCTGATCCGATGTGGATTCCTTCTTTTGAACTCAACAGCCTTCCTGGTAGTGTTTGTTCTGTTATAGACTCTTTACTCGTTCCTTGTTCTGGTGTTGATGGTGTGTGGGCTCTTTGTTCTGTATGTGATTCGCTGTACATTTCTTGTTCTCCAGTTGAGACTCTGCCTTGTTCTTGTTCTTCAGTTGAAATTCTGTTTTGTTCTTGCTCTGTAGTTCTCTCTCTCCGCTTTTCTGGTGGGCTTGTTGGTAATGTTGATTGTATATATTCATCAATATTATATTGATCTTCTGGATTTTCTAACAATTTACTTTGGGTTTTGCTAGTGTGTTTTTCAGCAAGTAATGCATTCATCTCTAAGAGCACTGTGTCATAGTCCTCATAAATGTGTTTCTGGTTATCCATATCTCCCCAGAACTCAGGCAAGGCTATCTCCTCAAATTCAACCAAAGGCCCTAATGCAGAAGACAAAACATTTACTTAAATAATTGATCTTATATAATGAAGAATCAGAGTAGGTTTATGTCAAAAGTTAAGCACAGTAACTGTAAAATATGGCTTTAGATAAGTATAAGTTACTTTTTCTTTCAACACAATAAAAAGAACATTTGCAAAGGAACATAAAAGAAGCTCACTATTGCAAATTAGAAATTATCCCTTCCTAAAGTGTATGATTTTAGAAGTGAACTTGATTCTTCTTTTACTATATAGAGAGTTGCTTTGACAGCCAAGGCAAGTAGACGTATCCTCTACTTTTGGTCCTCCCACATTAGCTACAACATAGTGTGAGGAAGGAGACACATGTCTTCCACCTCATAAACCTTTTCAATATCTGCAATATCAAAATAAAAGCAAGTCTATATCCAGGACAACCTTTTGCAGAGCTATGTTTTTTCAATATTCATTTTCTCTCACTTTCTTATTCACCCCTACTTTCTTTCTTCTTCAGTTCCTCAGTTCGTTTCCTCCACAATTAGTTCAGAATTCTAGGAAAAGGGTGGATAGCATTTACCAGAATCTTGCTGTTAAAAAAATTAATACCAATGAAATGACCCTGGTATTTAGGACTACAGAAAGTGGGATTACCCATGGTACAAGTCTGGTCCCTTCCTTCCTATACCAACTAGTAGTTAAGCAATAAAATTGTGATTTCCACAGTTTTCAGGAATACTCTATGTATATCCACAGATTTTAGGTATTTGAATAATAAATTTTCACACAGAACTAAAACAGTGATGTTTTTGGAAGACCTATCCATTCAAAGATTTTTTTAAATATAAAAATCAAATCCACAATTCAATATAAAAAGATATATTATATATAAGTATAATAAAGGTATGTAGATGGACATGCTTGGGAGAAGAAAACATTTTTCTTAGAAATCTTAGAATTCTAAGTTGGGCATTAAAACTGGAATTACCAATTTAATTTCCAAAATAATCAGATTGTCACTAAAACATCTCTTTATTTCAGTGAATTTAAAATTGAGTTCTAATTTGACAACTTTTAGTATTGTAATTTAGTGAAAAATTCATCTTGTTGTGATGAAATATGAATTTTAAAGGGAATGGACAACTAAAAATAATAGTATTCATTATCAAAGGGAGATGTTATGTGAAGGGATTCCATAGAGACAGAATGACCTTTTATTATCCTATCAGTATTGCATCGATCTAGTTTGACCATAATTCCTCAGAGTGGCACTTACATTGTCTTGGGTTTCGGAGTACACATCTAAGTGTTTTTGAACTTTGGTCATAGAATGTCTCCAGCAAGGCCAATGTCCTCTGTCGATCCAAAAACCCTACCTAAGCAGAAGACTTGCAATTAGTTATTTTAGAAGATTGGAGTCTTCTATGTAGATAGAATATGACTTATTTGAAGCTTTTATCATCATTGTCACCACTACCATCATCATGTAAATAAAAGCTGCAGAGTCAAAATAAAGAAAGCTGTATCTTGCTTTTAGACTTAAACTCTACTTCCCCATTTTGTAATGTATCAAAATGCCTTGTACTTAGTAGTTGCTTAACAAATATTTGTTGTTACTGAATTAATTGCTAAATCTAATGTGCAGTGTTTTTATCTAATCTGAACTGAGTATGACACTTGAAACAATTAACTACCCCTTACTTATTCTTATTTTGCATTGTTTCTGTTTTGAGAATCATCTTAAATCTTTAAATCAGTTTGGAAGCAATTGTCTTGTTTACAATATTGAATTTTCCAATCCACGAACATGGTCTGTCCTTCTATTAATTTAGTTATTCCTTCTCTCAATAATGATTTGTAATTTTATGCGAGAACTCATACATTTTTTTAGTTTTATACCTCTGTCTGTGAAGCAAAGAGTGACTCTTTACCAAACACTAAATCTGCTTTGATCTTAGACTTCCTAGCCTCTAGAATTGTAAGAAATGTTTATTGCTTAAGCTATCCAATTTAGCAACATGAACAAACTAAGACATCACTGTTATATGAAATATAACCAATATTTTGCTTTTGAGATCCATCAACTTTGCTAAATTTACTCATTAATTTCAATAATGTATCTATAAATATTTTTGTATTTTCAAAAATACTCAATATACCCTCTACATATAACTATAAAAAGCTACATTTTTTAGCGTTAATAGTTATTATCAAATTGCTCCATAATTTACCTATACCAATTTACATCCTTACAAGCACTGAATGAGGATATCATTTCTTCATATCCCTGCCAATACTTGATATTATTAGTTTATTATTTTTCCCAAGCTGATGGGTTAAAAAATATCTAATGATTTTGTTTTGTATTTGATGCTTATTAGCGAGATTAAATATATTTTTGTAGATTTATTACGCCTTTATTTTCTCATGTAGAAATGGTTTTTTCATGTCCTTTCTCATTCTTTAATTGGAAGAGTTGTCTATTTCTTATTAATTTGGAAATTTTTGATAATGATCATTCTGTTGTTTGTTTAGCAAATATCCTCTCCCAGTTGATCTCTTATTTTTAAATTTAACTCTTTGATGAGTTTAGCCATACCAGTATAAGCATAATAAAGGTATACAGGTGAAAATGCTTAGGAGAAGAAAACATTTTTCTTAGAAATCTTAGAATTCTAAGTTGGGCATTAAAACTGGAATTATCAGTTTAATTTCCAAAACAATCAGATTGTCACTAAAGCATCTCTTCATTTCAGTGAATTTAAAATTGATTTTGAGGTAGCAGACAGCATCAACTGTTTTCTCTTTGGTTTGTGCTGACTAGGGTCATTCTTTAGGAAATATTGCCTACACGGAGGTCAAAAGATTTGATCCATATTTATTTCTAAAAGTTTTAAATTTTGTTTCCCTTATATAGGTTTCTAATCAGATAACACTTATTTTTCTTCATAAATGAGGTTTAAGTCTAATTTCATTTTTTTCCACAGTATGGGAAACCGCTATTGTCACAACATCATTTATTGATTAGTCCCTTCTCACTGATTTTTAGACTGTTGGCTCATTAAACACTAAATTCCCACATACTTATGGGTCTTCTGCCAGGTTCAATATTCTGTTGATATAACTTTATTTTTAAACATCAGGGAAATTCTACTCAGCTTGTTCTTTTTGTAATTGTTCTTGCTATATTTGGCTTTTTATTTTTTGTTTTAAAAACTAAACCTTTTTTTTAAGAAAACAACCTATATACAGAAGAGTGCACAAATAATAAATGTATGGCTTTATGAATTACTATAGTATAACATACAAAGGAGTTACTTCTCAAAAGAGAATAGTTAACTTTAGTAGATGCCATGGCTTTTCTCTGAAACTCCAGGAATCTACACTGTGATTCTACCATTGCAACATAAGAAAAAATCCCAGTTTGCCCCCATCCACTCCAGAACTGTAATAAAACACAAGGTAGAAGAGTTTTTGTACTGCAGCCTACAAAGCCCTTCTTGCTCTGAGACCTACTCTGGCAGCTGGTGGCTCAATTCATGCATAAAAGCAGCATATGTGAATATAGTAAAGGTTGTTCCTAAAATGTAAAAACATCCAGCACTCTGTGCCTCTTTCTTTTCTTTTCTTTTTTTTTTTTTTTTTTTTTTGGTTGTAGATGGTACAGAGTATAACAATTTGTCTTGTACTTGAAAGAGATTTTCTGTCATGCTTCAGACTACTGGACTGCTAGATTTTTTCCAAGGTAGAAAAACCTGAATTTTTATGTTTTTATCACCTATCCTCTGACACACATGGGTCTTACCAACACATCTAATGCTACTCTTAGTTCATCAGATTCAGTCACCATGGTGAAAATCATCAACGTCGTGGACCAGTATGATTGTCAACACAATCAAGGTCTCTGAATACTTTTTGTGACAGAAAGAAAGCTGCCTTAAACCTGAGGCAAGGCAGTGAAAGTGTACTGAGACCTCTCATTCACAACTATTTGTCTAGCAAATAACATTTTTTATAGAGATCTCTGTCAGTGTGGTCCAACAAAGATTCCACATCTCGAATAGCAGTTGCAAAGGGAGTAACAGTAATCTACAAATATTCTTCAGTATCTGTCTACCTTTTGCATAGGCAAAACTGGAGAATTAGATAAGAATATGATAGGGTTACTGCTTTTGAATTCTTCATATCATGCATGTATTTTATGTCTAATCTCTGTGTAACTGTTTTTTATTTTGTTATTTGTGTGTTTGTCTTTTACCATTCTGGCAGACAGAATATTTAATAGTTTCTCTTTGGTCCTTCCACTAGTTGTTGAATATGTTTATTGCAATTATACATTCAGGAACCAGAAATAAATATAGCTAAATGCACATATTAATTGGGTCTGTGATATAACCTTGGACCCAAATAGAATTTATTTTCTGATATCCGCAAGTCTTCATTTTAACCAATGGTCCACTGCAGCGTTTTGGGACCCTAGGGATTAGTGTTAACTTGAAGTCAGTGTTTGGTAAGCTCTGAAATGCATATTTACCCTAGTAAATGACTACAGGCACTTTGAACTTTGAGAATCCATCCTCCTTAGTCTAAACATTTTGTAATATAATCAGTTCCCACACATGTTCCCCAAGTTTTCGCTACGGAGTAGAAAAAACTTGCTATTTTCTTGAGAGTACCAAAGTTACCTCTTGGTACAGATTTTGTTTAGTAGTCCTGGGGGCACACTGAAATATGGCTGAAATTTTGGGTCTAATGGCAATGAATGTTGTACAGGTGGGCCTTGAGGAAAACAGACATCCCTTTGAATTGCCTCATGTAAAATTATTACCGGGTTTATAAAGAAAGTAAAGCTAACATTCTCAAATAGGAGAAAAGAGATTTCTTTTGCTGCCAAAGGAAAGGTTTTTGGCTCAAGTCTCATCTTCCATCTAAATGCATCCATTTCAAGTCTCAGCGTCCCTCTATCTGGATTATATGTTATATGTCCTTATTCTCCCCTAGTAATTAATTATCATTATTAGTCCATAACAGATTGTAAATTTAAAACATCACCATCAATAACAACAACCTTAGAACTGGTCCTTTACAGCACATCATTTAAGTTGTACTGCTCTATGGATCTTACCCTACCTTCCCATGGTCACAGTGAAAGAAGAGTTCAGCAAACATCTGCCTCTGCATGTCAGTTTTTATGACTTCCCTGAAATCATCTGCTGAGTGGCAAAGGTGCTTAAGGAGTTTCTCAAACATTTCACTTTTAAAGTCTGCAATGTGCGAAACGATGTACTGCAGAGAGAAAGAGGATAAATGACTAATTTTAAAATCATGCCCTTCACTTGGAGTTTCCCAAGGATTCAGTTAATGTGCATGAAATTGTTGGCTGCAATTTTTTTCCATGTCATTTGCTTGTCATTTAGATAAAGCATTTTCATGTTAGTACTGTTCTAAAGGCAGTGATGTAGAGAGAGGTGATTAATACACCCCCAACACAATGAACCAATGGAACTAGATATTTTGGAAGCAATTTCCCTCTAGATCACATCAGCACTTTTAAGACAGACTTTAGCTCACAGTATGAAGTAGCAGCAGTCATAAAATATTGCCAGTAAATTAATAGTTCTAAACATTGAATGCAGTCTTTCTTTTGATGTATGGAGTATAAAACCATGTGTTTTCCAAGGCTGGTGACATTTAATTATTGGAGTGTTAAGGATGGGGACAATAGGTAGTTTTTTTGTCTTCTGATGTTATAATAAGGTATCTTTCTTCTATCTTTCTTTTTCTTGGAAAGTGTAGAATCTGAAAACATCTATGCTGTTGGGTCATTTCTCTAGATCCCTGCTGAGTCCTTCCTCTAAGTCGGATTACTAGCTTAAAAGGTAAATGCATCTGTGTTTTTGGTAGGTTTTAACATCAGACTTATCCCCTTTTGCCCTCCTACCGCCAATATATGATTAACTATTTCTCCTGGGCCTCACTATCAGTGTGTATTGACATTTAGATTTTTGGTAACTTTATAGGTCAGGAATATTATATTCTTAGTCTACACGTGACTTTACGTATCAAGCACTAAAAGAGTTTCTGAGTGGACTCTTCTTGAGTGTTAGTCCATTTCACAAGTGAACAATTTTTCCTCTGCCTCAATCACAGTGGTAGCCAATAGTGTACTGAATGACTGGTTGGACCAGGGGAAGACACTTAAGCTAAACAAAACCATTCAGATTCTCTCCACTGGGAATTGGGAATTTGAATTAAGGAACAACCAGTAGATCTCTGAGAGGAACTGGACCTGTCAGTGTAAATTTAAGAGTTGTTGGGTGACCGGATTTTTCCATGTGAACTGAAGATAGAGTCTGTAGAGGGAAACAGATGAAACAGAAAGCAGACAGAAGAGTCCTAATGTTTTCCAAATTCCCGTTCTAGAAACTTCCTGAAATCAGACTACATGCCTGCACATTTCATTTTCAGTTATATTAGTTCAGGTTGGTTTTTGTTTCTTGCAATTAAAGAATTGTGACTAATAGAGTTTAAGTGGAACATGTTGACATATTTCATTAGCAAGTAACTTTTGAAACAAAGAATATAGTTCATATTTCACTTCCTAATTAATAACATCTAAGCAAATTTAGAATGTATAATGAAAGAGGGACATTAGGCTTAAATTTATGCTAATGAGGCATCAACCTTTATTCAAATGATTTAGAGATAAAAAAAGGAAAATTTAAGACAATGAAAGAGCTTTTTAAATAGGTTCCTTATCTTTCATTATTCTTAATCACTGCATACAGTTAAATATCTTATCTGATATCTTGGGAAGAACAGTATAATGGTTAAAAACTCACATATTGGGGTGCACCCTTGTAGCTCAGGCAAATGAGATATTGATGTGTATACCATGGAAAACCCAAGGACCTAGTTTTGAGATCCGGGGCTGGGGTAAACACCAAATACGAGCAAACACATAAAAAATGCTTTTTCCTCTTCTCTCTTCCTTCCTGCCCGCCTGCCTGCATTCATTCATGCCTGCCTCCCTTCCTCTTAAAAAATAGACAAAACCTCTGTGGGTGATCCTTATGCTCACTAAAAATGGAGAACCGTTGAACTAGATCATCAGGGAAACTGGTCCTAATTATTCTAGTATCTTAAGATCCTGTTGTTAGATCCTTTTTGCTTGAATACTAGCTATTTTTTTCTAAATTACTGATAAGGTAAAATTGTGTATTTGAGATTTTCTGGCGACATTGTTTTCAGTACTCTAATGCTAAAAAAATTACTGGTTCATGCAGAGACTCGCCCTGCTTTATATTAGCTTTTAAGAATTAACCTCAAAGTCATGTAAGTTTTCTGGCTATGGCAATGCTATTAAATATTTAGTTTAATTGTTTTTCTGAGAGACACTTCTACATTCTGCAGTTACAACCTATGGGTTTTCTGTAAGTGGAGGCTAAATGGCACAGACTACAAAAGACACACGGTAGCCTTTGTGTTTTCATATCCTCCCAAGGAATGAATTAATATTCTTAAACAAACAAAGTAGTTTAGGCAATGTTATTTGGCTCATATGTGCCCCACTCCCTCAAATTCATATGTCGAAGACCTAACCTTCAGTATCTCAGAATGTGACTGTATTTTGAGATAGGGTCTTAAAGTGGTAATTAAATTAAAATATGGTCACACCCTGGTGGAGTAGCAGTTAAGTCTGTCATCTCTCACTGCAGTTTACATACATCTCAAGGTTAGTGTCCCAGGGCCTGGGAGAACAACAAAAATGAACAATTAAATTAAAATAAGCTAAAATGTTTCTTCTTCCTCTCCCTTCCTATCTGCTTGCCTACTAAACTTCATTTCTGCCTGCACTTTTCCTTTAAAAAATTTAAAATGTGGGTGATTCTAATCTGACTAGTGTCCTTATCAGAAGAAATTTGGACACGGTCATGTATAAAGAAAAGACCATGTGAAGGCATAGGGAGAAGATAGCCATTAGTAATTCAAAGAGAGAGGCCCTTAGAAGAAACCAACTCTATCAACAGCTGTCTGGGGCTTCTAGCCTCCAGAACTTTGAGAAGTTTAATTTCTGTTTAAGTCACTTTGTCTGTACTTTGCATGGCAACCCTAGTAAACTAATACAAACAATAAGAAATTGATGACCAGGTTAGTTCCTTGATTTAAATGTACCTTTATTTTATTTTTTAAAGGAAAGTTGCAGGCAGGAAGAGAGAAGAGGAAGAAGCATTTTATTTTCATTTTATTTAGTCATTCATTTTGGTTGTCCATCCCAAGAACCTGGGTTTGCAACCTGGGCTGGGGAATAACCAAGACCACTATGGAACAAAATCAGAATGAGTCCCAGAGAAGAGAATCTAGGCAGAGGAATCTTGGCTTAGGGAGGCACCAGTTCCTCAGTGTGGTGGAAGAATCTCTCTGCATAGTATTTTTAACTTTTGTATATAATTATCCTTATGCACATAAATCAGGTGCAGACCTCAGAGTGCTTGAAGGATGCTCCTGGAAACTGAGTCTCACTTTATCCACTCCCACAGTAAATACGAAGGTGACAGATTGTTTTCTCTTGCTCTTGGTAGGCGGGTACATGTGTGGCCAGAGTCTCCAAAAAGATCAGGTGGGAGATAAGGGCAAAGTAAAGCAGACTCATCATTGAGGGCAATCAACTGCTTCAGTTGACTGAGACATCCCTGATTGTAGCACTGATAGTTCCATGTTCTGAGAACCTCAGTCCCAGGCAAACCAGAGTTGTTTGAAGCCCTTAACTTGACCTATGCCATTGGGCAACTTTGGGGAACCTTTCTTTGGAAGAATGATGTATTGTATCCCATTTTACATAATAAACTGTCTCTAAGTATCTGGTTCCTTTGCCACAAAAGATACTTTACAGCCTTTAACTGTGTCTTTGGCATCTTTGCATCATTCTCCATTGGCACAGCAACATACAGATGACACTATTCAGAGTTCTTATCCTACGGTATGCTTTCACCAATTCTCACTCCTTTTGTTGTATTTATGTAATATAAAGACAAAGAACAGCTAAATGTTTGTTATAGATAACTGGGAATGGTGAACACAAATGACAATTTGAGTTACGATTCTGCTGCCTAGAGTGAGCAGAGCTGAGAAGCTGGTCACACTCCCACTAGAGGATAATTCTTTAAGAGGATTTGCTGTTGTCTGTGAAAGCTATTCCTTGTGTTCCTCTGGATGCAAGAGTTTAGGGGACTATGAAACCACATCAGAAAAACAATATATCCCAGGCCAGAGCATCCACTGATACTGTCTGTGGAAAAACAAATGTGTCAATCTCTGGAGCCCCCAGTAGTGGGCAAGGAGGATCTGCAGCAATAAGACATCAGCTACCCTTAGCTCCTCACTCTGGGGTCTTTGAAAGCTCTTTCTACTTGAGGCCATCCTTACCCCTCACTCTGTGAACCCTTATCACACTAACAGTTTTACGTATAGTCATTGCCAGTGGTTTAGAAATAAGAACTTTCCCTAGTGCATGGTGATGTCTTATTCAGACAGCATTTCTCCCCAGAGATAGTGGCTCTTATTTCAGATACATTGAAACCAAGGATCCTAGCCACTATATAAAGTTTTGCTTCTATTTGGAAAGGGTTTCCGAGTTCCCAACAGCCAATCAATGTTTTTCTTTTTTCTTTTTTGCAGTGGGGGCACACAGCTATTTGTGAGACCGCTATTTAAAAATGTATGGGTACTTTAACAACTTAGGGTAGACTTGGCCTTAAAAAGTACCAGGAACAATTTAGACATGCGTGTCTCTCTTAGACTTCTCTTAAAGCATATTATTAATGTGTGCCCCGGTGGCTCAGTGGTTTAGTGCAATTCGGGATCTCGGCTGAGGAGGCTGGAGGGGTGGGACAACTAATGTGAACAACTAAATGAATGACTAAACATTTCTTCCTCCTCTCTCTTTTTGCTTGCCTACCTGCCTTAATTTCTGGCTGTTTCCTTCCTCTAAATATGTAAATATTTTTAAAAGTGTAAAAATAAAAGTAAATTTTTAGGAAATTCTATATCCAAAGAGTATCTGTACGGCTCCCAAAGGCTGGGAAATTAAAAAAGAATTCTGCCTGAAGAGTTAACTAAATTTTTTGTAACTACATTAAATCGGTTTAGATAAAGAAAATATATTAGAAATGGTTTCTTTTTTCATAAACTAATCATTCAGATACAGATAGTGAAATGAAAGTATAGATCTGTTAGTTTGCACTCTGGGAATTTCAGGAAGTAACTTCTGGCCTAAAGACAAGGGAGTTAATTTTGCTGTTGGGAGGGTACTGATATCTAACGGCTCAGACTTCTGTTCCTTTTTAAACAGTACAGGAAACAGAAGATCTGTTTGAACAGCTCAGCATCAGTGTTAAAGTGACACAAATGCTAGTTTTGTCTCTTGGAATTAAGTGCCTTTTGGGAACCAGAGTGTTCTGAGAATTTAAAACAAGCCTAACATTTCCCAAAATGTATTACATATGTGTTCAGATACTAGACTTATAAAATAATCCCTAATAAACACGTATACCCCACATTTTAAATTCTTTCTGTGGCTACATAAATGTTTAAAGTGTTGATCTTAAGGTGCTTTTAAAGCAAGGAGAGAGAAGTTAGGTCAGGTGGAAGAGACTTAAAACTCACATAAAACCTGCTGTATAAAACCTGCCCTATTGAAATCTCAATTTTCTTTGCCTTGATGGACAATAATTCATGTTTAGCACCTGTTTTGTACGTGTGTGTAGTGTCCTTAATGGCTTATATTTTGATCATTCCATTCCCTAATCCTACTCTGATTCCATCCAGCGTGTAACACACAAAGAAAGAGAGAGAGAGACAGAGACAGAGAGAGACAAAGACAGAGAGACAGAGTAAACATTTTTCCAAAGTAAATATACAGATGCCTGATAAGCACATGAGAAAATGTTTAGTGTCATTTTAGTCAAATGCATTTCAAAACCCAAGTGACCTACTAGCACTTTATACCCACAAGGATGGCTATAACTAAAAACGAGAAAACAAATGTTGGCAAAGATATGGAGCAATTACTTGTACACCTTTGTGATGGTATTAAAAATTGTTCACTCTCATGCCCTGGTGGAGCAGCAGTTGGGTCAGTACCCTCCAAAGGAGCTCAGGCCACAGAACCCTGGGTTCAAGTCCCAGGTCTGGGGGAAACAACCAGTGTGAACAACTAAATGAAATAAAATAAACAAACTATTGAATTATACACTTTAAATGGGTGAATTGTAAGGTATGTGTGGGAGGCTGAATAATGACTCTCAAACACATCAGATATCCCAAAACTAGAACTATAAATATTTCCTTATATGGGAAGAGTTTTTGTAGCAGTGATTAAATTAAGGTACTTGAGATGAGGAAATTATCCTAGATTATCTGGGTGAGCTCTACATTTGACCTTATGAAAGGGAGATTTCTCACAAGAGGAGACAGTGTGACCACAGGGGCAGAGAGTGGCAATGTGGCCATGAGTCAAGTAATGGCAGAGGCCACCAGAGGCTGACGAGGCAATTCTCCATGAGATCTTCCAGATTAAGTGCAGTCATATTGACACCTTGATTCTGGCCCACTGACAATAATTTTGAGCTTCTGGCCTCTAGAACTGTGAGAGAATAAATTTCTGGGTTTTTTTGAAAGCCACCAAGTTCATAATTTGTTATAGCAATCACAGGAAATATAGTATATGAGTTATATTCCAACAGAGTTGTTACCCAAAGCAAACTTTTTTAAAGGAAAAGTGGAGGCAGGAATGAAGTCGAGTAGGCCAGCAGAAAGAAAGAGAAAGGAAGGAGCATCTTTTACTTTACTTTTACTTAGTTGTTCACACTGGTTGTTTCCCCCCAGACCCGGAACTTGGACCCAGTGGTATGTGGCTTGCTCTTTCAGCGACAATTGACCTAACCACTGCACCACTAGGGTCTGTGATCAGAAAAAGTTTTAATGTTTCCGTAATTATTGTGGATTTCTTGTTCAATTAATTTTACATTTTTTATTTATTTTTATTTTTGTATATTCAATTTCAGTGTTCTATAAACTCAGATTTTTAAAAATTCTTACATCTTGCATGCCCTCATGACCTAGTGATTTGGTACATTGGGTGTAGTCCACATATATCCCAAGGACCCAGGTTCAAGAGCACAACCATGTTGAACTGAAAAAACTGCTTCTTTCTCTTATCTCTTCCTGCCTACCTGCCTGCCTACTCCCCTTCATTCCTGCCTGCACCTTTAAAAAAAATTCTGTCATTTATACTTAAAATTTTACAAATATAAAATTTCAGGCATGCTCTGGTGGCTCATGCATTAAGCCCTTGCCTATGTCAGAGTCCAAATTCAGCCCAGGGACAGGACCTGAGTTCATGGCCTGGGATGTTGGGAAAACAACTAAAATGAACAACTATAGAAAGAAAAATGCTTCTTTCTCCTCTTCCTTCCTGTCTGCTGCCTGCCTTCTTTCCTCTTTAAAAAGTTAACATTTCCAAATATGAAAAAGTCTTGTTTCCATTAAATGATTTTTAATTTTGATATTTATTCAGTTTTGATTGTTCATTTTAACAATAGATTTCTTTAGCAATTCCCTTAATTTCCTCTTTTTGTTATTTTATATTAGGCAATTAGCTTATAAAGTACATAACACATTTTTCAGTTATCAAAAACTACCAATCATAAGATAGACAATTAATTTAATAATGTATTTGGGGGTTAAGGAAGAATAGAAAGTATTATTTCATTAAACATACAATTTGATTGCAAGATGCAATTTGAAAACACTTTATTAAGATATGGTTGACCTAAAAAAAGCTGTCTATATTTAATATGTACAATTCAATGAGTGGTGATAAGTATACCCTCATAAGGTCATAACTACCAAGACCATAGATACGTTCATCACTTGTAAAAGGCATATTGATTTCAGAAGTGCAAAAAAGACCACTTAGATTCAGGGAAATAAAAAGGTTTTTGACTTTTTAAAAGTCAATAATAATACTATCTATAGAATAATAATACTATCTAAAAATACTATATACTTCTATAATCACATCGAAGAATAGGAGAAGTTATATTTTAATATGAAATTGCTAGTAAAAATCCCTATGCAAATAGGGAGAACTGGGAGTCCCTTTTTACAATATTACTCTGATAATTGTTCTTTTAATTAAAAAAAAACTGACTCCATTTATATTATTTGGGCAATTTACAGGTAACATAACTCAGGCTAGAGTCTTTATTGGGCCTTCCTCAGTAAAGGCAAATCAGGGCAAGGCAAACAAATTAGAATTTGCCAGTTTGAATAATTTTGAGCATAAGGACTGTCCTTATGTTTTCCCTACTTGTCTGGTAGCTGGCCCTGGGTTGGTTTAGGTAGGGGAAATACTGGTTTGGTGAGTGAGACTTAGATTACTAGGTAGTTTAGTGTCTGATATCTGGATTACACAAGTGATAGAAAGCAAACTTTGGCCATTAGTCTGACCCTGTGACCAATGGATGCCAAGTGGACAAAACCAGAATCTAAGAAAATGCAGAGCATAACTGAGATAAAATTGCCAAAATCTTGTCTTTGTGGTAATTGTTTCAAGAAGGATTCCAGAAATCCTTGATTTTGAACCATGAAATTTTATGTAATGCATAGTTATCACTTTCAATGGAACAAGGGTATATGTGGGAAAGGAGGAGGAAAGTTACCTTAAAGCTAGCACTCATGAGAGAAAATAGGGAATTAGAGAAAAGAAATGAGAAATTATAAACGCAAGTTATGGAAAATGTAGCACGCTAATACCGTTAAATTGTTTCTTTCAGGTGTGCCATGATGACCTAGAGGTCTAGCACAACTTAGGAGCAGTTTCTCATACATCTCAAGGTCCTGGGTTCAAGACCCAGGGCTGGAGGGAACAACTAATATGAACAACAAAATTAAAAAAAGATAAAGTGCTTCTTCCCCTCTCTTTTCCTGCCTGCCTGCCTATTCATCTTCATCCCTGCCTGCACCTTTCCTTTAAAATATCTGTTTCTTTCATTTGTTTTATTATAATAGGATCATACTTTCTCAGATATAATATTATGTAGATTTTGAATTCAAACTGCCTGAGTACCACTTTCCCAACTCCGGTCGTTGTGAGACTGTATGCAAGTTATAATCTTTCTGTACTTCAGTATCTTCATCTATGAAAGAAGGAATAAGAATTGCTGAGAGAATGACCTGATTAATATATAAATACCTTAGGACAGTGCCTGATACATAGGAAATACTTTGTAAGTTTTAGATAGTATTATTATTTATATAATCACATCTTATTAGATATAAGAAGCTGGTTTGTTGTTTTTTTTAAATCTTACCTGAAGCTGTCAGTGGAAGTTTTTTTTCCCTAACATCGTAAATACTGCTGATTGAAATTGTCGGTGATATATAATATGATGACTGTAGTTAGTAATACTGTATTGTATATTTCAAAGTTGCTAAGAGTAGAAAAAGATATTAACTATATATGTTGACAGATGTTGACTAATCTGTGGTGATCATTTAGCAATATATATAAATAACAAATCAATATATTATACACCTGAAACTAATATAATGTTATATATCAATTATACACCAATAAAATAAAAAGAAATTATAAAATGCCTTTGATTATAATATGCAACCTAATTTAAAGGGAAGTTAAAAATTTTTTAATGTGCATCTTATAATCAATAAAATAATTATTATGCTTTCAGCTAACTTAAATGAGTCAATGTATGTGTGACATCCACCAATACACAATTGAAAGTAGTCAAATAATTTGATTCAAATATTGACTGATTAACTTCTTACTTCTGAAAATTCCATTTTGTTCAATCTTTGTTCCATTGAGTCAGTAATATCCAGCCGTTCACAATATGATTCTAATTATAAAATAAAGGTTATTTCTAGTTAGTTTGGTTGTACTACATTTATATTTTATATTCCTATAATATTTCTATAGCAAGAACATGAAATTATGTCTAATTAATATCCATCATTATTTATAGTAAAATATAAATAACACAGTTGTGTTATATTATAGTTACTACAAAATTATTTATCCTGGCTCTTATTTAACCAGCAACCCAATTCTAAAACGATTATGTCTATGTTTTTAATGACCAAGTTGAGGTAAAGCAGAAACAAAGATACACATCAATAGTATAAAAGACAGAGAAAAGTTTATTTGTGTTGGTTTATGTTAGCATTATGCTACCAGACCCCAAAACATAAAATCTCTACAAACTTTCTTTTAAAATACTTTCTCTTGTCTTTAATACATAATATATGAATATGTTCTTTTAATAAATGATATAAGTAATAAAAATACAAACAGCAAAACATGAAAATCTACCTTTTTCTCTGCCCCCAATAGTACTCTCACTCCCTGCTGTCCTAGAAGCAACCATTTGTCAAGTTTACTGTCATCTTTCCAGCAACCTTTCTATGCATTTCACAGAAGTTTTTTCAATATACAAACATGATCATATTGATTAGTAACTTGCTTTTTTCACATAATCACTTATCCTGTAGATCTTTTCATAAAGAATTGAGCTCAGGGGGACGTTTGGGATGGGAAACATTAGCTGAAGTCTTGGGTTTGAATAAGAAATGCCAGGTAGTGTATAGTATGTAAAGTGATAATGAAACCAAAAAAGAAAATCCTGGAAAATAACATTGGAGATGCATGCAAAAGAAGAACCAAGAAACAAAAACTCTTAAGAGGTGGTCAAACAGAAGAAAAAAAATCTAGAGAAAATGTTACCACAAAAGGCAAGAAAAGGAGTCTCATGAAAAACAGCTAGATCAGTAATGGTGAATGTGCCAGTTAGTTTGAATAAAGATATTTTTAAAGCGTATTGACCTCACCAAGAAACAAACATATAAACTGTATGAAAGCTCATATGAAAGAACTAATGCACTGGCTTCCTCTTCTCCTTCTAACAGTAACTCCCACTACCTATCATGAAAATATTCTTTAGTCATTCTTGATTTTTGTAACTGTTTATGATGAGATCTCAGTTATTGTGGCCACAAGAAGACTGCATAAACTTGTCTAAGCTTATGCATTAGATACTTTTATCCTGTCTCAGACCTTCTCCCATGCTCCAGATTATGAAAGCCAGACTGATTTTTGCCAGGAACAATTGTTAAATGTATATGTATCTGTCCCCTAGCTGGACTCTGAGCATTTAAGGGCAGGAAACATGTCTTAGTCCACTTTGTATCCTCTGCCCTCTCACAATATCTGAAAGTAAGTGAAGATTCAACAAATATTGAATGGTATAGAAAATTAAAAATAAATATTACAGCAGGTGAAAGGAGGAAAAAACTATCAACTGTAATTTCTCTAACTTAATTACAATATAAAATACAGCTCTCTTAACCATTCCTTCTATACCCCTCTATCAAAAAGTAAATGAATAAGAGAAGCTATTTCAAAATGTTTTCTGAAAGAGGCATTGAGATTGTGCTGAATGTGAAGAATGATAGTGCTTTGATTGACAGAGAACAGGCAAAAGAAAAAAAGGTTGTCCAAAGCCTAAATCATTGTTTGAGGTCCAATATAGAAAAGATGGGAAGTATATTTTATTTTTAAAAGTGAGAACAGACTTCAGGTGATATGTTATTATCAATATAATAAAATGGTCAAAAGTCAATTGAAAAACTTCAAGTGGGTATAAATTATGTGAATCTCAGGACTCAAGCTACAGTTCTTCATGCAACAATTAAGAACTTCTTGCTTAATCTCAGATAAGGAAACCTTTCTCAAAGTGAAAGCATCAAAATCTGTAGTTCTCCATAGATGCAGTGTGTCCCCCCTTTCCTCTCAAGTGAGCATGGTGGAAATTTGTGAGTTTTTGTTGCCATTCCTAAGGAATACAAGTAGGGGCATAAGTTCTGCAATTCCTGCCCAATGATTCCCCTTCTGACATTCAGATAGATGGAAAATCTGCTTAGAATAATTCTGAGTTTAGAAGGTAACTGTATTTTATGTGCAAATGCAGAGCATATTTTTGCTATTAAATTATCCAAGACTGTAACCATTGTGAAAATTTGAGAGAGGACTTACTTTGTATACTTCTGGAACTTTACCAGGAGTTGTTTACCATTTCAGAAAATACATGTAAAAGGGGGTAATACCATCATTTGTACTGGAACTCCAGTACAATATACCTGTGTCAGTATACATCTGGAGCTCTCCTATTCATGGGTATTCTATGTTTATATACAAACACATTTATTTTGCCCTTATTTCAAAAGATCAGATACAAAGGAAATAGCCACTCGGGTATAATTTTACTTTATATATAAAAATTGTCAGTACAAATACCTGACTACACTGTTATGTCTTCACTGAAGATGTAACCAAGCATTTCTATATTTTTACATATAATTTTGACTCTCCTTGTATTTCTCCTTTATATCACAGTTATAATATTATGGTTTTCATTTTAAATTTCTATATAGGTAAGTAATATTTTCTAGGAGTATGATAGGATAATAAAGGGATATTAAGTGGGACACCTAATTAAATTATTGAAAATCACTAATTACTTCTCTGCTCTTCTGTATTCTCTAGAAAAAGACCCTAAGCACTTCCATAAGAATTTTGAGTAACATCTATCTTAATATTGACTTTTCATCTTAATTCAGCATTCTTCCCCACCCCATCCCCACCTGCTGGCCAAAAAGAAAAAGAAAATACTAAAGAAATAGTCAGGTTTACCAAGCTGGAAATCTGGATTTTGAAAAAAATCATGAAGAACATTCTGAATCTGTAAATTAGAGAAAAGGGACCATATATTACTTCTCAATTGCCATATATTTTGTATTCAGACTAAAAGTAATATATAGACTATTAAGCCCTGGGTAATCCTTCTAAACAAGGGACAAAAATAATAATAATTAACATTTAGTTTATAGCATATTTCAATGTATATAAAATTTGTTTTGCATATATGTCCTTAATGATTCCCAGCTTTTGTGTGCATGTGAGATCTAGGATACTGAGTGACCATTTTGAGTAAGGAGACTTTGGCAACTACTTTGGAAATCCAAAGAATCCTTTCTAAATCCTCCTCCTTCAATTACTTAAAAAAAGGAATTTTCAGAGTTCTGCTTAGTCCTTTTTAAAAAAAAATAAGCGTTTTTGTTTTTTTTGGGGGGAGGAGTTTTAGATTCATAGCAAAACTGAGCTTTTAAAATGTACAGAGAATTCCCATGTACTCCTTGCTCTACCATTACCATATATACCACTTCCCCCACTATCGATACCCCCACCATGGGATATATATAGATATATAGATATATCTGTCTATCTGTCTATCTGCCTATCTAACCATCCCTATGTATCTGAAAAGTGCAGCAGGAATGAAGGTGAACGGGCAGGCAGGAAGGAAGAGAGAGGAGGAAGAACTATTTATTTATTTTATTTAGCTGTTCGTCCTGGTTGTTTATCCCAACCTGAGTCACAAATCTGAGTCTTTGGCATGTATGTGGGTTATGCTAGCTGGAAGCAGTAGACTTAAGCACTAAGCTACCAAGGCATGCCCACGGTGGTATAGTTTTCACAGTCAATGACTCTACATTGAAATTCATCACCCCAAATCCACAGTTTACATTAGTACTCACTCTTGATGTACGAAATGGGCCCTGGCAAATATGTAGTGACATATATCCACCATTTTAATATTATACAGTATTGTTTCACTGCCCTAAAAATCCTCTGTGCTCTACCTATTCATCCCTGCTTCCCCAATCACTCCTTTGATCATTTTACTGTCTCCATGGTTTTACCTTTTTCAGAATGACATAAAGTTGGAATCATATAGTATATAGCCTTTTCAAACTGGGTCTTTTACTTTATTTATTTAAAATTCCTCCATGTCTTTTCATGGCTTGATAGTTCACTTATTTTATTACTAAATAATATTCTGTTGTATGGATATGACTTTATCCATTCACATATTGAAGGGCATCTTTGTTGCTACTAACTTTAGCAATTATGAA
The DNA here is from genome assembly GCA_004363575.1 of Solenodon paradoxus. Classification (NCBI taxonomy): domain Eukaryota; kingdom Metazoa; phylum Chordata; class Mammalia; order Eulipotyphla; family Solenodontidae; genus Solenodon; species Solenodon paradoxus. The sequence goes on along the minus strand of RJWH01000352.1, from coordinate 673,126 downwards.
TAAAGTTGTAAACATTTATGTGCAACATTATCATTTGGATAAATACTTAGGATCATGATTGCTGGATGCTATGGTAAGTTTATGTTTTACTTTGTAAGAAACTGCCAAGCTATCTTCCAGAGTAGCTGAACCATTTTGCATTCCCACTAGCAATGAAGATTTCCTCTTGCTGCATATTTTTTGCAAGCTTTTAGTGTTGTCAGTATTCCAGATTTTGATCATTCTGATAGGCATATTTTATCCCATTGTTGTTTTAATTTGCCTTTCTCTGATGTCATATGTTGTGGAGCATCTTTTATATGTTTATTTGCTGTCTGTATATCTTCTTTGGTGAAGTAACTGTTTAGGTCTTTTGCCCATTTTTCAATCAGTTGTTCATTTTCTTATTGCTGAGTCCTTTGTATGTGTATGATGGCCCTTTATCAGATATGTCTTTGAAAAATATTTTCTTTTGATCTGTGACTTCTCTTCCTTGATTTATTTATTTATTTATTTATTTTTAAGGAAAGGCGTAGGCAGGAATAAAGGCAAGTAGGCAGGCAGGAAGAGAGAGGAGGAAGAAAAATTTATTTATTTAATTTCATTGTTCATCTTGGTGTTTCCCCGCCTCTGGCCCCAGGTCTTGAACCTGGGTCATTGGGATATATACAGACTATGCCTGGTGGCCTTAACCAGTAGGCCACTAGGACACACTTTGATCTATTTTTTAATAATTTACTTTGAACCTAAAATATACTTGGCTTGTAGAAAATATTTAACTCAGAGTGTATTTTTTTTCTGGAGCTAAGGAACATGGTCTTTTAGTTCACAGAAATAATTGGTCTCTCACACCTATAAAAAAAAAAGTAAACAAATAAACAAATAAAAGCTATCCCTGTTTGTAAGGAGCAATTTTGAAACCTCAATCAGTGTCAGAATTTTATAAGTCTAGCTAGAGCTGGGTTTTTGTTTGTTTTTAATGCTCAAGAGAAGGTTGAAGAAATTGACTCTAATGGGCCAGACAGTTCAAGAATAAACTTACTTCAGCAGGACTGAAAATTTAGAAAGAGGCCTCTAGTACTCTGTACAGTATTCCAGCAATAACCCTCTAATCACCAATCTCACCTACCTTTCATAAATGTCCCCCTTTCTTACCACTATCACAGGAATCTTTCCTTCGGGGTCTAGAATCCATTCATCGAACTGTTCCTGCAGAGCTTGTTTCCGTGTGCTAGCTATCTTGACTTTGATTTCGTTTATGTTTTCTCTTTGTTTTTGTTTCTCTTTAATTTTCTCCTTCATCTTGGATATTCTGAAAGATGTAAAAATATAAGAATGTTGAATCAAGACCATTAAATTTAATTCCAATTATCCAAATGGCAGAATGCAAGAGTTCAGAGCTTCTTAAAACATTGTAGCTGTTATTTGTTCTTGAAATCTTCCTTGATTCAAATCTGCAGTTATCCTTCCTCCCCTCTCAGTACTTCCTGAATTTGACATTAATCATATTTGACTTCTTAGAGAAGTAAATCTTATTTTTACACCAAATTATACTTAAGAAATACTAAGAATGACCCTAGAACCAGCCACATATATCCTAAAATCAAGGTCAAATGCACCAAGGCTTTAAGGTAATGGGGGCCTCTCTTTCCTGGACACAGAAATCTTATGGAGGAGCTCTAATTTCAGATCTAGTTAAGAGTCTGGAAATTGTGTTCTTGTATTCATAAGAAGCATCTCAGGTAATTCTGATGTTTTATAACTAACTTTTGTGTTATATATAAATATTCCTATGTATGCTGATTTCCCTTATCTAACCCAGAGTCAAGTACTTTGACAGTCATTGAGCATAGCAGGTACCCTTGTACTTAGAGTTGTATCACCCCAGTTGAGGGTGGGGGAAGAATTTTATTGATTCTTCATCATCCCTATTAGGTATTAATTAATTAGATAGTAATTGTTCATCCATCCCTATTAGGATTTTAAAACCCCCAAACTAGTTCTGATTGAAATACAAAAAAGGCTCAGAATAACAATAAAAAAAATCTGCTGGTTTCACATACAATTTTCCAATAATGTTTGAGACAGGTCTTTATCTTTCAAAGAAGAAAGACTAAGTAAATCTGACAGATTTTGAGATGCAAAGGAATTTTCAGTAAGAACCGGTAAATTGGATTCCTCTAGTAATCCAAAAGAAATGGATAAAAACTAGTTGGCATATGTACATTATTATTATACTTCAGGTTGAATTAAAGTAGAAACCATGTGTATAAAGTCTTATCACATAACGTGGTGAGTAAGAGTTATTCAAATACTTCTAAAAGCATTCCCCTGTCTACTCACTTTTGGCATTATCTATTTTTGCAGATAAAATGTGATAATACAGACTGACAAAATGATTAGTATTATTATCACCTGTGGGAGAAGCGCCTATGGCATTTCCTAACATAATATAAGCACAGGGGTTTACTTTTTCTTCTCAGAAAGGAATAGGCAGCTGGGGTGGAGTAATAGCAAAGAGACATCTGTCTAGGAATTCACAGTCCCCTGGTAACACAGGAAGACCCATATCAAGAATGAAACATTCCCTCAGCCTTGCCAAGTCATACTTCAGACATCTTGTAAGAATGACTCAGAATTTTTTGTAATATAAAAAGTACTTTGGAGTATTTCTTTAAACTGTTTGCATATCCCACATTCTAACAGAAAAATACATTGTGGATTTTGTCACCTTAGTGTATATTAAGTTCCTCAAACATTAGGCATGAGTTAATTTACCGGGAATAATAAATAAAATAAAGGCCTGTATCTCTTTCCCTTTTAGAGTTTTTACTTAATTTGTGTGCCCTTAATGCTTGAACATTTATAACTGACTTAGTTTTAACCTTTATGTAGCTGTGGTAAAGTAGTAATTTTTTGGAATATTTCTTTGGAAATCTTTCTCTTTGTGGACTAAATTTTCCATTATTAGTCCATAAGGATAATAAAGAGGAATCTTTATTTTTCTACAGAAGAAATGTCCCCAAAATATCTTAAAATGTAGGACAGACTCCCTAGTGATCATGAAATAAGCAGTAGATGTAAGTATCATTACCAGAACTGGGTATGCATCACTATAACTGCCACAAGAAAAAGATTCACATTTTTGCCTTGAATCTCAGATTTACTTTATGATTCACTTGAACTCTCATTCTAAGATAGGAACTTAAATAAGTTAGGACTGGTAGAGCAAAGAGAGGAAAGTTATAGTATTATAGATCCTGCTTCTCTGGAATATGTAAATATCACCGTAATCAGGATATTAAAAGAATCTATTTTAAGAACAAGTATTTTTATTATCAAAATTCACAATAAAGCATTAATGATTTATAAACTATGCATTCCCAAACACTGGAGGAATCAGGAGCCAATGGGAAAATATACTAAAAATAAATGCTGAAAGAAAAGAAAATATGAAGAAATTACAAAACTTAACTTTCTTATCAATTTTGCAAAAGAATATGTAAGAATGAAAGTCCAGGTGTGTTCTGATGACTTAGTTGTTAAATCCATGTCCTCTGGCCAGTATAGTCAACACTCATCCCAAGGACTCAGGTTTGTGACCTGGGGCTAGGGGGAACAAGGAAGATAAACAACTAAATAAAAGAAATGAATTCTTGTTCCTCTTCTATCTGCCTGCCTGACTAATAGTCTTCCTCCCTGCCTTTCAGGAATCCTGATGAAAAGCAAAAGTATATGTAATATTTACAGAGAGCAGCAATCATTTATTTATTTATTTTCCTGATAAGTGGCTACCACTATAAAAATTGTTCCAAAATCAGTAAGAAGTGTCTTCCTTAGTTTTTGTTCTTATACACCAAACAGAGATGAGTTCCTGTTTGTCCTGGAATGTAGACAGATGAAAACTTCGCAAATCGGGTTGAGGAAAATGAACATGTTAACATTATCACCAAAGATAGGTTCTTGAAAAAGCAATTGTTTGTGTGTGTGTGTGTGTGTGTCGGGGGTAGGTTCTTGAATATAAATAAGAAAAAATATCATTCCAAAAATTAATATATCTCTCCAAAGTTTTCTAATGGTTTGAGGCAATAAAAGCAATGATAGGAGGATTTAAAAGCAGGGTTGATTTTGAGAAGATTTCTGGGTATCTAAGGTTTAAATCAGTAAACATCGTGCTATTGTAAAGCATTCCTAGTATTTCAGAATATTCTACAAATGCTTGACACTATCATATGCTGATATCTTGGATTTTTTGCCACAGAGAGTTGAAGTCTCACTCCTGACAATCCAGGCAAAGAAAGCATCCTTAATTAATTTACTCATGTATTTCCTACAATAATGTTTCTCTATGAGAATCTATGCCATATGATCCTAAATACTCAAACTCTCAGTTCAAAAAACATCAGTGAAATAACTAATCCTCTTGTGTCATATCATTGGTTCACAACAGATTTGATATCAGAGTCCTAGTGTACTCATTACAATTCTTTTTTGTTTTTAAATATATATTTTTTATTGTAGTCACTTATTCTACTCATTAATATAACCTCGTATGTATAGGTTCTCCATTTCTAGGATATATGTCAACACTCCCTGCCCTCAACCAAATCATCAAGTGTTTTTCATCATTGTCCAGTGGGCTCTGCCACCATTGCTCACCCACCTCCTGTCCCATTCCCTGCTGGTAATGACATTTGTATTGCAAGTGTCCAAGAGTTGATTTTGTTTCATCTGTTCCGTTTTTTGCCTATTCACATTCCACCTATGAGTGAGGTCATCGGGTATCTAACTTTCTTCTTTTGACAGCGTAATCTCCTCTAGATCCATCCATGTTGATTCAAATGACAGGATTTCATCTCTTCTAAGGGCTGTGCAGTATTCCATCATACCACATCTTTTTTATCCATTCATCTGATGTTGGGCACTTTTAGGTAGTTTCCTGTCTTAGTTATTGTGAATAGGGCTGCAATAAACATAAGACTCTACGAATGAGTGTTTTTGTATCTTTTGGGTAAACACCCAGATGTGGAATGGTGGAATCACATGGGATTTCCAACTTCAACTTTTTGAGGAATCTCAACACTATTTTCCATAGAGATTGCACCAATTTTCACTCCCATCAACAGTGTTAAAGTGTTCCCTTTTCTCCACATCCTCGCCAATATTTGTTATTTCCAGATTTTGGATAATAGCCAGTCTCACAGGTATAAGGTGATATCTCATTGTTTTAATTTGCATTTCCCTGATAGCCATCGAGTAGGAACATCATTTCATGTGCTTGATGTCCATCTGTATATACTCTTCAGAAAAATCTCTAATTCCTCTTTCCATTTTCTGATTGGATTGCCTATTTTTCTGTTATTGAGTTTTATGAGTTCTTTGTGTTTTTAGATATTAAGCCCTTGGCGGAAATATGAAGTGTAAATATCTTCTCCCAGTTAGTAGGTTGCCTTTTGGTTTTGGTAATATTTTCTTTCACTGTGAAGAAGCTTTTTAGTTTGATGTCGTCCCAGTTTTTTATTTTTCTTTTTGTTTCCATTGATGCTGGAGTTGAATCTGCAAAGACCTCTCTACAACTGATCTTAGAGAAAGTCTTTCCATTGTCTTTCAAGAATTGAATGGTTTCTGTTGTTTTCTGAATTCCTATGAGTATGTTAATCCCTGTTACTCTACATTCATCTTCAGGTAGTTTACCTGTCTGTATTGAGATTTTCCCCTGAATTTTTTAATTAGATTCATCACTTCATGTTCTTCTATGTGACTTTGCTCTGTTCAGCATTCTGTTTATATTTCTGTAAGTTCATTTTCTCTTCAGTGATGGCATTTTGTTGGATTATCACTTTGCTGCTGGGCCAGAATTGGGAATCAAGATGCAGTTACACCTCTACCCACAGAGTGGCGCTAGCGGGTAGCACTGAGGTTTAGTCTCTTGAGGGAGACTACTTTCTTCCTTTAATTCTTGGGGTGGGATATCCGGTGGGGGAATTTGGAGACTCCAGCACAATATAGTAGTGGGAAGGGTTGGGGGTGGGAAATTTCCCTAGCTGCCTTCCATTTATGGCAGCACCCAGCTTAATTTCACCACATGGGCTCCAGCTCAGAGGCCAGGGCACTGGCTCTCCTTCCACCCCGTGCCAAGTTGGTCTCCCATGATTCCGCCTGGGAGGGCTCCTTGCTCCCTCCACAGTGGCTCTTCAGGCTCATTCCTCCTCCTGCAGCAACACCGCACTGATACCGCTCCTATGCCAAGCCCTGAATCTGTGGTTTAGCTGCCAACTGGGATGTTTTTGCTTACTCTTTGTTTATAGGAAATCTGTACCATCTCCGTAGCGGCTGCGCCTGCCCTATTTTCAGTTACTGTAATTCTCCAATGTCACATCTCTGGTCAAATCTCTCTGGTCTGGGTTCAGGCCTTCCCACTCCTGAGAGAAATCTATGGCAACATGACTGAATGTCAGCAGCACCTTAACTTTAATTTTTAACATACATTCTTTTCCTCTCACATAACTGTTTTTGAGACAGGCAGCACCCAATGGCGGCTTCCAGTCTGACTCCAGTCAGGGACTGTGGATCGGCTGACTTTGGCTTTTGGACACAATCATGGGGGAACCACAGTTGGTCTGACACCAGAACCCCATTACTATTCTTATTATAGATATTGAGAAACGCCTAGAGTTTTGTGTACTGATTAAAATTTAAGTGTCCCTAACAAGAGGAGGGATTTGTCAGCATATTGATTTTATAGTGTTGACACCAGTTAAAAATGTTAATTATTTTTATGGAAATAGATATAAATACAAATCTGAGTTATTGTTCTGCAAAAACAGATGGCAAGCGGAAATGTTCTTTAAGCTATTTTTTAAATTTAATGACATTGCTCCCTGCTGCTGTTGGGACTTTTTGCAAGTACTGAAACTCTCTTAATTTGGTCTCTGAAAATGGTTTTGTAACTCAAGAGTGTTTAATAACCCCCTGTACAATTTGTTTGTTTATTTAGTTATTTACTGAAGAAAAGATTCAGGCAGAAGTGAAGGTGAACAGAGGCAGGCAGGCAGGAAGAGAGAGGAGAAAGAAGCACTTAACTTTATTTAGTTTTTCATTTTCACTGTTTCCTGGGTCTCAAACCCAGGACCTTGGAAAGTAAGTGGACTGCACCTAAGGTGTACTAGACAGGTAGACCACCAGGTCATGCCCAAACTTGTTTTAAATGTATTCCTAGAGGTTCTGATTCAGAAGAACTGAGGAGGAAAGTAGGACACTGTACTTTAACCAGCAGCCAAATAATTTTGATGCTCAGTAGTAGACAATCACACTCTAAGTAAGACTAGTTCAACTGAAAATAAAATTCCATTCCCACACATAAAGTTAAACAAGAGGTCTGTACATATCTCTTACTTTATTCCAGAGAGATACATATGTAGCTAATTACAAAAGAATTATTTTTCCTAAAACTTCCAGTTGCTTACCCTCTAGGAAGAACACTGAAAAAAGTCACAAAGAATTAGTTTTCCTTTATTAAATTTTAGTATTAGTCTCCAGGCCAGAAAATATGGATATAAAAATAAGAATAATATTTTGTGGTATGTAGAAATTCTATGAAATTCAAATTTCAGTATCCATAAATAGTTTTATTGGAATATAGCCATTCTTATTCATTTTTAAATTGTCTATGGTTACTTTTGTACTACAGCAGAATTGAGTAGTTGTGACTCAGTTCTCTAGGCAAAAAACTTTTAATCTTATGTAATCAAATGTATCAATATTTTCACGATTTAGAGCCACAGTTAACATGACTTTTCTCTGGTTATAAGGAACTTACTGCCTGGTTTCTTCTCATTTTTATATGACTTCATTTTTTATATATACATACTTAGTAAGATTATTATAAGGACAAAAAGACTACAAATAAACCTCAAACCAAATTTAGTAATTCTATTATTAGTTATCTTATTGCTATTTTATTTCGAAGCTGTTTTGTGTAAATTGTAGGACAAAGTAAATAAGTAATTCTTCAATATTATTAAGAACCAATATTTTCAATATAAGGAGAAAAAGATATAAAATCAACCTATTGGGTAAAAACCAGAAACATTATATTTGATATGAAATGGTCAATATTAATTCATTATATTTTAAAATCACATTTATTAGTCCTGAAAAAAGCCTAAAGCAATGAAAATACAACATTTATGAGCACAGCTAGTTCCCAGAAGAGTGATCTCCCTTAAAAAGAACTAAGAATATTTAAAGAAATGCATGAAACTTTCGAAGACTAAAGGAGCAATGTCAGAGCAATGCAAGAGTCAAAACTGGGTCAAATTGAGAATCGAAAAGAAAAAAATGACTAAAATGGATTAAAATACACTCAATATATATTAAAATTCATACATCTGTAAAGATACTCAAAAAGGAAATCTTCCCCTAAATCTTTCACTTATTGCCACTGAAGGTGACTATTAATAAATAAGATATATAATATATAATAATCTGAAAATCTATATTTTAAAAGAAAGAATTAAGCATTTATTCTGTCTTACTGGAAGGAAGGATATTTCAATGTAACAAAATACATAGCAACCAAATGGAATTTCAGGAATTCCAAGAGAGCTCAAAATTGGAAATCTATAATAAAATTCATAGCCAATGTATCTAGGGTAAAAATCAAATAACCACACACATAGATATTGAAAAATAGTAAACAAACTCAGTGAGCATTCTTGGTTTTTAAAAATCTCTAACATAGAAATTAGGTGTATTGTTCCTATGTGATTAAATGTATCTCTTTCAGATCCGAATGGAGTAGAGTTATAGTATTAGTATAGCTTTTAAAAAACTGTTTATGGTGGGTGTACCCTGGTGGAGTAGTGGTTAGGTCAACTGCCTCTGGCTGAAGCACAGGCCACATACTTTTCAAGGACCTGTATTCACATCCTGGGCCGGGGAGAGCAATCAAGATGTACAAATAAATAAAATAAAATATTTCTTCCTCCCCTCTCCTCCTGCCTGCCTGCCTACTTACCTTCATTCTTGCCTGCACTTGTCCTTTTAAAAAAAACCCAAGAAGTTGTTCATGGTGAAGCAGTAGTACAAGAACATTTCTACTAAAGTCAGAAATAATATAAGGATTCCCATATTACCCCTATTATTTATCATTGTATTGGAGACAATAGCCAATGAAATCAGATAAGAGAAAAATGTTAGAAGTGTAAAATTGAAAAGGTAGAATGAAAACTATTATTCGGTACACTCTGGTGGCTTAGCAGTTAAGTCCATGGCCTCTGGCCAGTGTAGTCCACATATATCCCAAGGACCAGGGTTTGAGACCCAGACCCAGAGGGAACAACTAACATCAACAACTGAATAAAATAAATAAATGCTTCCTCTTCTCTCTTCCTGCCTGACTGTCTGCCTGCCTGCCTGCCCACCTTCATTTCTGCCTGAACCTTTCCTTTAAAAGCAAGAAAACTATTTGTAGTCATTATGGTCCCCCTCCTAAAATATTCAAGAAATCAACTAAGACATTTACTATAACAATAAGAACTCAATAAAGGACCAGAATTTTAAAAAGTATATAGAATTAATATATTTCATGAATTCAGATATGTCCAGATAGAAAAGTTAATGAAAAAAGGAAATACCACTTACAATTGCAACAAAAAAGATAAAATAACTAGTAATAAGTCTAATGAGAGATGAAAATCTTCAAGAAAAATTAAGATAACATTGATGAATATAAAGAAAGATGAGCAAATAGAAAGTCACACATTCATTCTCATGAGCACTTGTCATTATTAGATGTTAATTTTCTCTAACTTAATTACAAATTTAATCAGCTCATTAAAAATTCTTATAAGATTTGTTTTGATGTTCTCTCTTCTTCTCCTTTTTTTTCCAAGTAAATGAATTCTAAAGTCATTTTAAAGTAAGCATGTAACAGTAGATTAAAAAGTGATCACAAAAAATAGTGTAGAAAAATCCAGAAATGTATAGAAAATGTACACTTCAAAATGTACAGAAATTTAATAATGGTTCATCTCAAAATGGTGGTGCAAAAACAGACCGTTCAACAATTTTTATTGGGATCACTATGTAGCCATTTGGAAAAGAGTAAATATGGTCCCTAGCTTACATCTTACACTAGGATAAATTTCAGATGGATCAATCTTTTAATGAATATAAAAATAATAATAATTCCTAAAGAAAGCATGGGATAATTCCTTTGATATCTTACAACCTAACAATGTCTTAAAATTCAGAAACAATAAAATGAATATAAGTAAATTCCACCATATTAAAACAAGAAATCTTATGCATGACAAAAAGATAAATGGCAGGTGAAAAACAAAGGAAAGTATTTGTAACTCATTCAAATGCTTTCACATAAAAGGAAGAAAATCAATACTCCATAGTCACATTTACTAATGTAAGCATAAAGGAACTCTGGAAGGACCCACTGAAAACTAAGAAAAGTAGTTATCTCTAGCAAGGTAGAATACAGGGTAGATGGAAGATAAGAATTTATCTCTAGGAGAGGCGCTTTTCACAATATAACTCTGGCTTTGGCTGTAGAACCAGGTGAATGTAATGCCTACCAAAAAGTTGAAAATTTAAGAAGTCCTTACCATCAAATAGCTTACTTTCTAGAGCAGGGTGATAGAAATAAGCAGATAAATATATATTTGGGCTCCTGCTAAGAGGACTAAACCCATGGAATTTATGTAATATACTTCATTGGTCTTCATAGTGCCTCAGAAATAGTGAAACACACAGTAGTAGCTCAATAAATACTTTATGAATATAGAATAACGTAAGTGTGATTATGTTATGGTTCTACCTGCCTTTCAGTGATCATCAGCTGAAAAGATAACAAATTATACCTGTTACAGATAGTATTGGGAACATGTATCTTCAGGTTTTCTGTGACATCTCTCATCACCCTCTGATAAGCAGACATTTTTGAGTCTTCAATATAATAAGGATTATTTCTCATTAAGTATTCCCCCAAATGATTAATTGGATCAAATTTGCTTGGAATATCAACTTCTGTCAAAAGTTTCTTCTTTTCCACTTGCATTAACATTTTTTCCACTCCAGGAACTAGGGTGGGGAGAAGTTTATCAAGCAAATATGCACGAGTAGTCAGCGTCTTGTTTTCAGTGTTAAACCATTCTTTGGCTAAAGTATCCCTAGGGAGGGTTTTTTCAGCCTTTTTATCTTGTTTCTTCTTCAGGTGATCCTTGTCAATTGTTTCCTGCTGCATTGCCTGGGCTTTTTTCTCCATTCTTTCAAAAAGATTTTTCTTCCATGGTTGTTCTACTTTTGGTTTCAGTACCATTTCATCTAAATTAAAAATCACTTTTGCAGGTTTTCTAACCACGATATTCTTTGATCCTCCAGAGTTAGAGTCCTTTACTGAATCAGTTGAGAGTTTTGGCTGCCCTTCTTGGTTTAATTCTGAGAGGGGGGAAAGTGAAATGTAAGATATGTTAGTAGACTTTAATCTGTTACTTTAGAATATAACTAGGAAAAAAGCATTTTTACATCCATTTACATGATATATTGGAACACCCTATGAAAGTAACAGAAAATAGGACAACAGTGACTTTAACCATTACAGGCTGCTAGTGGAATGTCACCGCTATCATCATTTTTCCCACTGACCTATTGGTGCTGGGGATAAGAAGTCATTCAGTAGCTCAGTGTTTTCCATAAGTACACAGCCTGTTTATATTTGTTCTTTGTCTTTTTTTTTGTGCACACACACACATACACACACACACATCAGCCATTGCAACTCCGGACATCACCTCTTTAGAGGAAAAAAAGGATTGAGAGCAGGTGCCTTCTCCTCTTGATGTTCTGTTTGATTCTCTAAGAAGAGAATCTAGGACTTTCCTTTACATTTCATTGGCCCTAATTAGGTTATACACCCACCTCTAGACGAATAGCTGATAAAGGGAAAAGAGATTATTATAAATGGTTTTGACCAATCATCATTTATTTCTTCATGCTAGAGTTTAGACCAAGTTCTCTGATGTCAATTGATTTACATTTACTATAAAATTGAGTTTGGTTGGCAGATAAAAAGGTGGGGAAGTATCTGTTGAATGGGCAGTGAAAAGAGCATATAACATATATATATATATTTAAATATGTTTTCCCACTCATATTTCTGCCCTCTTTCATGTTTTCATTTTAAAAATTCGAGATGGAGGTATTAGACCAAGATAGTAGATTGAGAACAGGCACTTATAGCCCCTCCCTTCTAAAATCTCTAGAAATGACAGAAAATGATGTGTGAGTCTGTATCTGTGTTTTTACATATGCAATTGTATCTTAGTATCTGTGGGAGATTGTTTCCAGAACCTACAAACACCTGTTCTTTATATAAAATGGCGTAGTATTTGCATGTAACCTATACATATCCTCCCATATACTTTAAATCATCTCTAGATCAGTTATAATACCTAATGCAAAGTAAATGCTGTGTAAATACACTTATGCATCATTTAATGATGGGTATATATTCTGAGAAATGGTTATGAGGAAATTCTGTCATTTGCAAATGTCAGAGTAGGTTATATCATCTAGGTAACTGTCATCTAGGTTATATGGGATAGCCTTTTGGGAAGATCATTGTATATGCATCTTTCATTGACTGAAACACCATCTAATGATGCATGACTATAATTGTTATACTGCATTGTTTAGAGAATGTGACTAGGAAAAAATATGTACATGTTCAATAAAGAAATAACCATCATAGGCCTAATTACATAGCGTGTATTTTCTGCCCTCAGTTGATGGAACCTATGAATGAAGAGTCCATGGATGCAGAGAGCCAATTGTAAACACAAGAATGCTGACAATCATGATGGGGACTTAAGGAATCAGAATCTCTGAACTCTGAAAAATGTAAGGAAGTTGGGGTTAGATTGGTTAAAGAAACTATAGGGCTAAAAAGATACTGGAGAAGATCACTTTGAGATTTGGTAGTAGCTTTGAGGCACCCCAAATTTAAAGGCTGTAGATAAGAGTTGCTACTCATGAATGATGGACATGTTGTGTATTTTCATTCCTATTTGAACTAATCATTAGGCCCCACAGGTGTTCACCACTGCACTGAGACAAGGGATATAGGTGTTTGGATTAGAGAGGTAGGATAATGCCTTCACATACAGAGAAAATGAATGGACGAATTCTCTGCATGCACATTGTACCCCTCCCCTACAATCAGTGGCATCAGGCTACAGAGAACAGAATTCCATTTACAGAAAAGCAAATATGGATTCCCAAATGCAAATGTAAGTATATACATAAGAATCACTAAATACTAATGACTAAATTAAACAAATGCAGAAATTAGTGCTATCCAAGGAGATACCATTAATAGAATAAATGTAAGACTTTTTAAAAGAATTATTATTAATGTCCTCAGATTAGAGAAATTATAGGAAATAAAAAGAATGTTATAGAAAAAAATGAATTTGTGTATTTAATACTCAGATCCTGATTTCTAATGTCATTCTTCAAGTAAAAATCAGAACTCATTGGAGAAATTGCTGATTCTAGGACTGGGGCAAGAAATATACAAGATGAGCCTGGAGCATCTTGTAGAACCAGAAAGGAAGTGCTCAAAAAACCTTTACAATGATTGGGCTATGCCAGAAGCTCACAGATGTCAACTATAAGAGGTCCCAAATGGCCAAAGATGAAAAATTTGAGCAATGGAATACAGTGGTGCTGTATTACAACCCAAGTACAAAATAAATACCCATAAAGTTCATACAGATATAAAAATATCCGATTAAATAAATAAACGGGGTAATCTCTAGTGCAGAAATATTACAAATAATTTATTTAGATATTCAGCCCTCAAGGAAGTAGAATACAACTCCCTTCTCCTTAAGCATAGTCTGTGCATAGTGACTTTTCCCCAAAGAATATGTACTGAAATGGGAGAAAAAAATTAAATTTACACTGGAGACATATGATTAACACTATTTCAGCCAGATGATTAACATCAAGTCAAGGAGGATAAAAAGGGCAAAGGAAATGAAAAGAGGATGGAGAATAGATCCAGAACTTTTATATTTATCTTATAAAAGTGTCAGATGGAATGGAAACAATTTGAAATCTGACTCTAGTCTCTGCTTTGCTCTGTTGAATTAATTTTTAGGCAGTTGTCCTCATGTGCTAATAAAAACGGTAACCAACAGTTTAGATTTATAATCTTTATAAACATTGACTTTCTAAAAATCTTCCATTAAAATTCAAATTGGAAAAATCTGAAAAAGGGTGCACCCTTGTGGTTCAGGTGATTGAGATGGCTGAGGTATGGGTATAAAGCCCCCAAATCCAGGTTTTTGGTGGGGGAACAAAAATAAATTAAGAATGCCTTTTCCCCCCTTAATTATAAAAAATCTGGGAAAAGTTTTAACTGACTAAGCATAAATTCTATGTCTAATTCTGAATCATCCAGGCCCTGAAGGGGAAGTGAGTATTCTGATGGGTGAGGTTTGGATTATCATTCATCCCTGGATTTGAAAGGGGGAGGTCAGTACATCTAAACCAACTGGATTAAAAAAGAGAGAAGCGTGCTTCCCCAAAGAGATATTGGGCAGACAAAAATATATGTATCACTACAGAGGAAGTGTTCAGAGTGTCAAAGGCTGCAGAAATACCAACTAACAAAAAGAAGTATAAAGCATACTTCATATCTAGCATCCTATTGTTCTTCACTGACCTAAGGAAGAACAATTTCTGTAGTGAGAGTGGAGTCCAGTCTGCAGTGGGTTGAGGGGAGACGTGCAGGTGGAGTGCTGAACAGAGGAGTGGATAATTATTTCAAGGAGTGTGACTATGAATGGAAGATTTTTCTCCCAAAGTTGGATAAGTTTAACTATATTTAGAGAGGAAACAAAGTAGGAAAGGAAAACAAAGTACAGGAGAGATTAGATGTTTGTCAAGGTCAAAGAGATAAAAGAGGTTGAGATCAAGAATAGACTTGGATGAGATAAGATATTTCCTGCTCTACATATTTGAGGGTATTCCCGCTAATAGTCTGGTCTTTGTGTGTGTGTGTGGGGTGGTGGTGGAATAAAACAAAGAGTGATGAGACCAAAGAATGGTGGGATTATGGGTTTGATTATGAATAATAAAAGTTTGAAACAATTGTTGTAGGGGTTAAAAAGAGCAGATGCATAATGTTCCAAGTAATAGGCAAACTCCATCTGAGTTTGATTGTTATTACTGGGGTCAGCACACAGAACTAAATAACTTTTTCCCAGCTAACTGGTGAGCTTGACTCTGGGGTCAAGGTTCTGAACAATAAGCTATCAGATGTCTGGGGTTTTTCTCTATACCCATAATTACTGCGGTGATTGGAATGAAAAACTTAATGAGAATCTTATGGTATCCATGGAGATGAAGTAGTTTCAGGCCTTTTCAAATAATATCCACTACTCAGTTTGCTTCTGTGTACTGAAAGAGTATAGCGACCAGCTGAACCAAAATGGAATTGGATCATATTTTGTTAAATTCTTTTGGTCTGTTGCTTTGTAGATACTGGGGAGGGGGAGAAATATCAAAATTATTTTTATACTCATTATTTTTAACTTAACTAGAAAGCAGTTATTGAGTCATCCCTCAATCATTAATAATTCTTCGAGTAGTAGTACCAGTGCAATAAAAGGCAGAGTAACAGAATGCCATAACTGAGAGCAGTGTTTTTTAAACTTTATTATTCATGAAATATTTAAAACCTGTTAAGTATAATGATTATATAAGTAACCATGTATATACTCTTAGCTTAAGAAATAAATTACCTATATATTAAAGCCTCCTTTATACCCCCTACTTTGATAGAAACACTATTCTGAATTTTATACCATTTCTCTGCATTTGTACATATCTAGATAGTACAATAGTGTTCTCATTTTTTAATTTCATAAAAATTCTTTTATATCATGTGTATTTTGTGATGATATTTATACTAATATTATTATTTGTGAAAATTCATCTATTTTGAAAAGAGCAGTTCTAGTTTTTCCATTTTTTACTATTTTATAATATTTTATTACATGATATATTGCACTGTATTCATTTTCATTCGGGGGGGTTATCCATGCATAGTTTAAGTTATTTATTTATTTAAAATTTCCCCAGATTTATTGACAATAATCTGCAGAATTAAAAAAAAAATGTCCTCCCTAGATAGTATCCATCTTTCGTCCCAGGAAAAAAATACTGAGCAGTCTATAAAGAAACCCTTGAAAAGCCACTATTTCATCTTAAGGACATAGTACATCTAATAGTAGATAGTATTTGTAAATCTCCCTCTCAGGTTCTGAGTTCCCACTTGGCTGATTTTCTTCTTCTGGTGCAGGGGAAGTAAGGAGGGTAGCGTAATGTTCTCCCTTACCTCTCAGTTGGACTTTCAAATAAATTATCCACTTTTTCAGGGGGTTGTGCACTCTTTTTTGTCACAAAGCTCATTAATACAATGATTTTAATTTTATAAAGAGAGCAGCTCTTTTAGGCCTTTAGGGTCTAATGTTTTCTCTTTGCTTTTAACTAAATTCTCCAACATTACCCAAAGCAAATACTCCTCCTCCTGCTTTAAGAGGTGTTACTCTTTAATATTTATACATCTGCCAAGGCTCATTAATAAACTTGCAAATGAACTAGGGCATTCTCTATCTTAGTTGCAGCCTGCTCCTCCAGTATTTTTGGTTATTATAAGTTGCTAAGCAATAATCCTAATGCAGTATGCAGAATGGAAGTAGTTTGGTTACAACTCTAGTCAAACACTTATCTCTTAGAGCCATAAAACCAAGAAAAGAAAAGAAAAGACAGCATGGAATAACAGGGTCAATAAATCAGGATTCTGAACAAGACTATCTGAAGCTGTTTTTTGACTGAGTGATGGCTGAATTCAAGGGTCATAAATTACAGCACTGCCCCAAGGGCAAATTAATCCAGAGGTTCAACGGAATATACTTTTAAACAGGTATTGGGTTATTTTGTTTTGTTTTGTTTTAAAAGCAGATTGTGCTTGGATACTTCTAAACCTTTACAGATAGACTACTTCATTTATAAACTCATTCATTAAATAATTATTGATGTCTTTTTTTAAAAGCAGATTATACTTGGACACTCCTAAACCTTTACAGATTGATTTAGTCATTTGTAAATTTATTCATTAAATGATTATTGATGTCTCAGTCTGTGACAGGCACTATGCTAAGCACTGGAATTACATTTTTTTGGCGGGGTGGAGATCATCTTCCTAAACTCTTCACAAAATTAAGAACTTTTCAAATTATCCCCCAACACCTTCACCCCTGTATTAATCTACCTCCTAACATACATACAAATTATGTCATAAATGCTTTCAACTATATAAGTAGGGACACAAAAGAATTCCTATTCATATTTTGAAAGGTTCAGCCTTAAAAGTGACTTTTGTCATTTTCTGCACTTACACATGGTCTGCCGCTGGGCATGGTTATCTGTACAATCCTATTTAAGGATGATTAAGACAAGAATAAATTATAATCCACATTATAATAAGCTTTAGTAGACTCTTTCTTCATAAGGAAGCACATAACATTAGTGGGACTGGTTGCTTGATTAAACTCATGAAAACTGACCCAGCAGGTCTATTGAACGAGATGTGTGATGTTCTCTTTAAATACAGGCCTTGTTTTTAAACTCAGATGGCTTGGTCTTATTATTACAATTTCTTAACACTTGTGCATTATATAGAATGACCATTGTGAAAGGAGAAAAAGAATCACTATTAAACATTACTGAAATTAAAATTCAAGAGCCGTAGGAAAAGGTGTTTTCCTACACAACCCGGTTACTGAAAGAGCTAGGCAAAATAATAGTTTGAAACAAAAGATTTCTCAAAATATGAGTTAAATCTATAGCCTGAAAGTAGAGTAGGGTAAAGAAATAAGAAATTCACAAAGCATATTTAATCACAATATTTTCTATTCAAAGATATGTTTGAGGGCATTCTTGTTGCTGCCTGGCAAGGTAACATTATTTTAATTTTGACAAATATTTAATAAGGATAAAGACACTTCCTCTGACATGTTGGAATTGTAACAATTTCTCTTCCCACTTCTTACACACACACACACACACACACACACACACTCGCACATTTACAAAGAGATTCACAATTTAGGTTTAATGGAGACTGGTTACTGAATAAATAAGTACATGGTATTATTGCATTTGATATTATAATAAGCAATTGAAAATGTTACAATATACTGGAATGAATAGACTCAAACAAAATACTTCCCTCTACCATGTATAGAAAAAGAAAATTGTAACTGAAAATAAAGCACAAGAATAGGAAAGACCATAAACTCTTGTCTGATATATTTTCTAGAAAAGACACTAAATTATATGACAGAATACATTTGGGAAGTTTTGTGGGAAAATTTGGTCACAAACTGATTAAGGTGAACAGCTAATAAATTTATAATAAATAATCTAGATTACAATTCTGTGAGGCATGTTTAAAACAGAAGAGTTCATTTATAAATCTGACCCAAATGATTAAGGTAAAGGCAAAGTTCACGTAGAGGGTAGTGGTGGTAGAGGTTGAGAGTGAGGAGAAAGTAAAATCAAAAATGGGGGGAGGTGAGAAACCTGGAAAAACTAGTCAAAAAACTTTTAAAAGGTTAGTGAAGCTGTTGAAATAGTACTACATTTATAATAAAAACAATATGTGTTGAAAAGTTTGGTTCTGAATGTGAATAAATTATAATGTGCATTCATAAGAAACAGTAAAACAGCTTTTAATTGGCTTAAATGATAGAAAAAATGCTTTGGAGACAGAGAAGTCCGTACAAGTTATAGCTTGCATTTGCATAGCAACTTATAGTTTAGAAGACACTTCAGCCATTGTTATTGGAATTCAACCTAGCACATACTACTCAATACTTATAAACTGAATGGAAGGAAATATCAATTAATTGAAGTAGCTAAACTTTAAGTACTATAAAGAATTTCTGTCATAAAGGATTTCATGCATATAGGTAAAGTTAGAAGAACTGCAGTGAAAGGGATGAATGTCTAGCCCACTTATGTGTTGCCTTTCTAATCCTATAAATTTTCAGTCTGCATAATTATGTTGGATTTTGTTTAAGAATGAGGCTAGAAGTCAAACAGGATAAACATGCAGTCAAATATAGAGGCAAAAAGAAGAAACAGAAAAAAAATCAGACTGAATCACTAGGGTTCTTCATTTTATTTGTGTATTAATGAACCATCTACTATGTGTCAACTCTTAAATTTTCTCTTTAGTGATGAATAGACATAAAGTTATCTCTAAAGTATTAAAAGAAGGTGAAGGGAATAAATCTTAAACTATTTCCCAAGTGCATTTTCTCCCTGGCCCTGGGGTCTCGAACCTGAGGCTATGGGGCTTTTACATGGCCTGTACCTTAGCTGCCTGAGTCACAAGGGTGTGCCCCAAATGCATTTAAAATAATCCTGGGATTGTTTGATTGATTGGTTTACTTATTTAGTTGCTTAGTATTATATTTTTTAAAAGTAAAATCTTGATGAATACATCATCAATGAAAACAAAAATCGTTTTAAATTCTATTGTGTAGGGAAAGACTAATTCTCTACCTTGGGACTTGATTGTATCTGTTGCTTCTTCGTCCACATCACTGCTGGTATTTAATGCAGCACTGGCTGGCACACCTTGTGAACTCTGAAGGAGAAAAGAGATACCAGCTTCAAAATGACTTGCTTTTCCTCAAAATTTTATGAAGCTTCTCAATTAAAGGATATATTAAAATGCCTTGTAGGAGTTACCAGACATTCCTGTAAATTTTGCTAGAATTTAAGGCTATGTATTAGAAGCAAAGCTCTCATCACAGTCTACTTATTGTATTCACAAGTTAAGATGTGTTGACTCAATATGTCATCTCATATTCCAATATACTGAAAATATCACTTCAGATGTATATTCATTCTTGAAATATATAATACTTTCTAGAAACATAATTTGAGACCACATCATAGTGAAATCAGACCTTTAAAAATGCTACTGATTACTTTTAACATTAGAACCACCATGTTTGTGGTCTTAGTTGAGGAAAATAAAGGTTAATTTTATGAATAAATGATAAAATGGTTTTTGTATGCTCATGCTGGTATACTTTAAAAAAACAGAATATTTTAAGACTTCCAATGGTTAAATTAATGATGAATTCATATAACTTTTCTATTGCCTCCCCTTTTCTATAAAATGTTATTTCTTGTTGAATTTTTATATTTATTTATTTAAATATAAAGTTACTTAAAAGGGTAACATGAAAATTACATTTCAGAATGATATGAAGTTTCCCTACAATCTAGTGATTATTGTACCCAGGATAATCATTCTGATTTTAGAAACCACCTTTATTTACCTATAGCTTATAACAGCTCTTCACAAATAATTTGTCCACATATGCTTCCTGAATCAAATGAGTCAGATTAATGATCAAATGAATTTGCCCTTTTTCATTTGTCATTTTATCTTTTTGAATACCCCCATCTTTTCTCTTCCTTTTTCATAAGAAAGTTAACTTATCCAGTTTACTTTCCAGTATTAACATCTGATTATTCATGATGACTTTACCTCAAAAGACTCTTTCACTTTGGTTGCTTCTGGTTCCCTTTCTTTGTCTTCTTTTCCATTTTCCTGAAATAGAAGAGTATTATTAGTAAGTGGTATTCCAAAGGAGTTGGAAATTAAACTAGCACCTTGCATTCCATCATGACAAGATTTTTATTTAAGAAAAATTCACATAGTGAGTAAATATCATACCAAATAAAACTGCTCAAGTAATTGTACATTAACAGGTGTATGATATATACAGAATGCCTGTCAACTCGAAGTAGGTCACTGTGACCCAGATTTCTTTTTCAGCATTGTCAAAACTTGACATAATAGTTTAAAACGAGAAGTAACTAAAGGACGTACTATGTATATTATATCTCAATTTTTCCAAAAATGTTGAATCTCAAATTTCTCAAATGGTTAGAAACGTATGCAGATCCGGTACCTGAGCACCTTTGTGTTCCTCTGGAGATGTTGACTCACTCATCTGGACCACTAAGTGATATCACCAAGTGGTAGGGAAGAGTATGATCAGAACAGTGCTAATTTAAAGAGAGAGAGAGAGAGAGAGAGAGAGAGAGAGAGAGAGAGAGAGAGAGAGAGAGAGAGAGAACAATAAACAACAAAGAGTACGCTAAAAAGATTAAAATCTCCATTTAGCCCCACCCCCCACCACATCCTACTATTCTATTGAAAGGTAAATTCTCAACTGTTAAACTTCTCAAACTGTCACTACTGTTATTAGTTACTGACCAAAGCTAGGCAAGTGCTCCAGGAGACAGAAAAACCCATCACAGTAGTCATGGCCATTATCATTAGTAAAACAACCAGCAACAATAATGGATTTTTTTAAACATTACAATCCTCTTCATTAATTTTTGAAAAAAAAAAACCAAGTTGAAGTGAAGTGAAACTTCGATGGCTACCTAATTTGTGTGAGAAATGAAGATATATTTGACTAATAATCTCACTAAAAAGGTCTTTTTTAGTGGGGAGTTCTAGGAGAAGTTTGATTTAGCTGGTATATTTATTCATGTTAAGGAATTAGGGGTATGCTCTTGTGGTTAAGGAAGCTAAGACTGGTTTGGGAACCATGTAAGGCTCAAGTACCCACGTTCACAAATTGAACCTCAGTAAAAAGCCGAGAGAGAGAGAGAGACACAGAGAGAGAGAGAGAGAGAGAGAGACAGAGAGAGAGACAGAGAGAGAGACAGAGAGACAGAGACAGACAGAGACAGACAGAGACAGAGACAGAGACACAGAGGGACAGACAGAGACAGAGATAGAGAGACAGAGAGACGGAGACAGAGACAGACAGAGAGAAAGAGAGTCTTCTTTCATCCTTAAAAACATGCATCTTTCTACTTTCCCTTCCTCCCTCTCTAAAAAAAAAAATTAGAATAGGTAATTATTACATCCCCCTTTCACTGCAAAAAACTATCAGTTCAATCAGACATGATCAAAATGTATATATTTAGACTAGATAGAACAGTAAACTTTATATACATGACCTCTACCTGTGTAGCAATTACAGTCCAGGGGCTCTTTAACTTGAAATGGTATGTTTATAACATGCTGGTGTGGTTACTGTGCTGCTGCTTTTTTTTTTTTAATCAGTGAAGCACATGTTTTATTTGAATACACCAAAAGCACTGACTTTGGAGACAATAGATTCCAATACATAAAAACACCTCTTTTTGAAGCAGTCCATAAATAATAAAATAATAAAAAATATGTTTCTTTGGATGGACCCAACTCTACACTTTCACAGACTGTTTCCTTTACTTATGGTGTCCAACTCCAAAAATTGCTACCAAGCTTCCTTCCATTTCTTTTAAAACCTGTTTTATCTGCATGCACCTGGATTAATTCAACTCAACAAATCTTTATTGAGTGCAGGCAGACAATGGAGTTAAAAAGATGAATATTTTAGTTTACTGACAAAAGGATAAACAAATACAATCTAATGTGCAAAGTACAAAAATGCATGCAAAATGTTAAGACACAGAGGAAGCAGAAATTCATTTTTTCAGCGAGGTCAGGGAAGTTTTAGCAGAACAATATATTTCCAAACTAAATTTTAAGGGACTTGTAAGATATTTTTATATAAAGGTAAGGGGAAAATATTTGAATCAGAAGGAATGATACACACAAGGATATAACAGTTCAAAAGTGTTTGAGGTGTTCAGGTAGCAGAGCAAAGTTAAGGAAAAGAAAGTTGCAGATGATACCAGACAGTTAATTTTCAGTCTTTAAGGAATTATTCATGTAAAATCAAATACTTTATTCTGTGATTTTAAGCACTGATCAGATGTAATCAACCTGTTTTTTTAAAAGGCATCTCCACCAGCAAAGACTGGAAGTGTGGGGTGGGGTGGGGTGGGAGGGAGAAGAGAATGAAGGTAAATTTTGCACCTTACATATTGGACCCGAGGTCAATGCCTCCTTCTCCTTACTCTAGGCTCTGGCAGACATTCATTATCCTAACCATATCCCAGCAGCTTCACCTTTTTAGATGGTTTATCACAGCAAGCACCTGCAATTCTGTGTGAGGGCCTAATGTCAGTCCAAATGTGGGAACAGGTCAGAAGTGCTTGTGAATCTATATCTATGGGAGAAGCCCTCAGACAACAATGGATAGAAATTGCATAGGGGTGGAATAAATGTGACGTATGTCCTCTGTTGTCTCCTAGAGTTCTCCCAATGAGTTTGAGCTTCTATTGTCCACAGTGAGACCTGCCCAATGATGTGGTTGTTTAGCTTCCTTCCCTTTTTTGTATTACTTCCCTACTCCCTCACCATTGTTACCAGGAAACACCGAATAAGCTTGCACTCATCTCGTTGGATCAGGGTTTGCTGTGAGGGAACCCAAGCTAAAACAAACACAATGATTAGGACTTGGGGCATCATTGACTATAAGGAATAAAAGAGTAGTTGAGATTCACTGAGTAGTTTTTTTTCCCCCCATACTGAGAAGGTTAAAAGGATGATGATGCCATCAAGTGAAAAAAGAAAAGGAGAGAAAAAAGCAAGTTTGAAGAATGATACAATTTTGAATTTGGACATGTCATATTTAAAACACCTGTTAGATAGCTTAATAGAAATTTCTAGTAGAAATCTGAATGCCACTGAAATATATTATGGTGCATTGACAGGAAGTTATACAGAATCAAATAGAAAATAATGGAAGAAAGCATTATACAGTCTGAACAGAATTAATTTGCATCTTAATTACTCAAAGTGTATAGCATTCTGCACACCTCATACTCCAACCCATGAGATTCCACTTAGGTTGTTGGCTATGAGATAGAGCCTTATGAATCTAGTTGATAAATACTCTCAATAAATTTGTAAATTGGTGAATTGCAGCATTTGGTGTGTTGGTTGGAAATCACTCATATATGAAAAAATACCAAATTAAGGAATTTCCTATTATGAGAGAGAAATCATACATCATTGCAATTTATCAGACTAATAGAAGATAAAAAATTTCATTTATCTGTATTTCTTGTGAGTCTTGAACCCCTAGATTTGATGGAAAGCTGAATTTAGAAGAGAATGATAGTGCAGTTCAACCAAAAAGAATAGCTAGAAGAAAATAAAGAGCTGAAGACAAACTCTTGTCGATAACACTTAAAAGTTATGTTGAGAAAAAATTGCCAGTGAAAGATACTGATAACCATTGAAAATGACATGAGACTCAGGCAGTTGTATACCTGTATGCAACCGGTCCAAGTGTCATTGCTGACTTCTACTGCCACATGCATGCCTGTGTCTAGACCCTGTGGTCCCACAAGTGTATGCCACTGGAATCTGGCCTTGATTCCTGTCATTGATTATACTGTTACATGAACCTGCAGCTAGCCCCTGCAGCTATGTATCTGCATGTCACTAACATCAACTCCTGTCACAGATCTTCACTGCTGTTCATGTGTCTATGGCAAGTCCCTGTAGTCACACAAGTATGCATTAATACCCAAGCTGCTTGTATACCCACTGTTGGTTCCTGCCTCTTGCTGCTGGCCTTGTCCCTCACCAATGAGCATGTGTCTGAGTTTGCCCCTGTATCCAAGTTTATGCAAAATACTAGTTCTGGTCACTACCACCACCTGCCCTGCTCCCTAGGCATGGGACTTGGAGTATCGTTGAGGACCTCAAAAGCCCCATGGCCACTGTGAACTGCCCACAGCAAAGATTATGCAACTATTGTTGTGGTGGACCCCAGTGGCCTGAGCCGATAAAACACCACACTTCCACAGATCCAGTGGCATCACATGCCCTCACATGAAGACTAGTGAACCACTAGACCTAGGGTCACAGCATGCTCTGCCTGCCCTCACACACAAGTGAAGATCTTTCCCTTACTGAAGTCACTCTACAAAGTCTAGGAGAGGTGACTACTTCAAATGCACAGGTATTACAAGGCTACAGGGATCATAAGGCAGGGAAATTAAAGGATGATAATTAGTAATATGAAGGCATGTGAAAATATAAAAAGGTGAAAAATAAATATGTAATCAAATTCAGAATACTCTGATATGGTGATGTGCTATTCAAAATCTAAAGCATAATTATCATAAATATCAGGGAAGTACAAATCAAACCACGATGTCACTTTATACCTGTTAGAATGGCTATTATCAAACAGACCAGAGAAAACAAATATTGGTGAGAATGTGGAGAAAAGGGAACCATTTTGCTCTGTTGGAGGGAATATAAATTGGTATAGCTACTGTTGAAAACAGTATGGAGATTCCTCCAAATTCAGTACTACTAATATAAATATATATATATTTATACACATATATATATACCTATATAATGGAATATTGTACAACTATAAAAAAGCAAATATTGCCATTTGCAACAACATGAACACTGAGGGAATTATGCTACGTGTAATAAGTCATAAAGAAAAAGACAAATACCACATGACCTATGTATATGTGGAGTCTAAAAATAAAAACAAAATCATAGATACAGAGAATAGATTAGTGGTTGCCAGAAGTGAGGGTAGGGAGTGAGTAAAATGGGCAAAGGTGGTCAAAGGGTACAAATTTCTGGTTGTAAAATAAATGCCATGGAGATTGACGAACTGCATGGTGATTATAGTTAACAATACTACATTGTATGTTTGAAAGTTGCTGAGAGTAGATCATAAGAGTTCTCATCACAAGCAAAATCAAACTATTGTGATGAATGCTCCCTAGACTTAATGTGGTGCTCATTTTGCAGTATATATAAATACTAAATCACTATGTTGCTCATCTGAAATACTGTTATATGTCAATTCTATATCAATTAAAAACCATACAATTGAGGTTAACTGCCGTGATGGGTTGGGTAAAAATGTTGAGAAAAGCTCATTCTTGAGGCTCTGATTCAAAAGGCATAAGATTAAAGCAGTGGTAGGAGAACAACAACAACAAAAAATGCCACCTGCCCCCACTATAACTTTGCAGTTTTCCATTAGAGAAGGAACAAAAGCATGGAGCAAGAGGCCTTCCATGGTACAGTTGTGCAACAGCTACTAAAATTTGAGGTCTGTCAGGGTTACTATGACAGTTAAGATCTCATATAGAGTATAAGATAGCAACAGTCTCACTAGGAAGAACTGAAGTCTCTGAGGTACTTAAGGTAAGCATAGCAATAACAAAACCCAGACTCAACTACTATCTAGATTGACTTAAAGCCATATAGAATAGACTGAAAGAAGTGAAATTCTCATTTCTGGGAATAAATACTATTTATTGCAGTTCTACTGTTTGTTTACATACAACTTCCAACGTGTAACAAAAATGTGAGACTCATTAAAAAAAAGCAGGGGCAAAATGACTCATTGTGAAGAGATAAAGCACTCAGTAGAACCAGACTCAGAGATAGTCCAAACGTGAGAACTATCAGAGACTTTAAAATAACTATGATTAATATAGTTATCAAAATATTTAACTATATTTTATAATATAGTTATATATAGTATAGCTATTAATATATAACTAGCTAATGCAATGATAAAACAATTATAAGTCTATAACTATTAATCATAGTGTTGATATAAATATTAAATTATTATGAATACTATGAAAATAATTATGATTAAATAATCTAATGTAAAAGACAGTATGTATAATTGGATGTTTTCAGCAGCAAGATGGAAACCATGAAGAAAAGTCAAATGGAAAGAGAGATAAGTAAAATTTAACACAAAACTTAATTACATGGGTTGCAGAATTAAAATATTAATTGAATTCACAGCCCAGCCAAGTTATTCATGTGAAAACTGGGGCACTATCACCTGAGGGAATCCTGAAATTTGGAATGAGGACACTTAAATGGCCTAGGAGACAGATAACATCAAACTCCTAAGTCATTCTAAGCCTTTATTGCCAGTGGAAGCAGCTTGAACTCCTGTATTTGTGGAGACTAACATGCTCTCAATTAAAAATCTAACAATAATCTCATCTAGGGCAATTGCCTTGCAAAGAGGATGCCCATTTTCCTCCAAATTCACCCTATCACCTCTTACTTTGAATTGAGAATCCTAGCCTCTCAATTTCCAGACCTACGCTCCTTAATTGAAGGGCTAGTTCTACTTAAGGAAGGCTTGGGAAGCACTGGCATTAGTGTATGCTGAAAACCTTCCTCCAAATTTTCCCTGCAGGAACCTGTGAACATTTCATAAAATGACTGCATGCTGGGGGAAAAAGAATTAATCAGATTCTTCAAGGACTTCTAAACATTAGGGCAAAACAGATATTAATTCCTGGGGACCCAAAATGTCACTGTAATCCACCAGTCTAAGTGCAGGCTTGTGGTAGGAAGGTGAGAAAGGAACTCAAGTTTGAGTCACTGTAGGTTGAATAGAGCCATTAAACCCCTCTGGTGATTCCATCAATTCCTGGATGTATAATTAGAAAAGATACCTGGTAACAGGCAGAATTCCCAAATTGGCTCTATGATTCTGTATTAGGAATCATTACTGCAGAAAGGGTCAAATTGAGGCTCTTGGGAACTCCTCTCCTCACCACCCCATGTATACACATACTAGGAAAGCACACAAAAATTATTACTTTTCTGGGATGGTGGAATGGGGGATTACAGAGATTAGTGACACTGGTAAAGATCTTGAAGAAGCCAGAGTGATGAGACCTATCGCATGAAATTTCACTTCACTTGCCTGTGAAGAAGGTAGATGGATCTCGTAGAATGTGGATTATTATAAATGTAATAAGGTTGATGCCTAGAAATTGTAGTTGCTCTTCCATATGTAATATCTTTTTTTTTTTTATTTTCAAAAGGAAAGGTGCAGACAGGAATGAAGGTGAGTAGGCAGGCAGGCAGGCAGAAAGAGAAGAAGCAGCATTTACTTTATCTAGTTGTCTATCTTGATTGTCCCCACCAGTGCACTCACCTGCCCTGGATGTGCATCTGGGTCTTTGGGATATATGCGGCTTGTGCCACCTGAGGCAGTGGATTTAAACACTAACCCACCCAGGTGAGCCAAGAAACTTTATTTTATTAAATGCTGATCCTGGTTGTTCCCCTGGCCCCTGGTCTTGAACCTGGGTCCTTGGAACATATGTGGACTATATTCAGTGGCCTTATCTGCTAGGCCACCAGGACATGCCAGCCCACATGTAGTATCTTTTGTAAAAAAATTAATTTTATTGCAGAAACTTTGTTTTACAAAGTAAAATAAACTCATGTATAGTCCCCCGTATGTGCAGTTAACTCATTCTTTAGATATATGTCAACACACCCTGATCTCCACCAAATTGCCAAATGTTCTTCACCATTGTCAAGTGGGATCTGCTACCATTAACCACCACCACCCATCCCATTCCCTATTGGTAACCTCAGTTCTATTGCAAGTGTCCAGGGGCTGGTTTTGTTCCATTTTTTCCTTTATTTTGTCTATTCACATTCCACCTATGGGTAAAATAATCTAGTATCTATCTTTTGTTTTTGATTTACTTCACTTTTCACAATCACCTTTAGATACATACATATTGATTCAAATTATAGGATTTCATCTTTTCTAAGGACTGTGTAGTATTCCATTGTATATATGTGCCAAATCTTCTTTATCCATTCATCGGACATTGGACTGCAGTAAACATGGGGGTGCGTAAATCTCTGTGAATACCGTTTTTGTATCTTTTGGGTAAATACCCAGAAGTGGTATAACAGGATTATAGGGTATTTCCATCTTCAACTTTTTGAGGAATCTCCATACTGTTTCCATAAGGGTTGCATGAATTTGCATTCCCACCAACAGTGTAAAAGTGTTCTTTTTTTCCACATCTTCGCCAACACTTGTTTCCAGACTTTTGGATAATAGCCAGCATCTCAGGTGTAAGGTGATAGCTCATCATTTTGATTTGCATTCCCCTGATAGCCAGTGAGTAGAAACATCTTTTCATGTACCTGTTGGCCATCACTGTATCCTCTTTGGAAAAATGTCTAATTCCTCTTTCCATTTTTTGATTGGATGGCTTGTCTTTCTATTACTGAGTTTTATTAAATTCTTTGTACATTTTGGATATTAAATCCTTGTCAGAAATATGAAATTCAAATATCTTCTCCCAGTTAGTAGCTTGTCTTTTTGTTTTGGTTATGTTTTCTTTTTCTGTGAAGAAGTTCTGTAGTTTTATGTAGTCCCAATTGTTTATTTTTCTTTTTGTTTTCCTTGATGCTAGTTGAGTTCCCAAAGACCTCTCTAAGGCTGATGCCATAGAATGTCTTTCCTATGTTGTCTTCCAAGAATTTCATGGTTTCCAGTCTTGTGTCCAAGACTCCAGTCCACTTTGAGTTAATTTTTGTGACTGATGGCAGTCTAGTTTCATTCTTTTGCATGTGGCAGTCCAGTTTTTCCAACACCATTTATTGAAGAATTTCTCCATTGCATGCTTTTGGTCCCTTTGTCGTAGATTAACTGACTGTATGTGTGGGTGATTTTCTGGTGGTTTAGTTTTAATCCACTGACTTGCACCTCAGTTATTGATCCAGTAACACACTGTTTTGATCAGTTTCACTTTCTAATATAGCTCAATGTGTGAGAAAGTAATCTTTCCAAATTTGTTCTTTTTTTTCTCATTGCTTTGGCTATTCAGGTTTTTTGTTTTTCCATACAAATTTTAAGATTTTATTGTTCCATTTCCTGGAAATGCCTGTGAGATTTTAATGGAGATTGCATTAAATCTGTGTGTCGCTTTAGGTAAGATGACCATTTTAACAATGTTGATTCTTCCCAACTGTGAGCAGGGAATATATTTCCATCTTTTTGTATCCTCCTCTATTTCTTTTAAGAAGGACTTACAGTTTTCATTGTATAGGTCTTTTACCTACTTTGTTAAGTGTATTCTAAGATATTTGATTCTTTTTACTTCTATTTTAAATGGTGTGGTTTTCTTGATTTCATTTTCTTCTAGCATGTTGTTTGCATATAAAAAAGAAATGAATTTTTATGCATTGATTGTGCGGTCTGACACTTTACTTTTCACTGAGAATTCTAGTATTTTTTGACAGTTTTTAGGGTTTTCAGTGTTATCTGCAAATAATGATGGTTTTGCTTTCTCATTTCCAATGTGGATTCCTTTTATTTCTTTTTGTTGTCTAATTGCTCTGGCTAAGACATCCAGTAAAATGTAAAATAGCAGTAGTGGGAGTGGACAGCCTTGCCTTCTTCCTGACCTTAGATGAAATGCTTTCAGTTTGTCACCATTGACTATGATGTTGACTGAGTTTATCACACATGGCCTTTATTATGTTGAGGAATGTATTGTCTATCCTCATTTTATGCAGGGTTTTTATCATATGTTTTTGATTTGTCAAAAACTTTCTCTGCATATATTGATGTAATCGTGATTTTTCTCCTTGTTTTTGTTTATATGGTATATTATATTAATAGATTTATATATGTTGAATCATTCTTGCATCCCTGGGATAAATCTCACTTGGTCATGATGGATGATCTTCTTGATGTATTATTGGTTTTTGTTTGCCTATATTTTGTTGAGAATTTTTGCATCTATGTTTATTAGAGATATTGGTCTGTAATTTTCTTTCTTGGTGATGTCTCTATCAGTTTTTGGTATCAGCATAATGTTAGTCTCATAGAAGATCTTTGGGAATGTTCCCTGTTCTTCAACATCTGGGAAGAGTTTGAGAAGAATATGTATTAATTCTTCTCAGAAAGTTTGGTAAAACTCATTAGAAAAATCATTTGGTCCTGGACTTTTGTTTTAGGGAGACTTTTGATTACCTCATTCAATTTTTTGCTCATCATTTTTCTGTTCAGGTTTTCCAGTTCTTCCTGGTTCAGTTTTGGTAAGATGTATTTTTCTAAAAATCTGTTCATGTTCTTGAGATTGTCCACTTTACTGACCAAGAGCTTTTCACAGTAGTCTGTAATTATGTTTTGTATTTCTATTGTGTCTATTGTAATTTTCCCCCTTTCATTTTTGATCTAGTTATGAGAGTTTTCCCTCACTTTTCCTTTGTGACTTTTCTTTGTGAGCAAATAGTTTGTCAGTTTTGTTTGTTTTCTTCAAAGAACCAACTTTTGGTTTCAATGATCTTTTGGATTTTCTTTGTTTTCTATATCATTTATTTCTGCTTGAATTTTTATTATTTCCTTTCTCCTGATTTTTGGCTTTGTTATTTCTCTAGTTGTTTTAAGTATAGGGTTAGATTGCTTATTTTCAATTTTTCTCACTTCTTGAGGTAGGCCTGGATTGCAATGAATTACCCTTTTAGTACTGCTTTTTCAGCATCTTATAGATTGCGATAACTTGTGTCTTCATTGGCATTTGTCTCTAAGTATTTTTTAAGGTCATCTTTGATTTCTTCTTTTACCCAATTGTCACTGTTTAGTATCCAGTTACTTTGAGGTCTTCCAGCTTTCTTTTTGTGGTTGATTTCTAGTTTTAAGCCATTGTGGTCTATCTCTGTAAATATGTTTAGACATGTTTTGTTTCCCAGCATATGATCTATCCTTGAGAATGTCCCATGTACACTTGAGAGAAAGTGAACTCTGTAGTTGGATGAAGTACCTGATATATATATATATATATATATATATATATATATATATAACCTAACTATTACGTGTGGTCATTTAAAGCTGCTGTTTCCCTGTAATTGTCTGCCTGGTCGATCTGTCCATTGTTAAAAGTATGGTGTTGAAGTCTCCTACTATTGTTGTATTGCTGTCAATGTTTCTCATCAGTTCTGTTAATGCTTGCTTAATATATTTTGATCCTCCTTCATTTGGTGCATATGTTAATAAGTGTTAGGGATTAACCTCTTAATTATTATGTAATGTCCACTCTGTCTTTTGTTATTCCTTTTAGTTGAAAGTCTGTTTTATCCAATACAAGTAAGGCTGTTCCTGATCTTTTTTGTTTGCTATTCAACTGTAGGATTGTCATCCAACCATTGACTTTGATCCTTTTTATCTTTTGAACGAAGGTATTTCCTGAATGCAGCAAGAGTTGGATTATGTTTTTAATCCATTTAATCCACTGTGTTGTTCAGTCCATTAATGTTTAGGGGTGATTACTGATGTGTAGCTGTTTATTGCCATTTTGTAATTTGTCTTCTGTGTGTTGTTACAGATAGTGCCTTTGTTCTTCTCTTTCTCTTTTTACATGAGTTTGGTGTAGTTATGTTTTCATTGGATTCCCTTTTGTTTTCTTTTTTGTTTTTTCCCTGGAGATATGTTTTGAGGTTACTCTGATGTTAACATTAAGAAATCTATATTTCTTTCTTTTTTTATTTGAAAAATGTTTAGTCTTATGTGAGTATAAGACTAAACTGCTTTCAAATAAAAATAGGAAAAAATATAGATATCTTAATGTGACACAGATTTCTAACCATCCACATTTTTATTCTCCTCTCCCCTTGCCCACTTTTTATATTTTTCTCTCTTACTGTTTTTAAGTGGGGTTTCTTTACACTTTTTAGAGCATCCTTTAGTATTTTTGTAGAGCTGTTTTTGTGCTGATTAATTCCTCTTACTTATCTGAATTTTTTAAATCATTCCTTCAGTTCTAAATGATAGTCTTGCAGAGTATAGCATCCTAGGTTGAAAATCCTTTTCTTTCAGCACTTTGAATATATCATGCCATTCCCTTCTGGCCTGTAGAGTTTCAGTTGAAAAATCTACTGATAGTCTTATGGGGATTCCTTTGTATGTGACTCATTTTTCTCTGGATGCTTGTAAGATTCTTTACTTCTGTTTTCGCATTTTGATGACAATGTATCTAAGTATAGGTCTGTTGGGATTTCTTTTGTTTGGAACTATTTGAGTTTTCTGTTTCTGCAGACTTGCTTCATTCCTCAGGTTGGGGGAATTCTCAGTTATTTCTTCAAATATTTTCTGTCCCCTTTTCTTTCTCTTCTTCTGGGACCTCTATCACGTGAATGTTGTTCCTTTTGATGTTATTCCATAAGTCTCGAATCCTGTCTTCATTTCTTTTATTTCCTCTTTGCTGGTTTGCTTTAGCGCATTCCTCTGCCCTGTCTTCTAGCTCACTGATTCTGTTTGAGGCTTCAGCCATCTTATTCTCTATTTCCTCTATTGAGTTCTTTAGTTCAGCTATTGTGTTCTTCATTTCTTTGATATCTTGCTTCATTTTGTCTCTCTTTTTGTTGTTCTGTCTTCTTTTGTTTTCTTGATTTCCATGAGTATACTTATCACTGTTGTACTAAATTCATCCTCAAGTAGTTTGCATAATCCATTGTATTCAGATTTTTCCCTGGGGTTTTAATGGAATCCATCACTTCACATATATTTCTCTGTGTCTTTGTTCTATTTGGCATTCTGTTTTTTCAGTGGGATCAATTTCCCTGCAGTGATGGCCTTGTGTAGGGTCACAATTTGCACTGAGTAAGCCTGGATCTTAACATAATCTCTGGGAATTCTTGAGTTTTGTGGCATTGCCACTGGTTAAATTTATGGAATTTTTAAATGGACTCTATATGGGGGCCCGGGAATTCAGCCTATGGGGTTGGTGTTTGAGGGCGGTGGATGTAGAGCCTTCCTGGAGCATCCCAAGTTCAAACAGTAATGGCCACTTTATCATTGGTCCACAATCTGCAATCAAGCTGCAGTTTCACCTCCACTCACCAAGTGGTGCTATTGGGTAGCTTTGAAGGTTCCTCTTTTCTGGAAGACTCTCTTCTTCCTTTAAGCTTGGGGGTAGGATATCCAGTGGGCGGGTCCCATGACTCTAATACAATGTGGCGGTAGATAGGGTGGGTGATTCTCCTAGCTGCCTTCTGGTTATGGTGACACCCAGTGTAATCTCCCCAAAGGGGCTTATGCTCACACCACAGGGGCTCTGGTCCATCTTCTGCCCTGTGCCAAGCACCTCTCCCCCTACTCCGTGTCATCATCCTGCTGGGTGGGCTCTCTACTGTTTTTGGAACAACTTTATGGGAGATCTGGTTCTTTCCACCCCCTCCACTGCAGTCTGATTCCAAAATCTTCAGTGTAGCTCTGAACCCTGATAGTTTCGCCTACACTTTGTGTTCATGGTTGCTGCTGAAGTCTCTGTAGCCTCTGGGTCTGCTTTTCCTACTGAGGGAAATAGGTAAATATGTCTGGGAAATAGGCGAATTCCTAGTTGCTCTGTGGGGAGAAGTCAAGACTCACTGCTCCCAGGTTGCCATCTTGACCCTTAATTCCCATAGTGTCTTAATTGGACCAAATCAACAGTTTCTGGTACCTGATGAAAAATGCTTATTTCTCCATACAGATTGGCAAGGAACACCAGAAACCATTTGCTTTTACTTGGCAGGACCAACAGTATAACTTCATAGTCTTGCCTCCAGATTACATTAATTCTCCTGTTTTCTGTTATAATATAGTCAGTCCATAGACATACTGAGCATCTTGCTCTTCCAATCAACATCAACTTGGTTCAGTATGTTGATGATGTTATGGTTTTTGGATCTGGAAACAAGATGCTCAGTATGTCTATGGACTGGCTATATTATAGCAGAAAATAGGAGAATTAATGTAAGCATTTTTTATCACAAGATCTTTAACTGTCTTTGTAAGATACATGTAAACCAGATAATAGAAGATGAATTTTTTTCTGGTAACAATTTCCATATCAGCCAAGTGCCAGTTATTAAATTGTTTCAACTCCAAATTCACCCTTTTGTACTCTGTACTCTGAAAAACCTCGTTTCTTTACTTTGACAGTTGACTCTGCTAGGTTCTTCTGGTTGGGGGTACCAGAGGGACATCTAAGACTAAGGAAAGACAAGAGATTTGTTTCTTCCTGTCTATCTTATGACTGCTTCTTGTAAGCTTTTGGTTCCCGTATGCTTTATCCCAGCAATACTTCTTCATTCTGGTAGCAGTGGGGTCTTTCTGTAGCAACAGTTGAATCCAGTTTGTAGTTTTTCTATAGTTCTTCAACTTTTATTAACTTAAAGACACCAACACCTGCCAGTCAATGTTCCTGCCTATAGAGATGTAGGTCCCAGACTCTTGGGTCCTATGGAGCCCTTCTTCTAAGCTCAGAAACATCAATACCAGCTGAGCAGTGTCTTCTCAGAGATCTGAGTTTCAGTGTTTTAAGGGCATTCTTTTAAGTCTCTAATTACTTTCTTTTTCTGCTGCTTTTTTTTTTTTTCCAGTTGTAAAGGTGGTAATAGTTGCTACCGCTGCCATAACTTAAATTTCTCTTTATAGCTCTCAGTGATCTCTTAAATTTATATTGTTAACAATTCTTGCTAAATTCTCCATTCAGATAACTGGTGTGGTTGCCATATCCTATCTCAGCACTGACTATTAAAGTTGGTAATACATTAAAATTTAATAAAAATTACAAAAATTTAATAGGAGACAACATATATTACAATTATACTCCAGACAGGCTTTTAGTACATTCCATCAGTACTATATTAATTTATATTTATACTTGTTACATTGTTTTATACAATGCCTAAGTAATTTCAAATGTAAGGGACTGGATCATTAAGAACAGAAGCCATGATTTATTTTTCCCCTCCATTTTAATAAGCTTCGCTATATAAACAATATAGTAGCTAAAGTGATACACTTCATTAGATACGTGGTGAATGAATTACAGATGTACTGCAAGGTAGTTATCTATTCATCCCTAGGAGTTGCTGAAAAAATTGAGGTTGTTTGTGCCTTTAGGCAGCTCACCCTTGGCTATAAGCATTTTGATCTAAGGATCCTTAGAGTAGCCCAAAATAATTAAGAGCCTAATGATCCATCCTAGTGTACCCTCATGATGACACTGGCAAGCACAATCAAGAACTTAACCTCCCTCCCTCCCTCCCTTCTGTCCTTTCCTCCCTCTTTCCCTTCTTTTATTCTAAGAGAGGAAGGGAGAAGAAGTATTTTTTTAAAGAAAGGAAGAGGAGTAAGCGCTTTCATTTATTTATTTTGGGTTGTATTTTGGATTCCCTCCCACCCCACCCCCATCACAAACCCCAGTTCTGAACCACCAGGGCACACCAGAACTTGCTCTATTAAAGCAAGTATTTTTTTTTTTTTTAAGTTGCAAAGCCAAGGAATATTCTACCACTAGGGCACCACTTTAAGAGAAGCAAGTAGTGGCATGTATTACTGCTCATCATAAATGTTGAGACTTGGAGCTACATGTTCCAGGTAACTAAGGAACAGGACTTACAACTTAAGTGTGACCAGGAAAGGTGGGAAGGCCTGCCAGGTACACATTATGAACTGAGCTCTCAGTCTCACTTTTCACACATATTAAATTCTTCCATCCGTTTATGGCTGATGTGACTTTTAGTTATGTCCAAGTTAGCTGCAGAATTATTGCTCTAATAGCAGAGTCATACTCATACTTTAAAACTATTTTGTTATATATATATGTATATATGTATATATATACACACACACACACACACACATATGTGTGTGTGTATACGGTTTTTTTTTTTTTTAAAGGAAAGGTACAGGCAGGAATGAAGGCGAGCAGAGGCAGGCAGGTAGGCAGGAAAAGGAAGAAGGGCATTTTATTTTATTTATTTGTTCATCTAGGTTGAACAACTTTCAGATTTGAGGATGAGAAACTTGGTTCTTGGGATGTATGTGGACTACACTGGCCAAAGGCAATTAACCAAACTGCTGCTGCATTAGGGCATACTTGAAATATATAAGAAAAAATATGAGTGCATTCTAAATCCAGTCACATTACCACAAGATTATTTGCATATTACATTTGATAGTAGGAAAAAAAGCAATAATTTATAATTGTAACTTTTGAATTGTTGTGAAGTTATTTTAACATTTTAAGTTCATTTTTTTGTATGAAGCACTTTTATACAATGAACTTGAATCTTTAACTCAGGATCTTAACCTAGGGCCTTTTGATGGATTTCAGTGAGTGTGCAAAGTATGTAAGTTCAAATTTCTGGAGGGAGGGTTAATAATTTTCATTAGGCTCTCAAAGCTTAAGAATGAGGAATTTCAAAGTTCCTCTGTAATTACACCCCTGTCAAAGGAATATTGATAAGAGTTAAATGAACATCGGTGCTACAAGTGAAGTCTCCAGGATCACAGGTGAGTAGAATAAACACATGACGACTAGAACACGAGGACTTTTGTCTCATTGGTTCCCTCTTTTGGGACTCCTACTCTTGACTTCTTTCTTCTCAAATTCAACTAGTGTAATAAGAGTAATCTTCTCTCTATTAAAAGTAGAAACCTCCTCCCCTCAGATCATCTGAAAACCAGTAGGAATTTTGGGTGAAGCCCAGGGAAGAATAGGAATAAATAGGGCAGAGATTTCAAATGCTCACATGTGATTGGACCCACTCAGTAAGAAGCTATATTGGGATCTGCAATCAAAATTTGAAAGCCAATATCATAAAACATATATTTGTCCAGGCCTTCTCCTCTGTTTCAAAACATATCTAGACTTCTATATATCTGTGTATCTATCTTGGGGCCTAGTAGAGGTGACTGAACTAAACTGTACTCTCATTATGTTATGTGGTTTTCCTTGCTAACATGCTATAAGCCCAGTGTCTAGTATATAATACACACTCAATATTTTCTCAATTAATGATGGATACATTAATGAACATTCACCAATAATCTCCATTGTTAGTTTCCTTAAGGGTTATATAAGGGTGCAGCCTTGTGGATCAGGGGGCTGAGACACTGACATGTGAACTAAATAAAGCCCAAGGAACTGGGTTCAATATCCAGGGCTGGGGTGAAAATCCAAAAATGAACAGCTAAATAAATAAAGATGTTTTTTTCTCTTCTTTCTTTTCTTAAATGCTTCCTCCTCCCCTCCCTCCCAGCCTTCCTCTCTTCCTCTTTTAAAAGGGTTATATACCAGAAAGAGATTATTTCTTTTGTAAATCAATAACTTCTTGGTTTGGGTACTTTATAATGACAATTTTGACCAGGATTTTATCACCTTAGATATGCTGAACAAAAATGTTCTATACCTACACACAAATGAGACATGTTTTGACACTAATCTACTTTTATTCTTAAGGTATGAATCATGTTTTTTTTTTACCCTTTTTGCTTGATGTTAGTTGCTACACATAGGGTACACTCAGCAAAAGCTTACAAAACTTGGAATAAATCTTAAAGAATAATAAGTCATCATAATTATATATAGAACTTTACAATTTATACCATTCTTTACATCATCTCAATTTATAACAAGAATATTGTGAGTTGTAAGTCCATTGTAGAAATTTAAAACAACAATAAAAAAAACCTTAAAGCTCAAAAAGCTTGAACCATTTCCTTAAGATTGTATAGAGCTGGAACCAGAAGCCAAGTCTTCTGACACCTATGGTAGTGCTCTTTCCATTTGTATGATTAATGAATTAAGTATCTCATTTTCCAAAAGAATTTCTTAAGATTATGTTGCTATATAAAAGTAGATCATCAGTATTGCTACCCCTGAAATGAAAATCAACATGCATGAAAATCAGTATGTAAATACATTAAGATCTATTGATTTGAATAATCCTTTTTCTAGGATACTTTGGTTGATAAACCACATATTTATTTAAGTTCCTTCAGCTTTCAACTATGTATACTTCTTGACTCTCCGTATAGCTTCCTGTCTGGTCTCCTAAACATTTGTTCAAAGTTCTTACTTTTCAGTTTCGTCTTCTCTTTTCCTGTTTACTACCCAGCTCTTGGAAAAACACAGTCAAATTGTTTAATCTGTGAACCATACATCTTTGTTTAATTTTGTCTCGCAGGCACTTTTGACTACCACCAGGGGGCAAAAGCCTACCAGCTGGCGTTTCTGTAAAGCATTCTACATCCAACTGTACAGTACAGGGACCCTCAGTGTCTGATTCTTGATGGAACCTCCCCGCTAATTATTTCAACCACGGGCCCCAGGGAGAGAACAAAGACTCAGCACAGAGGGCTCTGGTGGCACTTAACTATGCAGCAGCTAGAAATAGCTCATGACAGCCTTGTCGGTTTAAAAGCAGCAGCGCTATCCAAAAGTTTGACAAACGGGAGGTGGGTTTAACAAAAGCACACTCCTGAATGTGTTTTCTACAGATACAGCTATAGATATAGCTATAGCTATACCTGCATATAGATATATAATGTGTGTATATTGTGTGTATACATATTATTACCAGCGCATCCACTCAGATTGAAAAATAGCTGTATCAACCTCCTTTCTCTATGCAAATAATCAGTTATTTGCAGAGTGAGTTTTTTTCCCTTTGTAATCTTGATTTTTCCATTATATTCTTGGCTTGTATTTAGCTGATGGTTTATCTTTTAGAAAATCATTCCTTTAAAACATTTAATCTATATTTCACATACATCTATGAACTCATTAAATTTAGATTCTAAGAAGAAGTAACCTCAACGCTCACACTAAGACTTTCTTCACAGCGGTAGCAAGTAGGAGGTAAATAGCAGGTTGGACCCCTTGTAAGTCAGCACCCAGCTTTCTTGGCCTTCCAGATTCACGCGACCTTTCTTCACCTCAGGAATCACGAATGAGTCCTTAGGGATCCGGGCAACAGAGGAGGCACGAGGGTACCATGAATCTCCCCAGGGTATAAAATGAAGTCTTTCCAAAAGTCTCCACAAAAGTTGAACTCTGAGACAGAGGGGTGGGAAAGCTCTGAAAAGACCCCCAAGAGCCAGGTCAAAAGGGAATCAACTCTTTCGGTCGCCTGCCACAGGGGTCTCTAGCTCTCGAAGTCCCACTCACGTCCAGAGAAAGCGCTCGAAACCCGGTGGCGCCCTTTCCTCCCAGAAAACATGTTTGCCTCGAGATTTTCGGCTCAGTTGTTCTTTTCACTAAGGTCAGTTAAGCTATGCGCTCAGCTCATAAAATGGTTGTCTTTTGAAAGCAGGGACTACAGGGGCCCTCAGCCCCGGCCCTACCCGCGTCCCCCGACTCCAGAGCAGGCAAAAGGCGCGACTCGGAAGCAGGCTACAAGTCCGCGAGGGGGCGTCGGCCGGAGGCGCACTCACCCGCCCCGCGGGCAACACACCCGCCCGGCTTCCGGCAACTCAAGGGTTACCGCGAGGCGGCGGCGCGCGCCGTGGGGAGAGGCGGTTGCTGACAGGTGGCGCCTGCGCACTGGGAGCGCTCATTGTGCCCCGCAGCTGCCGAACCGCCCGCCTGCACGCCAGCCGCCCGTTCGGCGCGTCAGTCGGCAGAGTCCGGTGTTGGGTGCGGAGCCTGCGGCCGTTTCC
The DNA here is from genome assembly GCA_004363575.1 of Solenodon paradoxus. Lineage (NCBI taxonomy): Eukaryota > Metazoa > Chordata > Mammalia > Eulipotyphla > Solenodontidae > Solenodon > Solenodon paradoxus. Next base: position 632,780 of record RJWH01000352.1, on the reverse strand, counting down.
GCGGCCTCCTCCTCCTCCTCCTCTTCCTCCCCGTTTCCCCCCCTCATCCCCACCCCACACCCCTTTCCCCATCCCGGCTCCGTCACCCTCCGCCCCCCACACTCAGGACAAGAATGCCCTGCCCGGAACAACCCAGCAGCACCTAGATGGCTTTGGTCACGGTCCAGCGGTCGCCTACCCCCAGCACCACCTCCAGCCCCTGCGCCTCGGTGAGTCCCTCCCAGCTACCGCTCCGCTCGCTTCTGTCACTGCGGCTCCGCTTTGCCTCAGCGGGTCCCGCCGAGCGCCAGTGCGCACGCGCCGCGCCGCTTCCCAGGCCTGGGCACTGGGCTACCGCGAACCCCCCACACCCCCCGTCTTAAAGACAAGCTGCGCGAGCCTCAGGACGTTGATTTTTGCCCCATCACTGTAACCACATAGAGCTCACGCTCCTAGCCCGAAGCCCCTCACCCCCGCCCCTGGCATGCCTTCCAATGGCTTAAGCACTTCCTTTCGAGAATGAGTCATTCTTGCTCTCACCCTCCCCCTTCCTCTACCCTCTCGCTCTGCTGCTTGGAGAGGACGTTGGGACTCTTGCGCTGCCCCTAACCCACTCCCACACCCCTTTACCTACACCCATTTCATAGACCGGTTCAGTATTTACAGACCGCACACCTTGCTTCAGGCCCTCTCTGGTGTGTGCCTTCCCCCTAGTCACTTCCCTTCTTTCTCGCGCTCTGTACTGTTCAGGCTTCACTGGACTGCTGAACGGGAGTAACTCCTTGATTTCTTCCCTCTCCTCTCCCCAAAGGTGGCCGTGGTCTCTGCTTCTTGGACTTCTTACCGTTCCTCAACGAGGTCCTGAAGCTGCTTGATAACTAGTGCCAATCTACTTCCATCTTATAGACGTTTATGCCTTGCATTCATTACTCATGATGGTTCTTATTTTTGGATCGTGTTTGTATGACTTGTTACTTTCAGATGCCTGTGCTAGTGAAGCATGCTTCCAGAAGGCAAATACCCAATAACTTGCCTTTTCCAGCTGGGCGCTTCCCTTCTTTGCTTTTGCTGCTCGCCCCACCCCCACTCCGTTACCCTCCATTCTTTCAGGCTTTATTTCTGAAAATATTTATTAAAAAAAATAAGATACTGCTCTGGGGAAAAATGGAATCTTTTTTAAAAAAATCCAAATGTTTTTAAAAGGAAATAGACTGAGTGCAAATATGAGCAATTGTAAAACCTATCCTGAACATCCTGTATAATTGTAATTTTTAGAGCTGTGTGACTTGATTTAGTACTATCAGGCTGTTAAAATATTCAATAAACATTGTACACCTTCAGCTGTAAAACACCGGGCCTTCCTAATACGTACATGTTAACTTAAGTGTGAGCTTTGATATATTGAAAATATGCTGGCTGTAATTTCAACAGTTTCCTGAATTTCAAAATTGTGTGTATATTATTTTGCATTTATTGTGACTAAATTGACAACTGTATCCTAATTATATGCTTATACATACTTATACTCACTCTATATACACATATGTATGCACACGTATGTCTGCATGTGTGTGTGTATTTCAGAAGATTAACTTGTGTTGTTCCAGAGTGTGGGACCAGGATTCTTGGGTAGATGTTCAGCAAGGCAGACTTCCAAGTATTTTAAGGAAGAATTACATCACAGTGGAGTGAACTGCCTTGCAAAATAGTGTCCATTGCTTAAAGTATTCAAGCAAAGGCTGGAGGACCTTTTCTTAGGAAGTGGTATAAAGAATCCTGCAATGGAGAGCTTCTTAGTCTCTTTTGAACTCTTTAAGATTCTGTGATTTTGAAAATAATTGTACTTTAAAGCAGTTGGAACACTTTAGGGTCTTTTAAGATAAATACAGGGTTAGAAATTTTATAGTGTGTTCTTATATGTAGTACTTTATGCTAGTTTTGGGAAAGTCATTAACATACTATTTTAGATCATCCTTAATTCACCTCACTAGTAAACTTTTTGAAGATCGTGGTTATGGGGTCTGATTTTGGCTGAGAAAGCTACTGAGGGTTAGTAGAATTATGCAAATAAGCTGGAAGTCAGTATTATAGTAACATTATTTTACCTGGGAACTGTTGAAGACAGTTATGCTGTCATAGTATATGTATATCAAGTTATACTAATTTTCTTAAAGTGACTGCTTAGTATACAGTAAGACCATATCTAGTGGATATGACTCAGTTAGCCCAAATTTGATTATTTTAGAATTGTGAGATGACATGAGTAATTAAATTGATCATATGGTTAGCTCAATTGTGCTAAGTGATTGATATTTCTACAACTACTTGTTATTGTATCCTGGTTTTATCCCTGCTTACATGGGACCTTTGGTGCAAAGAAATCCTGGGAATAGATGTGTGTGTGTGTGTGTAGCAGCATTAATAGCCTGACTGATGATGAGTCAGTTACCTTTCCTTTAAATTGTCCTCCTCTTTCATTTCATCCAGGGCTGTGTTCAGCTGAGTTGTCTTAAGGTTCTTGTGTTCCAGTATTTGGCTGCTGTCTGACTTGCATATATTTGTTGTTGCCACTCTTGCTGCATGAATAGTTGAGTTGTTTGTTTTAAACAACTCAGAGAGAATAAAATGAATCTAGACAATTGAGAGATTTTGTTTTGTGAGGCTGGGAATGTAGGTTTTTTAAATGAATAATTTTAAGTGTTCAATTATACTTTTTCACTATGGGATATTTTAATGCTGTCCGCTTTTTCCAAGTGTTCTTTTATTATGGATTAAAAACATCTAAAATCTATTGGTCATCTACTGACTGTGAATTATTATTACAGATACTAAGTTTAATAAGACATTGACCCTGTCCATCAGGATCATGTAATTTTGGGTGGTAGAGAGGGGAATGATAGAAGAGCAAACATGAGATTAAGAGGGTAGAAAAGGAATGGGGGAAATGATACTGTATGTACATGACCCATCATTTTCTAATGACCGTAAGTATTATCTGAATTTAGATTAAGATAGATTCTCTAATGGCAATAGTAACACTAATATCTCTTGGGTTTTTGTCAGACATCATGATAAGTGCTTTATGTAGATTAACAAATTTACCCCTCATAATATGCCCAAGGGAAATTGCTCTTATCCCCATTTTACAGATGAAGAAACTTACGGCAAAGAGCTATTAAGTTATATGCCCTTGTTACTCATCTGTTGAAGCTGTAATTTGAACCTATAGACATCTAACCTTAGGATCTGCCATCTTTCCCTTTGTGATAATCAAAGACAGTATACATAGTAGGTGGCTCTCAAAATAGACTTTGAAGGGACTTGAATTTTTATAGACTAAGATAGAAACTGAGAAGTAGAAAGTATTCCACATGGAGATTTAGAGGCAGAAAAGTACAAGGCCTATCTGAAGGACTTAAATAGACCAGTTTGAGAAAAAATTGGTTTGGAAGAATATTAAAAGATAAAGGTGAGGAGGGCTGCACAGGCATTGCTGAGGTTAGGAGTTTGAACTTGATAGAAATGGTAATGAAGAGTCCTCAGGTTTTTGAGCAGATATGATCACAGTGATGTTTTAAGGAAATTATAACATAAAATAACAGCAAATGTTTCACAATTGTGAATCAGAGGAATCTGAGAGAGGTAGAGGATACCAATGGAATGATCATGTAGTCAACGTATGAGATAGCAAAGATCTGAAATGGGATTGCGAAGTGGTAATGGAAAGAAAAGGACAGATGTGAGGGATAGTGGAGAAAATACAAAGGACTTGGGAACTGATTGGATATAGGGGAGGAGGAATCAGAGATGTCAACTTTTGGAATATATCATTCTTCCTAGATGACAGATGTTTCCTAAGTAATAGAGGGGCAATTTAAGCATTAACTTCATCTATTCTTTCTGGTTTGAATTTTCAGAATGGATACCTGTAATGATCCAGGGTCATGGAAACAGTGAAATACCATAAAAAAAACTTCTACTTTTGTATAGTGTCTTATACTTTTCAGAGTGTTTTTGTGTTCATTTAATTCTAGAGCAGCCTTTTAAGTTATACTGGACAGGTACCAAGGTTAAAAAACCTGCCAAAGGTTATAAAATTGGTTGGTGTAAGAACGTACATGAAAACTAAATTTTTTTACTTTCCTAGTACATAACTTTTTCCACGGTATGATAAAAGAAATGGCATATGAATTTCTGATCCTTAGAACTTAATTGCCAGTATAGTAAAGGAACCAAGACTTGAGATAAAATCAAGAGCACATATCCTTTGACGTTCATTTATATTACAGCCTTCGCTACCTAGAATAGAATCATCCAAATCTGTGCAAATCATTTTTTGGTGATACCCTTACTTGAAGCCTATTTTCTCTAAGTTTATGCAGAATTCTTTTAAAATTGGGTATTTAGTTTCCTTATTGCAGATTACCAAGCACAAAACAGGTATGGAAAGTGGCAGGTGCTGCTAACTGCAGACTCCTTATAGTTCTGGGAAATAATAACTGATGGTTTTACAGCAAGGGAGGAGGAAATAAATAGCTGGCATAAGAAAAAATATAGCAATTACAAACTTCTAAATGAAAGGACAAATACTTCTCAAAGACCAGCAGTTCCTCAAAACTATATATTATGATTATTATATAGTTCTAATGATGACCTAGAATCATTATAAGAAGGCTTAATCTTGTTTTGTTTTGATTTAAGCAGTTAGGATTAAGTGAAGTATATTTTTAGATATGTGTCCATCCAAGTTTCACCTAAGTTTTGATATTTAAATGCACATTTTAGTTAATTGGGACTTCATTTACATGTATATTTGATGTTTCATTTCTTGATGATACTGAAAAATAAGATGAATTCTACAACTACACCTCTTACTCAGCAGAAAAAGTAAAACAATTATAGATATAAAATTGATTTATAAGAAGTATAAATGGTTAAAAGTGATGTTTTTTAATTTTCCTTTTATAGGAAAGGTTCAGACAGGGCAGAAAGAGAGAGGAGGAAGAAGCATTTTATTTTATTTTTCTTTAGTTGTTCACCTTGATTGTTTCCTCCCATACCTGGGACTCAAACCCAGGTATATTTGACCTTGCACTTTTTCTGAGGTGAATGACCTAACCACTACTCCACTAGGGCCTGCCACTTTTTAATTTTTTTAAGACAGCCTTAGACATTTTTGTGTGAGAGAAGAGGAGAAATTTCCCCCATCCTAAGTATTCTTCTCAGGCTGACTGAAAATCAAATTAACATCAGAATAGCAGGAAAAAAAAACAATTGTTTACATATTTAATTATGTGCATGCTCACATGGTCCTGAGGGATCCAAAGACAGTAAAGCAAAATGGGAGTATGTATCCTGAACTAAAGAATTGGATAGGAGCTTGGAGTTTCAAGGAGAGAGGAGGTGAACTCACATGACAAAGAGAGGATGATTCATATGATGAAGAGCAGATACTATGTCATTAGACCTTTGCTCTGCCATATCAATGAGTTATTCAAATAGAAATGTTATTTCTGGTAATAACACTAATTCTGAGTGAGACTTCCCGATTTACATTCTTCAGGGTAGTTAAGGGAGTAGTACAAGTTTCTTGTGAGTTTGCAGGGCCCATGATTGATCTCAGCACGAAATAATCCCTATGTCAAAGTGGCATGTGTTAGGCATGTTATAAACATCTTGGGGAGGCCAATCCTTAATTTTTTTAAACAATAGTTATACATATGGCCATTATAGAATATTTGAAAGGTACAAAAAGAGAGTAAAAGACATATATCATACAGCTGAATATTTTATAGAACTGAAATATTTTTGTATATATTATACTTAAAAAGTTTGATATATATCAAATATGTATTGTCATATAACTTAAATGACTGTACTGAGTAATTGTATCATAACTCATTCTAACCATTCCATTATTGATGGACTCTAGGTTTTTTCACTTTTTTTTTTCTATTAGAAATTGCATTGCAATGAACATCAATTGAACATAAACATTACACTGCATTTTGGAGCATTTATTTAGAATTCAAGAAATGCAATTACTAGATCACAAAGTAAAAATAATTTTAAGATTCCTTTTATGTATTCATAATTTCCAGAAAGGTTGTTCCAATTAACGTTTATTCTAATCAGTATAGTGTAAGAATGCTCATTTCTCTTGGTCTTATTATTGTCACTGGATATTCGCATTTCATTTTTAATCATTAGTCATTTTTGAGTACAAAGAATAGTACCTAGTTGGTTTGATATTTTTTTTTTAATTAATTGACAAGTTGAATATTTTTTCAGATATATATTAAGCATTTCTATTAACTTAAAAAAAGACAGCTTTATTGAGATATAGTCTATAAACCCTAAAATTGTTTTAATAAATATTATTATAGTAAATTTAGAGCTATAAGCCTTCACTATGATCCAACAATCCTGTACTTCCTCTTTATGAACTATGTTTATTCTTTTCAATCTGTATACCCTTTTGATCTTAATGAATACTAATCCTTTTTTATATTATTAAAACCATTTACTTTTTAATTGTATTACCCTTAGAATAAGTCTGTTTTCCAGAGATTTGTTAGCAAGAGTTTTAAGAAGCCAACCTTGCTTACCTCTTGAGCCTTGTCTCTTCCGAAACCCTCTCCTGGCACACTACTCAGACTAGCTGACACTCTGTGTGCTCTTTGGTCTCCAGGCTTTTGCACATGCTTTTCCCTTTACCTGGACACCTTTCCTTCATTCCTTTACCTAATTCATACTCATCCTTCAGGTCCCAGCTTAAATGTCACTTCTCAGAAGCTTCCCTGACTCCACTCCCAGACAATGCTAGGTGCTATTTCTATGCACACTATATCACCCTATACTTAACCATTATGGCTCTTAGCTCTTTATTATACTTAACTTCCTAACTAACATTTAAGCCAGGAACTGGATCTATTTATTTTTGTATCACCAGGGTCAATAATATTGGATACATGGATCATTAGATGAATTGATGAACATAGTTATTTTAGCAACCTTTACCGTTTTGTGTTATTCCACTGTTCTTAAAGCATTGTTTTGTTTCCAGAAGTCCAAAGGACATGACCACCTTTAAGACATTTCACACATAATACTAACTTATTCTTCAGAAAGGTTGAGTCAATCTCTGTTGACAAGCTGTATGTAAATATGTCTATATCCTCTTCAGCTTCAGCCCTGAGTTTCATTGTCATCATCCATGTAATTTATCACAAGAACTATTGTTTATTGTACTCTCAAACATTTGGTGAGTACATTACATGCATTGTGTTTTTTAATTTTTGCATCCCTCTTGTGGTATTATTATTATTTTTATTGTTGTTGTTGTTGTTGTTGTTATTATTATTATTTCTATTTTTCCAAGATTGTTAGTCTGGTGTCTGATCCCAGAATCTTTTTTCTTAACCACTAGCATTTTATTGTTATTTTCTCTACAGTTTTTACTGAGCGTTAAATAATTTTTTCAAATATTTAATATCATGTTTTATATTCCTTGTTTTATAAGTTGTTCATGTGATTAGCACAACTCTCTCCATAGTTATTTTTGCCATATATTTTGTAAATATTCCTTATATGCTAAGAATAGTAATCATTTTATGTTACATTGCACATTTTCTCCCAGTTTTTCATATTTGTCATTTTTTTGTATATTCGTTTTAATGTAGACATTTAAAATTTTTAATGCTGCAGTCCAAAGTCTGTGTGTGTTTTCCTATTGTTTTTAATTCAATTTCCTATCAGTAGAGTAGAAAAATATTCACCCATGCTTTCTTAAGTTGTTTTACAGTTTATTTTAATATTTAATTTTAAGCATCTAAAATTAATTTTGTTACTTTGTGTAAAGTAAATATTAAGTCATTTTGTTCCAAATAGTTAACTCATCCAGTTTACTTACTGAAACAGTCACTCCTTCCTAATGGTATGTAATTTCACCTCTGGGAAGTGCTAAATGGGAGTATAAGCTAAGAATGCATTCCATTGAAGTTCTTTTACTAGTCCTACAGTAGTTTATTTTAGCATATATTACTTAGTAGTCATTATATTGTGTGGACAGAAACTAAATTAGCTTAAATTTTAAAATTTGACTAAAGTGCCTGGAAAGTCCAGAGGAAGAGCAGGCCTTTGGTTCTCAAAAGGTATCTTCATGTATATCTCAATGACTCAGATGGCTAAGGTACAGACCATGTAAAGCCCAAGGACCTTGGTTCTCTACCCAGGCAGAAATGAAGGCAAGTAGGGCAGGTAAGAAGAGAGAGGAGAAAGAAGAAGATGAATTAGTTGTATATCTTGGGTGCTCTCCCCAGCCTGGGACACAAAGCTAGCTCCTTGAGATGTATGTGGGCTGTGCTTTGGCCGGAGGCAGTGGACCAAACCACTACTCCACCAGGGCACACCAGATTCTACATTATGCTATCCTGAAAAAGGCACTGTGTAGCACCTGCATGGACTATTTCTTCATTTAGCACCATAAATATCATTCCTGGTTCCAACAGTTTAGGGCTTTTCTGTTTTTCCATTAAACTCCTATTATTGTATTGGCTATACAGTGTCTGACCCATTGTAGACATTCACATATCCATGTTTTTCATTTATTTATTCATTCATTGATTTTAAAAACCTAGCAAGGTAGGGAAAATTCTTCAGAAAAAAGAATCCAGTGTGATAATTGATCGACTTTACCCCATTTGAAATATGCTAGAGGCCAAGTACGTATGGGAGAGACCTAAATTATCTTTTTAATTAACAAATATTTAATGAGTGCTGTTTTGTGCAGGTAACCCAATCCATTCTTTTTCATTGGTTCTCAGCACTGAGTCTTTTTTAGATACTTGTACAAACAGCCCTTCATTTTCTTGTTCAGTTAAGCAACACAGCTGCTCTTCACAGTGGCCATCATTTTCCTATTTGTCAAGAGAAAAGTGAGGTGATTTTGGCTCTGAAAGATAGTGAAAAGTCCCATGGTTCCCTCGATTTCTTGAAAAGAAGGAAACTATTTTACTCACTGAATGAGAGATGAAATACTTAGAAACAAATGGAGAGAAGTGGTTAGTGTGTTCTATTCTAGATTTTGTAGAGTTGCTCGATTCAATTTTTTATAAAAGATAATTTAATGTCTGTGCCATACTTGATTATGAATCTATTTACTAATTATTCCAGGATTGGGGATCCTGCCGCCTGTTGGTCCCTGGCTTCAGGGAACTTAGAGTATAAGTGGAAAGATTGATATTACATAAATAATTATATTACAATATATTAATCACAAATTATATAAGCCTTGAGGAACAGAAGGAAGACCAGCAGGGATTTCTGAATTGAGCCTTTTAGTAAGTGGGAGTTGGCCAACAAACAAAGGGTTAGGGATCCATAGCAGGAGGGAGGTAAGTGTTCTTAAGCATGAATTCAGGCATTAGGAGTGGCAGAGTATGTGTGTGAATCATAAATAATACAGTGCTAGTACTATGTAAAGTGCAGAAAATGGGGAAAAAAAGATAATTTCTGAATTTTAGCATCTATGCCCTAACTTTCACCTTTAATACCTTTAATGTTTTATATATATACATGTGTATATGTATATATATAATTCTCTTGCCTTTATAATGACTTTGTTTTAATTTGTGATTATGGTCAAGCAACCTTGAAGTATAACTGTCCGAATTGCTACCATGTTTAAAATTTTTGCTATGAAATTGGATTCAATATTAAACAGGCATCACAACAATGATTTGAAGGAGTATTATTATTCCCGTTTTACAGATGAAGAAACTGATTTTCAGAGAGTTCTCTAAGATCTCTGAGCTAGGAGAGACAGAGGTGGGTTGTCACTCTGAGTCCAGCTACCAAATTGAGTTACCTTCTGGGTGTTAGAATTAATCTCTGTATCTAGGTTTTTGTTTGATTTCTTCCATTTAAAAAAAATACTGTTTTGCTTCATGTTTGCCCTATTTTAGTTTAAATCACTGCAACTTGAGTAATTTTGCTGCTTATGACTTGGTACTTGGTAAATCTGATTCAGTAGAAGTTTGTTGAGAACCCACTAAGTGGTGTGGAATAATATAAGACATTATCCTAGCCTTGGAATTTACAAGTGTAGTAGGGAGAGGCAGGTGTAAAATAATATGGTGAGTATAACAGAAAAGGCAGAAATCAAGCATGTACTGAAAGGTATCAATCACCTCTGAAGGTAATAATGGACAGGGACTATGGAATAGCAAATAGAAAAAGATGGAAGAGCAAAAGATACTTACAACTAAGAAAATTAACGGCGTGGCTTTTACTTTTAGATATTAGTCCTTTCAGTTCCATTCACAATTCAAAATCGTTTTTTTCTACAGGTTGATTTTTGTAAACTATTATTGTCTAAGGCATGGCAATCATATACTGAAGCTTCTATCTTGGAAAGTGTGTGTTTGTAGATGTTACCTTGCCCCTCACATGTTCTTCCTTTATCGCCTTCATACCTTTCCCTACTTAAAGGGAAAAAAAATCTGTTTTTTTCAGATAGATAGGGAAATGCAATGTTATATTTATTGAAGTTTAAAAAAAGACATCTTTGTGTAACTTTCTTATTTGAGCAATGATTTTCCAACTGTTGCTTCAGGTACTTTTATAGAAATAGAAAGAATTTGGGAGAGCATGTCTCAGGCAAGAATTAAAATAAACCACGTTAGCAATCTCATAACACATTATGTGAGTCAATTAAAGTAGCTCATTGATTCTTTGAGATTTAAGAAAGTAATTGTGGTTCAGAACAAAAGTATTATCTGTCAGTGGTTCTAATATGAAAGTGAAGTCCTAAAAATATTTTTTTCATTTCTCTTTTCTTAAGCTTTTAAAAATACCTATAGCAACACGAAACAGTCTTGCATAGTGATTAAGAGTGTAGGGTATGGAAATTGTCTGAATCTGGATCCTGACTTTTGTAATTTACTAGATTTAGACAAGTTACCTATCTGTTTTCTGTTTTATTTGACCATCTGCAAATTAGGGGCAATAATAGTATTTCACAGAAATAAATTTTAAATGATAAAAAGTCTTACCACCATCCCTGGCACCAAATAAGCATGTGCTCAAGAAGTATTAGTTATTTTTAGTTTCTTGATTAATTTTTGTAAAGAGAGCAAAGAAGGAAGAAAGGAAGGATAGGAGAACAGGAAGTAGTATTTAAGGAAGGAAGGAAGGACCAGAAGGGAGGAAGCATCTTTATTCGTTGCTTATTTTGGTTTTTCATTCTAGTCTTGGGTCTTGAACCTAACTCCTTGGGTTTTACCTGGTCCATGCATCAACATCTCAGCCGTCTGAGCCATAAGTGTGTATCCCAGTATGTGTCATTTTTATAATGATGTTGTTTAGGGTTACTATTTGATTATTAAGTAATTCTTCATTATTACATAAGTTTGGTGGGGAAGATATTTGCTTCATGACAATATAATTAAAATGAATAGCCTATTTCAGAGGTTAGTTTCTCATATTTTTTCTTTTTAAGTTTTTTACTCACTAATAACTTCCGTTTTTAAATTAGAGACACTCTGCTCTAGTTGCCAATCTGCATTGCATTTGGTTTTCTAATGATCCTGGAACACTATGTAGGATGATTCATGCAACTGTAATCTTTAAAATCTCCTTCCCTCGAGAGTTTGTCAGTTTACTAGACCATGTTTAGGAGCATGTTAATCTGTTGGATGTTTTGCTTTTTGATAGGAAAGACTGAAAACGGTCACCTTAATATAGTCAAGTCATAGACTGTGTTGGCGTTTTTAACAATTGTAGGCTCTAAGTCACGTGGCAAAATAAAATTGACATATTTTTTAAATGTGGTGAATAAGAGCACACTGACTGTGTTTATAAGTAGATTTTAGAGGATGTATTTCCAAAGCAACTGAGTGTATTCACATAGGATATAACAATAAGTCTTTGCTTCAGGCTTTCATTGCATTTTACTACAGCTTTTATTCTTTAGACTCAAAAAATAGAGACAACCCTAAAGTTTTCTGTGAACACAATGTTTTGCTTTGTTTTCTTAGTATTTTTTCTTTTTTCTTTTTTTTTTTTTCTCTCTTTTTCAAGGGAAGATACAGGCAGTAATGAATGCACACAGGCAAGTAAGAAGGGAGAGAGATGAGGAAGAAGCTTTTATTTATTTTATTTAGTTGTTCATCTTGGTTGTTTCCCTTGGTCCTGGGTCTTGAAACTGGGTCCTTGAGATGTATGTGGATTGTACACAGTGGACTCTTAACCTCTTAGCTGCCAGAATGCACCTTCTTGATCTTTTTTATATAAGCTGCAGTTTTTCAACTTTGAGGATTTTTATGTTGATTTCGTGGCTTTCAGTTAAATTTCAAAGGGAACTGTACTGACTGTAAAAGGAAGTTTGGTTAGATAAGGTGTAGCTGAAAAACTCAAACTCCTCCACTTACCTACAAAACATTCTTATTGAATACTTACTAGAATCTTGAAAATTAAATATAGGACTTTTAGGATAAAGAAAATATCCTTAAGAGATTTCCATTTTAGCATAATTTTGTAGAATTTTAATCTGTAACTTTAAAACATTAAGATAATTTAACAAATAAAACTGAAAACTCTTCATATGTTCTTGAAATGATCTTATAGAAAATTATAGATTATGGTACAAAATGAAAAACTTTAAAGGCACATGGATGACATAGACCTCTTTGTCACATGAACTTGTTCAGAATGCCAATCTGCTGAAAGTTGGAAAGAGAGATGTTACTCACCAAATTAGTTTTTGGTTTGTTTCCACCATGTGATTCAGGGCACTTAGAGGAAGACCATTTATTTTTAAATAAGAATTTTATTATTATTTATTTTGTTTCCAAAGCTATACTCACTTTAAAATATTGGAATTGCTTCTCAGTCTATGAGTATTACACACCACGACCACCACCAGAGTTCTAGTGTTCTTTACTATAACTTTGTTCCGACTCCTTCCCACCTCCCTTTCACACACACACCCCTCCCCCCGCTGCTGGAAGGCATCATCTGTGGCCTGCGAATTTTGCTGAGGTTTATCTGTTTGTTTCATTTCATTATATTCCACATATGAGCGAAACCATCCTTCATTACTCTTTTTCTTTCAGACTTGCTTTGTTTAACATGATCCCCTCCTGTTCCATCCAGATTGTTGCAAAGGGCAGTTTCATCTTTTTAGTTGCTGCATAGAATTCCATTGAGTATCTAGACCACAACTTCTTTATCCAGTCCTCAGTTGATGGACATTTATGTTGTTTCTTTGTCTTGGCTATTGTGAACTCTGTGGCTTTGAAGATAGGGGTGCAGGAATTTTTTCTGATTAGAGACTTTATATTCTCTGAGTATATGCCTATGAGTGGGATTGCTGGATCAAAGCCTAGTTCCTTCTTTATTTTTTTGAGGAATCTTCATACTGTTTTCCAGAGAGGCTGCACTAATTTACATTCCCACCAACACTGTAGGAGGGTTCTTTTTTCTCTCCAGCCCTTCCACCATTTCTTTCTAGACTTTTAGATATAGGCTATTCTCTCTGGTCTAAAGTAACATTTCATTGTGGTTTTTATTTGCATTTCTCTGATGAGTAATACAAAACATTTTTTCATGTGTAGGCCACCTGTGTTTTCTCTAGATACGTTTTCTATTCTGTTTTTCTGCCCATTTTTTTGAGTGGGTCATATCATTTTTTCATTGAGGTGTATGAGCTTTTCATAGATTTTGGAGATTAAGCTCTTACATGATCTTTGTTGTATGAATATCTTCTCCAGTTTGGTGGGTTGTCTTTCTGCTTTAGTGGTGGTTTCTTTAGCTATGCAGAAGTTTTTTAGTTTCATGTAGTCCCAATTATTTAGTTTTACTTTGTTTTCTTTTGCTATAGCTGTTTCTTTCCCAAAGACCTCTTTGAGTTAAAGTCATAGAGCATTTTCTCAACATTTTCTTTCTAAGTATTTTATAGTTTTGTGTCTTATGTCCATGTTTTTGACCCATTTTGAGTTAACTTTTGTGTATTGTGCTAATGAGTAATCTAGTTTCATTTTTTGGCAGATATCTGTCCAACACCATTTGTTGAATAGGCTTGCCATGCTCTTGATTCCTTTGCCAAAGATTAACTGTCTATGTAACTGTGTGGCTTTATTTCTGGGTTCTCAATTTTATTCCACGTATCTGTGTGGAAAGACAATGTTTTAACAAGTTCTGGATTTATACTGTTTTGTTTTTCATAGAATTTTTTCACTTTACTTAATTTCATTAATTTGTAAACACTTTTACATTCCCACGAAACTATGTCATTTAAGCCTCTAGTACAATAATTCACTCTTTTTAAAACAAGTTGGCTTATCTTGAACACATGATTTAGAAAACTGAATGGCCGAGGTTCTGTTTTATTCTTTCTTTATTCTGCTCATATAATGAAAATGTCCATTTGATTTGTACTTTCTTATCCTGTATTTTATTTATGACTAACATCTCTAACTAACTAACATCTCTAAGTGGTTCTCTAATTAGAAGTTATTTTTCTGTAATAGTTATATGGACTCCAAAGTGAAATCTTATAGAATTAAATCATAAATCATGTGTGGTTCTAAATTCAAAGATGAAGGAAAAACATTATTGAAATGGACAGTTGCTGTTGGAAATTACTTGAATGCACAAAGTTGTTATTTCAAAATAAATGGGTCAATAGTTGAGAAAAAATGCCTTGTAAGAGAGTTATTGCTTAACTACTACGTAAAATTAGAAAGTTCTCTTTATTCATTTTGCTTTTTGCCTACTTCACTTGATTTATACTACCTTTCTGAAATAGTATTTTTGAAAAGGAAAGCAGAATTTCTTCAAAATCAGTAAACAAAATGACAGCAATATTGAAATAATGATTTTTTTAAATGCTGCTAAAAACTTTCTTGATTTATTCTTCTGAAGAAAACTTATTTTATACACTGACCATCAGTATACTTTTCTTCCCTGCCAAATCCAGTCACTAAACGACACTTTCCTTCTCTGGCCAATTTAGTAATGACTTTATGTCTTAAGTACTTGCTCTCAGGATCGTAGGCTACAATATAGCATAATTGTGTGGACTCCAGTTAATATGGCATTAGGCACTAGAGCCATATTCTGGAGTTAAAATTCCAGCTTTGGGCAGATCACCTAAGTTTCAATGTCCTTATCTTTTAGGATTATTGTTAGAGTTCATGTCATGAAGTAATTGTATGAATACTTAACACAGTGTCTATGCATAGAGAGTACTAAATCTATTAAGTAGATTTAATTCTACTTTTACACTGTATTAACATACAGTAATTTTAAGGGATTATAATAGCTTGGCTTCCGGTGCATATCTATTATAGGTGATATATTTGGATCTTTACTGAATTGTATCATAATATGTATTACTCTCTGATGTGTTACTTTATGAAAAGTTGTGTATTCTAGACTGAAATTGGAAAGAAAACCATCTTTGTAATGGTATGTATAAGGAAGTTCATTTGAAGATAGAACTGTAGTTTGTGGTTTCTATAGCTACCATTATATCTATTAAAATTCTTTTTAGATAAAGATTCAGTGAACTTTTACATTGGGCATAAGTCAGGACAATGCTCAGTGGGTAAAGTGAGTGATATTTAAAATAATTGAACCCTTTATTTTAGTTGTCAAAAAAATAACAAATAGTCTTTTGGCAGTTGTGATATGTGTCATTTTTGAAACTGCTTCAAGTGAAAGTACATATTTAGTTATCCTAAAAGACAGCCTCTTTGAAATATCTCACATTACCCCTAACTTGTGACATCTGAAGTTTTGTGATATTCTGGCTTAATGCCTTTGAATATTAGAACCCTAAACCTTTTACTAGTAATGTGCAATTAATTGCAAGCTTATTTTGCTGCTAAGAATACTGACCTCTAGTTTCTTGTTTAGGGGATGTTAGATGCAATGCTTTTTCTATTTCCTTGCTACTTCTATGTAAGAAATCCAAGAGGATTCTTGAAACTTTTATCTCTATAAAATCTTGAGGTTTTTTTCATAAATATTGCTTCCTGGTGTTTCACAGAATTTCAGAACTGGAAAATTGACTACTCTAACTTCTCATTTTAATGTTAAATAGTTTTCAGAATAATTCCAGGATAAAGGTCAGAATAACTCTTATGCAGTTTCCGGAAAGTTTTTGCAATAGTGAAATCCCTGTACTACATCTTTAAGTGGGAATTTATTGATCATTTTCTAAGATACCAGTCATTCAAATGACTACTTGAGTTCTAGAAGACATGCATTAAGGTACAATACAGGATATCACACTTTTAAATGGGGCAGTAGGATTAGATAGATGACCAAAACTAGTGAAGTTGGCCAAGTGGGGTCTGTGGTAAATTGAATACTATGAATTCTATTGTTGGAGGCTGCCATTTATGATCAAGTGATAATGTAGAACCTATGTTGCCAGAAAAGCCTTCAAATTTCAAGAAACACTAGTAATGCAGACTGTTATATGAAATCTTCTGATTTTAAATGTTGACCACCAAATTGGTTGGGAATGTTTTTGGCTAAAAGTAATAAAAGACCAAGATTAAACCATAAAAAAATTTTTCAGTAACTTCGAAGATATCTAGTCCAGGACTAATTCAGCAGCTCAGCAAAGCTATAAGGATACACATTCATTGTATCTTTCTGTTACCCTTTATAACGTTTTGGATTCTCATTTTATTCTTGTCACCACATAAGAAATATCTATTGGTAGCTCCAGGCTACATCCATATTTGATGCAAGAAGGAGTAAAGGGTGCAAGGACAGCATTGATGATACCTTTAAATTGGTGTTTCCAAAAACCAATTCCTCATTTCTAACAAAACTCCCTTTAAGTCTGTGACTAGAACTGTTATACAGTTACCTCTAGCTGCAAGAGAACCTGGGAAAACAAATGTATGACTTTCCATCTTAATTATTGAGTGGCAATAAGGGAGAATGATGTTTAGAGTGACTTTATTATAACAATAAAGAGTTAAAGAAATGTATCTTGAGGGATAAACAGAACATATCTGGGCTCAAATTTATCTTTGTGGGCCACCAGTTTATGACGGTTTTAACTATTATTGCTGTCCCCCGCCCCTCCCTCATTTCAGTGTTCTACTACTCCTTTCAGGCATCTATCAGTTGTTTTATTAGGTTTTCAAGGTAGCCTAGTGGAGAAGAGACATATTTTTACAAAGTGGAAAAAGTGCTGAACTTGAAATTAGAAAGCTTGATAATAAAAGACAAGTTTTTAAAATATTTCTGAACTTTTCTTTCTTCATTTGAAAAATGGGTATATATTATTGCAGTGTAACATTGTTGTTAAATGCAAAAGCTTTGGAATCAGAATGACCTAAGTTGAAATCTTATCTCTGCTAAGAAAGGTGCATAATCTGAATGTTTATTATTCTATAAAATGGTGTTAATAGATATCCCTCCTTCACAATCTTTATGAGGACCAAAGGAGATACAGTGAAGCCCTACCTTAGCATGATTCAAAAGTGACATATGAAGGAAACAAAACCAAACTTTAGTAAAAATTATCCTTGAAAAATATTTTTTAATCATCCATAGAGAAAAATATACATGATTTGGGGGCACACAACTCTATAACTGAGATTGAGGGGACGGTTTCTATCATCTCATCTCATACTCACTTTGTTGTTTGCACTTGAGTGCAATAATAAGTAAAATCAGGTGCTCTATAGCATAATTTTTTTTAAAAGGAAAGATTCAGGTAGGAATGAAGGCAAGCAGATGCAGTCATGCAGGCAGGGAGAGGAAGAAGCATTTTATTTATTTAATTGTTCATCTTGGTTGTTCCCATCCGCCCTGGTTTGCCAACCCATATCCTTGGGATGTATGTGGACTATGCCCGGTGGATTTATCTGCTCAGCCACCAGGGTTTGGCTATCAGTTGTATTTTAAGAGAAAATTTTGGCATAACTACATCCAAATTTCTAGACCCAAAATTAATGTGATCCTAAACAGATAATATAATAATTTTCTTTTCATTGTTAAAATTCTGAGATAAATCATTTGCACAGAATATTTTAATTTTTAATACAAACATGCTTTTGCTTCTTTTTTTAACTTTATGATTTTTCAAAGAACAAAGTGATATAAAGTAGAAAAAGCAAGATGTCAGGAAACCCTAATGATAAAATTCATCTGGAGAGTCATTCAAGGATATTAACCATTTTCAACTAAAGCCACAGAGTTTAGAGCCATAAACAGTTACAGGTGATCTATTTTGCAGTATTGACATACATATAGTAAGATCTTACACTGCTGACAGAAAGTATTTATGCTTATAATAATATGATCTTCTTTGTTCACTTACTCTCTGAAATAGCATTTATTGTTGCTTTAGAATTTTAGTTCCATGGTTCAGATTGTGATGCTCAAATATAATGAGTCATGTATAGAAAAGGCATGTATATGGCTTGAGTATCCCCAGTTTGGCCATATAGGAAATATTTATTTAACAGGTTCAAATAGGCAGGGATGTAACCTCTGAATGTTTTTTTAAGAATCCAAAATGTAAAAGCAAAAATAAATGTGATAGTAAAATTCTAAGAGCAATAATGTGCTTTTGTTCAAGGACAGTCAAGTGCTTTTTTATTGAAAGTAAAGTTGTCTAAACTTGTACCTTATCACTTGTTGCTTGGTATAGAGTTGTTTTTAAACAAAGGAGGAAAATCTTGTTTTAAGGTGACTCATATAGTGATGTAGTATGTTAGTAACGGGGTGGTGGTGTTTCTTTGCTCAGTATGAGCACTAGTAATAACAGATTCTGGCAATTTTCCCATAGAATTTTACTCATATTTGGAAATTCTTAAAAATCTATGTGTACAGGTACCAAGTTGTAGGAAAATCTTAATAGTAAAAATGGTTAAATATGACCATAGGAATTTAAGATCCAGAATTTATAATATACGGAGCTGTAATTAGCATATATTTTTAAGACTTTAAATATTGAGCAGCCTCCTTATCTGTGATTATTTTTCTCCTACACTCCCTTGAGACTCATTCATCTATGATTGAATGAGTTACCCATTTAAAATTAATTGAATTCAGCTGTGGAGTCTTAGGGTTTATGAATTTTTTTTTACTGTGGTTACGGAACTAGGTCTAATAGAAACTTGATTGTGGTATCTTTATAGCTGTATCAATATTGCCATATGATAACGGAAAATGCTGTTTGCTAGTAAAAGGATAACAGGTATGGATAATTGGAGAGATAGTTATTCTCCTAACTATAGAGATTTAGAGACTTTGATAATTTTCTCTAAGAGTTGTATTCAAACTGAAACTCAAGCTATTTTACAGATGAAAGAGTATAGTTTTTAATAATCTCTTTAAACTTTAGAGAGGTTGGGAGAAACTTTTAATGAAGATCTTAGAAGGATTGAAAGTGATTAAGATTTTGGTGGGATTGCTGCATTTTGACTGTCAGTCTTCTCGTGGAGAGAATTAAGAGATTTTAAAAGTAAGAAAATGTTTAAGTCCAAGTGTTGATGAAGAGTAGTCAAATCTGGAGCTTACTTGTTTGATTTTTTACTTTTTTATTTTTTGTTGGAAGATTTCAGTTAGCTAAGGAGTACTAAGATACAGGGTAATAATACTACTTATTTTAACAAACGTGACAACTTATGTATTCTTTCCCTAATGAAAGTGGACAATGTACTTATGCAAATGATGTAACATTTGCTTAGTATCTTTGAAGCCTCTTTTTTGATACTAGTTTCTGTTCTTTTGAAGATCTCCAAGTATAGCAATCCTTTGAAGATTAATTCGATATTTGAAAAAAGCCAAAAATAATTTGTTTCCATACCTGATTAATATTAATTAACCAATTCAAAGCATCTTGAGTGTCTTTTATATTTCAGGCCCTAGGGATTAGATAATGTTTGAAATAATAATAATGACTCCTCCTTAACCCTGGGGCAGATGGCAAATCAAAGACTGTCTAAAGAATTTGGCAAGGATATCTAGAACAGGGAAAGGGACTGTAAGTCATGGGAACTTATTCACAAAATTAATAATTTTAGTAAGAGAAAGAAAGGAAGTGAAAGTAAGCTTGTCTATAAGTTAATCAGATACATTTTTGTGAATCATGAACTGATTTGAAGTTCATAGTTTCTAAACATATATTCCAAAAATGTTCAACTAGTGGAATATCATAGAACTCTTTCAAGATGACTGTTTCTTGTTGTTTGTTTGTTTTTTTAATTTTATTGAAAGAAGACTGCTTATAACGTTACATAGGTTTAGGCCCTGGTGGCCTAGAGGATAAGTTCACCTGTGTTTGTGAGCTGAGGCTTCTTCCGCCTCTCTCTTCGTGTCTGCCTTCCTACTCACATACCTTTCCTAGGTCCTTGACCACTTTTTAAAAATTTCTAGACTAAAGCAGACAATCATTTCTTTGCATAGCAAGGATGAGAGGGAAATCAGCGAAAGAAGTAGTAAAAATGAATTTTTGAGCTAATCCATCTCAGAGACAGGGTAATAAAAATTAGGTATTTTCCCATTAAAGATGTTAAATGTTAAATAATAGGGGAAAAAAACTTCAGAAGAAAGAACAAATTATTAAGATTATTTTTAGGGGGACAGGAAGTGGTTGATAGATAAAGTGACCTTCTGATTTGTTATTGAAACCAGGATGAGCATGAAACAGATGCTAGTAATCATTTCACTGTGCAATAGTTGTTAACTAGGATGTGCAAATGAGTGATAGGAGATTTTAGAAAATAATCCTAAAGGGAATATTGAGAGGAGTTGCTTTTTAAAAGTGATTGTGGGTGTGCCCTGGTGGCCTAGTGGTCTAGTACACCTCGGAGCAGTCCCACACACATCCCTAGGTCCAGGGTTCAAGACCCGGGGCCAAGGTAAACAACAAATGTGAACAACTAAATGAAAAAAATAAAGCTCTTCCTCCTTTTCTCTCTTCCTTCCTTCCTGTTTGCCTATTCATTTCCATTCTTTCCTTCACCTTAACTTTAAAAAAAAAAAAGTGATTGTGACACTCCCATAGCAAAAGTTGCTTTTATGTAACTATGAGTTTGTAATCTGACTTTATAACTGAGCAGAGTTCATATCATATTAAATTTGAATTTGAAAAATCTTTGTATTTATCATGTATCAGATCTCTCAGAAAGTAGTATACATCTTTTGCTGTTTTTTCGGTGTAGGCCAAGCTGCTACAAAAGAAGGATCCCAACATGCTGAAACAAATTAGTAAAATAAATTTCAGTTTTCTCTCATGAAGTAGTCTAGAGAAAGAACCATTTCTTATTAATCAGAAGTCAAGGAATGGCTCTGAAATGGCATGGTTAGGTTCACAAAAGTATACTATATTCATGAGCATATATTACTGTGCTTTCCTGGAAAGTCATATATTTGCCTTTTTTGGCTACTCAGAATCTTTACCTAAGAGTCTGCCCACATCCTGTGTCCTGTGAGGCCTTGCAATAAAGAAATATAAAGAACTTATTACATGAAGAATGAAAAATTGAGGAACTAGAATTTATCTTGATGTTTATGGGATGTTTTAATAGCTGATATAACTCTAAGTAAAAATTTTCATTTCACTGAGGAGGAAAATATTTGGAATGTATGCCCATTATATTTTTTGACACTAATTCATATAAATTAATTATTTCTTCCTCTATCATAAAAATTTTATATTTATCTTTATAGTATTGTGTTGGGTTATTTGTTTAAGGGTCAGCCTCCCCCACTAGACTGAGGTCAGGAACTTGTTCGTTTTTGTAGTCTCGTGAGTGTGTGGAATATAATAAATATGTAATGCAGATATGTATAATAAAGAATTGTTATTCTCATTATAGAGTTCTCATTACTAAAATAATTATGGAACTGATAATTTTACCTAAGCATAATAGATGAATATCTTGCATTTCATAGTATTAAATAGGTTGAGAATGAATATTTAAATTCATAGGCTTCATTTTGCATTTGTTACAGAGAAAATTCATAAGATAAGAATGAAATATTTATAATTTAGACTTGAGAAAAAACCATTTGAAATTAGCCATCTATAAAGTGGGTGAATGTGTGGTTGAATGGAATTTATAGATAGAATAGAATGTGCAAAGACATGACCGTATGACTGTTTGTAGAAATACTTATGATTTGCTTTGACTGTATTGGAGAGTGTATGTCTGGATGGAGCATGCGGGGAGATGAGATTTAAGAGGCCAGATTATGAAGAGCTTTAGACGATATGTTAAGAGATTGACTTTTATCCTGAAAACCATGAGGAAATGTTGAAGAATTTTAAGGAGAGAAGTGATATGATTAGATTTTAGAAAGATAACCATTTGAAAATGTATTGGAGGGAAGCCAGATATACTTAAGCTACTAAATTGGTATGCAGGGGGATGGGTAGTAATTAAGAAGTTTCCAGGTTTGGGCAGCTGGGTGGAGGATGGTGCCATTCACCAATTTAGAGAATACAGAGGCCAGATTAAATGGTAGGGTGGGAGGTGAGCATCTTAAGTTTTTGAGGTGTATATGAAAAACCCAAGGGATAGTTCCAAATTGCATGCATCTATCTGTTGTTTAGCAAGGAGGTCTAGATTGGAGATGTACAGGGTGAGACAAGTAGAGGACTACAGGGTGACTGAATCGAGATGAGTGAAGCTAAAATGGACTTTTGTGGCATTTGGGCATTTGAGAGACTAGTAAAACAAGAGGATCCTGTAGATACAACTGAAAAAGAACATCAAGAAGAGTGCTATCCAAATTATGTTTCTCAATTTATCATGTAGGACTATTCTTTAAAAGGGAGAGAAGGGCTCTAGATTTAAGTATGTTAGGGAAACACTGCAGAGGCCCATCTTGTAGAGTCATACCTATCAACGTATTAAAGAGCTGAGAAATCTTGTAAAGAACTCTCTTTAATACTATATTTCCCAAGCCTTTTTAGTTCTTTTTTGGATACATTCCATTGATATCCTAGGACTGAAGAATCTGAGTATGGCATCACAGACTCTAAGCAAAGAAAGGGTTTCAGGAAATAAGTGGTCACTATTGGATCAGATGTCTTGGGGAGGTCAAAAGAGATAAGAGTAGAAAGTCGGTTGACTTTGGCAATTAGGAGGGCACTAGTAACCTATGACAAAGCGGCTACAGTTGAGTGGGTAGTCAGAAGACTGTTGTGTTGCAGCAGGTTAGAAGATAAATGAGTGGACAGGAAGTGAAGGTAGCATGTAGACTGCTCTTTCCAAAACCTTGTCTGTGAAAAAAGAAGAAAGTAAATAGAAAAGAGTGTGAATGAAAGATACGTTCTTTTGTGTTATTTGGAAGAGACTTGAGAATATTTTTCCGTGGAGGGGCCAAGGAGAATTAGGCAAGATTTAGTAGGGAATGAGTAGTATTCATTCATGGAGTAAGATAAACAGGAGATTCCATAGGACAGATGCAGAGATTAGCTTTGGAAGGGTAGGAAGCATTACATTGAACTCTAATACAGTAATTCCTTTAGGAGCTTCTTTCATAAGTAGGATTGTGCTTTTCCTTTTTGGGTTTGGGTTTACTTTTTATAGCTTTACTGACTCTTCTTCATTGTCATAGTGTTGGCTGTCACTTCCCAATGTCATTGCATATTCCTCTAGTAGCTCTTTATTTTTTTAAAGGAAAAGTGCAGGCTTGAATGAAGACAAGTAGGCAGGCAGGCAGGAAGAGAGAGGAAGAATCAGTTAGTATTTTATTTATTTGTTCATCTTAATTGTTTCCCCCAGCCCTTGTGGTGGACTGGGGTCCTGGAATGTGTGTGGATTGCACTGGTCAGAGGCTGTAGACTTAACAGCTAAGCCATCAGGGTGTCCCATGCTCTTTACTTTTACTATTTTGCTACTTTAATAACCTTCTAACTAGAAAACCAAGTTTTTCAGACTTGAGCAGGAAATAAATAAACTGAAGGTTTAAAAGAATGCTATTTCCGCCATTGCCCCTTCCTACCAAAGGGATGGAACTCATAATAATCTTGGAGACATGTCTTTTCTCTAGGACTTAGAATCCCTTTATGTGAGGTGGTAGAGGGATGTTGTTTTGGAATTTCTACATTTTTGAGATAGAAATATCAGGTATGGGACTCCTAGAAGCTTTTTTGTTTAATATACATTTACTACTGAAAATGTCTACAATTACTTTCTATACTTTTTTTTAAAATTCTGTCATTTTCCTCATTTTAAATAGCTTGGTGGTAAATATCTTCAAGCTATATATTGTCTATATAAAACTTCCATTTAAAGGTGGTTTTTAACAAGAATCTAGGAAAGTAATAGGGTTAACAGAATGTAAGATTCTGAATTATAACCATAAATATG
Organism: Solenodon paradoxus; assembly: GCA_004363575.1. Lineage (NCBI taxonomy): Eukaryota > Metazoa > Chordata > Mammalia > Eulipotyphla > Solenodontidae > Solenodon > Solenodon paradoxus. Next base: position 608,439 of record RJWH01000352.1, on the reverse strand, counting down.
TGCAATAATAAGTAGTGTTCCAGTTACTAGTACCAGGTATCTGCGATGTGGTCTAACTGAGGCCTTTTGATTTAAGTGGATCACTATATAATGATGCAGTCCCGCTCTGTGCTTTTATGGCTATTTGTGTTTCTTTTGTCTAGAGCTGGATAGCATTTTTTGTTCAAATGAGAAGTCTAGAAATTCTGCAATTGCTTTAGACTGCTTTCACAAGTTACAGTTTTGGATGCTGGCTTTTTTTCTTCTTACAGCTTTATGTTCAGCATTTTGGAATTTATTTAGTATTGTAAATTAAATCTGGTGGGTTTCATCTGAACAACATAGTGAAAGAGTGTATAAAATTTGATGACTAACCACCTGCACTAGAGGTACATGGGAGCATGTTAGCAAAACATATTTGTGGACTCATCTCTGTCCCACAGAATCTCTCTTGATACGGAGTTCAGTACTATGTGTGTTAACAGTGATTCTGGTAGGCACTAAAGCATGAAAATTGTTGGTATAGGGGAACTCAGCCTGTGATTAGTCCCACCCAGTATGGTTTATGCCATTGAATGTAGCAAAATTATCCATGTTAGAACTTAAATCAGATGCATGCATGTCTATGTGTCTTTTATAGGATGATCTTTTTTTCAGATTAATTATTTTTAATAGCTATTGAAATAAAATCCATGCTATACAGTTAACACACAGAAAATACATTAATGGTTTCTGGTAGCTTCACAGACATATCCTATTACCACAGGCAATTTTTTTTAACACTTTTATCACCTCAGAAAGTAACTTTGGTGTGCCCTGGTGGAGCAGCGGTTGGGTCAGTCACCTCTGAAGGGTACAGGCAGGCCACATACCCCCTGGGTTTGATTCCCGGATCCAGGGGGGAAAACAACTTGTGTGAACAACTAAATAAAAATAAAGTACTTCTTCCTCCTGTCTCTTCCTGCCTGCCTACTTGCCTTCCTTCGTACCTGTACCTTTTCTTTAAAAAAAGAAAGAAAGAAACCTTGTACCTTTAGGTATCAATTTTGGTTTTTATGATAATACTGCTATTAATGTTCATGTGCAAGTCTTCAATGGGCATACGTTTTCATTTCTCTTCAGTATATAGTTAAGGAGTAGAATTTCAAGGTCATCTGATAATTGTTTAATCATTTGAGGAACTGCCTGACAGTTTTTCAAAGCAACTGCTTTATGAGCTGTATGAGTGTTCTAAATATTCCACATCTGCATCAACACTGTACCTGACTTTTTTATTATAGTCATTTTATTGAGTGTGATGTGTTATCTCATTATGGTTTAGATTTGCATTTCCTGATGGTTAATTATGAAGAACAGTTTTATGTACTTCTTGACAAATTGTGTATCTTCCTTGGAAAAAGGTCTCTTTTCAAATACTTTGCCCATTTTTAAATTGGGTTATTTTTTATTATTATTATTATTATTATTATTATTATTATTATTATTATTATTATTAATGAGTTGTAAGGGTTTTTTATATAATCTAGGTGCAAGTTCCTTGTCACATATACAAAATGAAAATATTTTCCACTATTCTTTGTGTTGTCTTTTCACTTCTTAGGGTGTCCTTTGAAGCACAAAAGTTTTTAATTTGATGTCCAATTTTATTTTTTCTCTTGTTGTTTGTGCTTTAAGTGTCCTATGTAATAATGCTTTGCCAAATCCTAGATCATGAAAATTTGCCCCTGTCTTTTTATCTGAGAACTTTATATAGTTTTTCTCTTCCTTTAGCTCTTTGATCCACTTTGAATTAATTTTATGTGTATGGCTTGAGGAAGGGTCCAACTCATTTATTTGCATGAGACTAGCCAGTTATCTCAACATCATTTGTTTGCACTTTTTAAAAAGCGAAATTCAATTTTTATATAAAATGTCTTATTTTAAATTAGGATGGTAACTTAGCTATGAAAGAATATATATGAAATAGTTCACTTTTCTTTTTCACAGTGACTTTTTCTATTATTTATGTGCTTAGTTGCTATTAAGATTATAGAAATATAAACTATCAAAATATTTGGTTTATAAAAGTTGCTAGAATTTTACTTTGCCTTCATCTGGATCCCACCCAGAGAGTTGTCAAAGTTGTCTCTGCTGTGGAACCAAATTTAATATATAAGGGTTTAACTCTGTTCTCTTGCATTTTGATGGGATAGAAATACACTTAATGTCTGATTCTTTCTAAAACTCTTTCCAGTAATTCCATGGGACCATGAAAATTCCCCTTGTCAGTCTTGAGTTTTATGATTTTAAGTTGTTAAAATTTCTTGCTGTTGTCTGTCAGTTTCTGTAATCACTGTCTAAGAGTAATTCCTGTCTAAGCACAAATTCTTTGATTATCTTCACATATACTAATCTGTGAAATCTATCCTGTATTTCATAAGATCACCTTTATTTGATCTTTTAAAAAGATAAGAAAGGGAATGTTTTCTTCACATTATACTACAAAGCTTAAAATACTTCTTTCTTAAAATTAATATTTAGTGATATCTTATAAACTTCAGTGAAGAAGACGATTTAAAAATAGATCTTTTCTCTGTTTTTACCAGAAAGTTCCTTCTGTCCAGTGAGAAGTAAGAATAACTAACTTTAACTAACTTTAGCATTTATTTTTTGCCAGTCACTATTTTGAGCTTTTTCTGGATATGATCTCATAACAGCCTTCGGAGGATAGGTGCTATTGTCAATCCTCATTCTATAAATGAGGAAATTGAGGCACAGATTGAGAGAGAAAGATTAGAACCTAGGCAACGAGACTTCAGAGCACATTGTTGCTAACAGCTCATACCACAGATTGGCCTATCATCCTTCTTACATTAAGCTCCAGTCTTGAATTATATATGTAATTTTTGCTGGGTTTAGGAGAGAAGAGCTAGAAAGTAAACCTGAAGTACCCTGGGTTGTTCTGTTCTTCTTACTGAAGTTCAAACTTATTCTTTATTAATCTCATTAAACCATTTCATACCATTTCAAACCATTTCAATGGTTTGTATATGAAATGTACATAATCCTAAATGTATAAAAATCTTCCTGGTGAGACTTTTATATTATTAAATATGTTCTATGGTAGTATCTTGCATTTATAATATTAATGAATGACTGATCCTGGGTGTTAAGTTGTTGCCAAAATATCATCCCCAGGGATATTGTCAAGTAAAGCAGGTAGCCCCAAAGTAACACAAGCTGCCTGAAGTGGAGGTAATGTTGACCTAATAGAAGAACCATTCATGTGGCTTTGCTACCATTGATCTTTGTGGTCTGGCTCGTCTCTTCATCCTTCTGGCCCCAGTTTTCTCATATGGAATAGCAGTCGAAGCAATACTATAATTGGGTTTTGTTGCTTTGGGTTTTATGGTATTATTGGCAGGCATGCAAACAGGCTGAGAAATAATTCTGTTAACTGACCTCTGGATCCATGTCCCTGTACCAGAAGTATGATTTGCATGCTATGTCTTGGAAATGTATTTTTAGATGCCTTTGTGTTTTATTAAGTATCTGCTCAGACTTTTCAAGACTTAAATATATTCTCAAATTAGATAATATATTACTGATTAAAATAGATTTTTAAAAGCTACTTTTTTCAATAATGCTCAGAAATGGAACTTTTGGTGCAGGGATAAAAGTAGGAAGGGATATGGGAATTGAAAGATATTTTGGATCCACATTTAGTTTTGGCCTGGAAAACTTGACAGAGGTTTTTAGCATATACTTCTTTATGTTTCAGTGTACGTAGCCAATAAATCCTTAGTAATAATAGCTACCATTTAAAAATTACCTACTGTACCAGGCAGTACTTTGACAAGAAATCTATAAGACTAATATGAAACTTATTGAAAGATTAAAAGAAAACTTGTGTAAATAGAAATCTATGCTTGTACCTTAAAGAGGAGGCAATATTATAGAGAGACCATTTCTATCTAAGTTAGTTTATACCTTCCATGCAATCCCAGTCAGAGTATTAATAGGCTTTCCCTTGGAACTTGATAAGCTGATTCTAAAATTCATGTGAAAGAGAAAATATTCAATAAAAGGTATTTTAAAATAAGAGAATGAGAGATATATCCTAGCATGTATCAAAATGTATATGAACCATTACTAAAGCAGAATAGATAAAGGGAACAGATAAAGATCTTTGTATATGTATATATTGCCCTATATAATTTTTAACATATCTGTATATGTATGTGTATATGGGGAAGGATATTAACATGCATACATAGATAGACATGTATTTACTACATAATATTTAAAATAGGTAGGGATAGGAAGAACTACAACTGGAGTTAGTAATTAGCTTTTTATGTAGAAAATCAAGCTAGAGCCCCACATTAGACCAATATAAAAAATAAATCCTGAATGAATTATAAGCCTAAGCATTTAAAAAATATAGTATTAGAAGAAAAATATGGGAAAGTATGTTTATAACCTTGAGATAGAAAAGTTCTTCTTACTATAATAGCAATAAATTTGACTATACTAAGATATACATTTTAACATGAAGCCATAATTATCGCCTAAGCAATAATTGAGAAATATTTGCTATATGTAGCAAATGCTTTGTACTCACAATAAAGGACTCTTACAAATAATAAAAATATACCAATTATGAAAAATAAGCAAATTCATAGGCGAGGGACTGTAAATAACCCCTAAGAAAATATGTTCTAGAAAAGCATTCTTACATATAATACAAGCATCTGCTGCAAGAATGATCATTGTAGCATTGTTTGCAATAGCAAAACAAGATAAAACAAAACCAAAAACCAACCTAAATTTTCATAAATACTGGAATGCTTAAATAATCTCTAACATAAAGCAGTTGCTTAAAAAGAATGGAATATACCTAAAGGTACTATAGGGAAAGATTTTCCAAATAATATATTTAGTAAAGAAAGCAAATTGTAGAACAGCAAATAAAATATGATACTATTTATGGCAAATAGAACATTTCCGTAGTTGCAAAAACATACACATACACTGTGAGATGCCTTTTTGCAGTGTATTTTTAAAGATTTAAGGATAATAATAATTTTACTTCTTTTCTTAATGATGTTTCATTTCCTTCAGAGAACTTCACATATTTCTAAAGGCAAGTGAGAAGTGTTTTCAGTCTTTACACCAACCATTTGATTGTCTCAGGACACATTTGATTTACTTTGATTCTGATGCCCAGTTAGCATCAGACTCCAGAGGCCTAAGGGCTCAGTCCTAAAGGACTGTCTTGTTTCAGACATTAGTGTCAAGACTTGGGTCCCAGGGCTACCCACATTTCTGTCTAACTTGGCTACAGAGTCAGGGGTTCCCACACTCCTCCTCCTATCAGTAATTTACTAGGAAACCATTTTTACTTACTGGTTTATTACAAAAGATTCAACTTGGAATAGCCAAATAGAGAAGATGCATAGGGTAAAGTATGGGGGAGGAACATGAAACTTCCACGACCTCTCCAGCTGTGTCACCCTCTCAGCACTAGATGTGTTCACCAACCTGGATTTTTATAGAGGCTTTGTTATTGATTATAAATAATTGGCTCTCTGCTAGCAGTAGGTTGAGGAATAGGGCTGAAATCTCCAAGCTTCTAATCAAGGCTTGGTCTTTCTAGCCACAAACCCCTATGCTGAAGCTATTTAGGTCTCAAGAAGAGTCAAATTGTTACAAGAAAAGATGTTCCTATCACCTTATCGCTCAGAAAATTCCAAGACTTTTAGAAGTTCTGTGCCAGGAACTGGGGTTAAAGATAAAATTTTCTTTCTGTGAGACAATATATGAAAAGCCCGGTCTTTGGCTAATAGAAGTTGGGATCTAATTGCCTGCTTGATAAAATAAAGGTAGTTTGAGAGGTGGACTTTCTCTCATAATTTTTTAAAGGTTACACAAGACTCAATAAAGTGAAGGAAAAGGGAAGAACAGCAAAGGCATGGAAGTTGAAGACACTGGGATAAGTGCAGAAAAATTCAACATTCTAGATAATGTAGCATTTGACGAGAGTGAGACAAGCTAGATTAGAGAACTAAGGACCAAGACCTAGAGGATTTTTGTAAGAAAGTTTAGCTTTTTTCTCAAGCTTTAGATTGCATCACAATCATTGGGGAAATATGTAAAAATGCAGACTGACCCAAGGATATGCATTTTTAATAAGCATCCTTATATAACTGACATAGGAAACACTGCTTTGGGCACAAATAACATGAAAGTTATATTCAGATATGTAAGGTCAGGGTTGTAGTAGTAAAGTCCTGGAATTAAAACAGGCTCAAACTAAGGTAATTGTAGTTGGGATAAAGAGATAGATTAGAGGGGGAAAAAAAAAGTAATATGGTAGTGGCTTGATGATGGACTGTGAGAGGTAAGGTAGAGGGAGAATCCCTTATTGACTCTTAAAAGATTTTGAATTGGTAGGGCTGCATACAGTCATGTGGGCTTGCCATGTTTTGATTAATGATGAGTTATATATGATGGTGTTGTCAATAGACTATACCCTCTAGCCTAGGTAGGCTGTATCATCTAGGTTTGTGTAATTATACTTTATGAAGTTTACACAATGATGAAATCACTTAACAATGCATTTCTCAGAATGTATCCCTGTCATTAAGCGATACAAGACTGTAGTTGGTGGAACATTAACAAAGTTATAAAAATCAAAGCTTCAGTGGCAAAAAGATAGTTGTAGACATCTTGAGTATGTTACCTAGTAGAACATCTGCCATTAAGCAGTAGGATATCTAAAAGACTGTAGGTGAAAAATACGGAAGTAATTAGTTTATGGGCTCTAATGAAACTCTGAGATGGATGACATTACTAAAGGAATGCTCATAGTGACAGATGCTAAGGACAGAAATCTGAGAGCCCCTATGTTTAAAGGGTAACAGTAGAAAAACTATTTGACAGTGCTTGAGAAGGATCAACCAGAAAGCAATGTGTGGAAGATCAGGAGAGAATGGCATCACAGATGCTGGAAGAACAGAATTTTGGGAAGGAGTAATGGTCCATTCTGTCACATGCTGATGAGAAATCCAATAAGACAAAGGAAAATGTTCTGAATTGGTAATATGGAAGCCACCATTACTTTGGCTAGAGTAGTTTTTAGTGGAGAGGTGGGACCTGATTTGCAGTAGGTTGAAGAAGAAATTAACCAAGTGGAAACAGTGAGTATAGAATATTCCTTTCCAGCAGTGGAAGGAGAAAAAGGATTGTATGTAAGATCAAATGAAGTTTTGTCTTGTTTTTGTTTTTAAAGTAGGGCATAGATTTCAAAATGTTTATATGCTGAGGGAAGTGAGCCAAAGGGATAGGATGGGGAAAATAAAGGCCAGAAAAAAGGTAATTGATGTATCCCAGGTTTCAGGAAAGGGTCTATAATATTGAATTAGAAGCTAGTCTGGAATAGGAAAAGAGGTAACACATCTTGCGTGTGTGTGTGTATGTGTGTGTGATGTGACCTTCATCCTTTGGAGGTGATTGACCTTAACTGCTGCAACACCAAGGTGTACACAGATTCTGTGCTTTAAATATCTGTTTCCTCTGTTGAAATCTTACCACACAGAATAACATTCTCATTTGTTACTTCCAGTAGAACTTAAACGATATTGAATGTGTAGTTTTTCAATCTGTCTATATATAAGAATTAGCTTAAATAACCAATATTTAGATAACATAGTATGTCATAGGTTAATACTAATAATACTAATATTAATATTAATACTAATCTGTTGCCTTAATTTTTGTACAGATTAGCAAAAACCCTTCTGAAACATAATAGGAAAATATGTCTTCTGTTTATTTGTATATTCTTCCTTTTTATGGTCATTCAGTACATAATGGACACTCAATGTAATGGTAAATGGCACAGAATTTGGAAATGTTTGTACTACAAAGATATAGCCTAAACTAGAAAGGCACTTTATTATTTAGGGTTAACATTACTTGAACTTACTAATAACTATAAATTAACACCAAATTCAGTTTTTAATAGGTGCAAGATTCAACTGGTCACTAGGCATAAGAATTTAATTTGGCCATTTAAGAAAAAAAGATTTTTCTGTCATAATGACTTGGTAGACTTCCAGTTTAGTGCCTGTTTATTAAAAAATCACATATTGTAAAGCTCTCTGTGAGAATAGAAATTCTACATTAAGTATAAAATGGGGGAAAAAAGTCTAAGCTTGTTCATTTTCTAGTGTCTTAAGCCATTTATAACTCTTTAAAGATATCAAATTTGTTGTATTCATTTGATGGTGAAGATAATGGGAGAAAGAAGCATGGCCTGTCAAAATAGATTTACTAGAAAACAGGCTGTGAGCTATTTAAAGTCTTTTGGTAAGTGTGCCAAATTGCTTTCCAGAAAACTTGTATTAGTTTACACTTCCACCAGTAATAGTATCAAGTATCCCCCAAGCATCATTTTCTACAAATTAAAGATTATATTCTCATTTTAGGAAAAGTTTTAAAGATTGGTATCGTATAGCTGTTCAGGTGACAGGGAAAGCAGAGTATCTGTATACCAAGCTATGTATATCCTAGAAGCCATTGAGTTCTATTACTAAACTCCTTTCTATACATATTAAAAAGCCCAATTCATAGTTTGTTTCTCAATGGAATTATTTAATGTCTTTTTCTCCTTGAAGCCTTTAAAAGTTTGAGTTCCTTTTATAGTTTTTAGGGAATTTTAAGGTTCTAATTTCTTCTCCCAGGTGCGCTTTTTATAATTTTGTGTTATTAATAAAGAAATTGGGAAAATAGGTGCTGCTGATAGTTTACAATTCCTTAATTCCACTTAATATATGGATTTTGTTTCTCTTTTTCACTTTAAAAACCATTCTGCTCTTCTTTGGTGGCTGATTGATAATAAACTTACTTTATAGCTACTCTAAGGTTTGAAAATCTTGAGTACTCCACATATGTGCAAATGTTATAGTATATTATTAAATTCTAGTTTCTCATCTTTAGTTCTTTAAAAAATTTAATCTTTCAACATTTTGTTCTTATATTTCATCCATGATAATTGGTTATACATTTGCATTTGAAGATATTAATCGCAACTTGAAATATATAATGTGAACATAGATAGTACCCTATATCTTTTAGACTTCCCTAAATCAATTAAAATGTATTTTCATAGTTCAATATATATATATATTTAGTTCAATATAAGCATTTTTCCTGAAAAGATGGAATTGAGCTATAGATGAATCTTTGGGATATGCTGTTTGGTCCTGTAAGTTTAAAACTTAATAAAACGACCTCTGCATTGAGCCAGGAATCCTGGGCTACCCCTAGCTCTATAATCTTGAGCAAATCACTAATTCTTGTTTTTATAAAATGTCCCCTACAATGAATATAATTTATATCAAAGTATTACTAAGGCATAAGATAATATTATTAGAAAAAGAAAACCTTTGCTTTCAAGATTTGGGATCATAGGGACATGATTTTATTGATTAAACACAGCATGTACTATTAGGGAATGCAGGTGACATAAATAGGTGAATTGGGACTATGTAAGACTTAAGGAATGGTTGGAGACTGTGACAGATTCTATATATCTCTTGCCTGAAACATTTAAATGAATAAAAAAATTTATTGTGAGAGTTATTCAGAGTAGTTCTGTAGGCAGGATTCTTCTTATGAGCCGTTTCTCAAACTCTAAAGGATGGTGAACCAGAAATGGAAGTCCTGAAGTCCTGCCATAAACTAGCTATGCAGTCTTGGGCTGATCACTCTCTCTCTCTCAGTTGCACTTCCCTCATCTGAGCAAGTAGAAATAAGCCCATTTGTAATGTTCCTTCTTGTCGCTTAGCATTATTTCCTTTTATGTTAAGAAGCTTTTATTTTGGTGCAAGAAACTAATTTATCTGAATTTATTTTTATCTTACTGTTTTAGCTTCTAAGCAGTTGCTGTGTCTTAACCTCTTTGGTTCAACAAGATTAGTACACAGATGATGAGGCCAAAGAAATCTGTGATCTGTAAGAAATTATGTTACTTTCATTCATTAGATTGGCTCGAAAAACTAACTATGGCTCATGAAAAATTTAGTAAGAAGGAACTAGGAAAGGAAATTTATGTCTAAACTTATTTTCTATCTTTTAAAATTTAGGAAAATAAACTTCCTCTGGAAATATTACCTCCTTGGTAAATATTACTCCTTGCAAATCCCAGTTGAAGAAGACGGTAATATTTCAATTTCCATTTAACAGTACAAAATTGGAAAGTATCTCAACACTTACAAGATAAGTGGACTGAGTTAATAACAAAAGCATGAGCTCTCAGATGAAGTATCAATTCTACTTAACCACTTTACAGTATTCAGCCCACTGCTTCCATCCAAACAGAACACACAAATGCACTGTCCTTAGATTTCCACATGTCCATATTTGTGTCAAGGCCCTCTTTAAACACCTTTCCTTCACAAAGCCCTATTCTTGAGCAGAAAGTAACCTCTTCTTTTTACTTTGTATTTATGTTTTCCTCCCAGTGCTAAACTGAAGGTTACCTAAGAGTGGAATCCACATTTGATTTATCCTTACATGCTATTCAGCAGTGTATCCTATATAGCAGGCACTCAATGTTTGATGATCAGCTAATCAGATGAATAATGGACAGATAGATAGAATGAATGACCAGAGACTTTTTAATCATAGCAGCACATGCATAAATATATTAATTATAGCTTTGTACTTGGTTTGCATTTATTTTTTGATTCTCAAGAGCAAATTATTTTGTAACATTAACTTTTAAAAACATCTTTTTAACATTTTGTCCTCATATCTTTAGGTATCAAAATTTAGGATATCTATTATTTATGACATTGCTGTCATCACCTTAATTTTTATGATCCTTGGCTTGAACTTGGAAACAATTCATCTTGTTTTGGCAGCTTTCTGATGGGCCTGAGGCCTCAAACTGAAAAGGATGTCACATGCTGCTGGAGCAGATCTAACAAAGGAAAATACAATGGATTGTTTCAAGTTCTCTCTCTCTCTGTCTCTGTCTCTGTCTCTCTCTCTGTCTCTCTCTGTCTCTCTCTCTCTCACACAGACACACACGCACACACTAGTTTTAGTTTGATTCTAGAAGTATTTATGAGTTTTAAGATAAGTTATTTAAAATAATAGCTAGTAGATAATTAATACTGAAGTGAATGAAAATATTAATAGCCAAAAGCATTGTAGTAAACCTCTGATTATGAAAAACCTTGTTTGAATTCTACGTCTAATATTGATCTTGGATAAATTACTTGACTGAGTTATTGTACGCTTATTTGTAATATGGAAATAATAATCATGAATTTTCAAAATTTTTAACTATTTGTTAACATTCAGATATTTTTGTTTGGAAAGTAGGGTCATCATGTTTTAGTTCTTAGACTTTTTACCATGGAATTAAAAAACTATATACTCCTGAACGTATTTTTAAAAAGAAAATATAGAGACATGAGATATAAGAGAAGGAAATTCATGTAATCTAGCTACCAATTTGTATAATATGTGTAATTATGAAAGCTAAGAACATTAACTGCTGTATTTAAGCTTTTCTATGATTGACATCAGAAAAATCAAAAATCTTGAATTAAACTTTTTAAATTGTTCACTTGCTGCTTTGAACTTTTTTCTGCACTTTCATAATTTATGTGACTCAGATGATAATTTGAGATCATGAGTGTCATAGGAAATGTCATAGGAAAACAGGGAAAATAGTAATCTAAGCAAATAAAAGAATGTTCAAAAGCCCTGAGGTGGAAAGATTTGACCTGTTTCAGAATCTGAAGGAAGATCAGTGTGGCTAGATCAATATGCAGTGAAGCAAATGAGGAGACTAGAGATGTAAGCAAGGGCCAGATCATGTGAGACTTTATAGAAGTTTGGATTCTTTTTCCCCCACCAAGAGCTGTGGAGAAATCACTGGAAGGTTTTTAGTTTGGGAGTGACCATACTTCTGCCTCCAAAAGATGACATTGTTCAGTGGAGAACAGATTGTAGGAGATAAGGATGGAAGCAGGAGACCAGTAGGGAGGCTGTTGCAGGGAGAGAGATGATTCTAGGAGCTGATAGGAATTAAGTAGATTTGAGGTAGGCCCTTCAGGGTCTTACTGATAAATTGGATAGTTAAGGCAAAACAGTAAGTCAAGTTGAGCTGTGGCTGTTGCTCACTGCGCTGCTATGAACATAGGAGTACATTTTTTTCTGATTAGAATTTTTGTATTCTTTGGGTATGTGCCTAGGAGTGGGATTGCTGCATTGAATGATAGATCCTTCTTTCTTTCTTTCTTTCTTTCTTTTTTTTTTTTTTTTTTTGAGGATGTACTTCTTTCCAAAGATGCAGCACTAATTTACAATCCCAGCAGTGTTAGGAGGGTTCCTTTTTCTCCATCCTCTCCAATACTTGTTGTTTCTAGTCTCCTTGATATAGCCTATTCTTACTGTTATGAAGCGATACCCCATTGTGGTTTTTTTTTGCATTTATCTGATGGTAGGTGATGGAGAGCATTTGTTCTTGTGTCTGTAGGCCATCTGTGTGTCTTCTGTAGAAAGGTGTCCATTCAGCCTTGTGCCCATTTTTTTTAGTCATTCATTTGTTTTTTGTTGTTGTTCACTCAGTTCCTGACTAGAGAGTGAAGCCTATGTTTACATCGTTTTCTGAGATAAGGAACACTAGGTCAGGCAGATTAAGAAGGAGAGAGAGTTGGAATGGAGACTATAGTTCTGACATGGTAAATTTCAGATGCCTGTGAGACTCCCAGTAGAGACTACAAGTAGACAGCTGAGTATATGAATATATTAACCCCAAATCGCTCCTCTTGAGCTAAAAGAGGAAGTCTGGGACCAGGGATATACTTTGGCGACTCATCAGGGAATAGTTGATATTTAAATTTCTGTGACTAAGGTGTTCACTTAAGGGGGAGAGTTAGAAAGAAAAGACTCAAGACCAAGACCTCTATCTTTTTCTAATTAACTTAATTTTCTGAGCTGGTTAGATGTTATCTGATAAAGAGAATTCTGCATCTGTATGTTCTCTTTCATAACTCATAAAGGCAATAAATAAAACAATCCCAATAATGAATTTTTTTTAGTTAAAATGTTAATCTGAAAAATCCTTTTAATTATCTTTTTTTTAGTGTATTTATAAATGTTTCTGGAAAATAGCTGTTATTTGATTTGAACTCTTTTCTTTAAAGGGAGTAAAGCTGTGGGAAGTGAAGGAAATTGGGCCAAATGTTAACTAAGTCTCTGAAGAATTTACCTAGAAGCTTGTTCATATATCAATAACTTCTAAAAGCAGAATATAAAGGGGGCAGGGAAACTTCCTGTGGATTGGAGTTTCCAATTATTTAAAAATTTCTCTCATATGTCTTATCCTAATGAAAGTTGGTTAACATTTGCCTTGGTGACTAACAGTGATGAAGTTAATGTTTCTTCTGGCTGTGTGGCCTTTGTCATGTCGTTTTGTTTTTATATTTCATGTCTCAATTAGTGTATTCCACGTGTTTCTTTAGATGTTTCTCAGCCAGTTGACATTTTAAAGCCTATTAATAAACAAAGTTTCTTTATTTCAAAAATTAAAAGACAATCTTATCAATTCCATCTCTCTTTTTTTTCTTTTTAGGTAACTTTCAGAAGTACAGGTATTTTGTTTTGCTTGCTTGTTTGCTCATTTCATTAATCCTGTAGTGGTAAAATTTACCAAAGTTAATTATTAAAATTCTCCTTTCAAACATGAAACATTTCAGAGTCTTATTATTTGTACCTTACTATGCAAAAAAGAAAAACTTTTTGGGCTACTAAGGATTTTCACTGCAACTGGAAGCTATCCTTCTATGCTCCATAGTTCAATGTTAAGGGCACTAACTCTACTTTAGATGTTCCTGCTCTCACCTAGCCTATGTAAATAACACTAAACTTTTTTTAGAGAGGAAGGTAGAGGCAGAAGAAGTTTTGTTTTTTGTTTTATAAGGAAGAAAGGAAGAGGAGAAGAAAGCATTTTTATTTATTTGTTTATTTTAATTCTCGCCTTTACATGGTCTATGTCCCATTCCCACACGTAGCACCTGAGCCACCAGGGCCAACCTGTCCTGGCTTTCTCTTTAAATGTAGGCTATAGGCATAGAAATACACACTGATTTTTACTGTTGCTATTTTATTGTTTCTTGGGTGGGAGCCAAGACTTTATGCTAATGTTGTACTGTGCAGTTATGTCCAGTGAGTATGGATAGTCACCAGTTCCTATTATCAGATGATAAAATCAACTTAAAGCTGTAAACTCACAGTTTTTCTTAAGAATCAGAGCTAGAATTATTCTAAATTTATCAGGTACATAATTGAAAACGAATCACTTTATTCTCTTATAGCTTTGAAAACCAAAAAGCAAGTGTGTTGAATGCCTCACTGCTTTCTATCACTGTTTGCCTGTTTAAAATAATGTATCAGGTTTATTAAAGAATTAGAATGAAATAAGACTATCCCTCTATATTTTAATAAGGAATTCTCTTTATTGTTAGCTATTTACCTGTTTTTGGACATTTGGGCGTGTATGTGTGTGTGTGTGTGTGTGTGTGTATGTATTACACATCTCTGATTATTCTTTAAAATACTGGAATTTACTGAGTCCAAAGTAATGAACATCTTCAGAATTTTTGATGGGATTTCAATTTATTTTTTAGAAAAATTTTACATTTTTTACTCCAAGTCATTGAGTATAAAGAGTTCACTCTTTGCCTTTTCCTTAATCATTTGCTAATATTTACAATTTTTTATTTTTACCAATCTGAAAGATGAAAATTGTACCTTGTTTTATTTAGCATTTTGATTAACAATGAAGTATAAGATAGGTTTATGACTTATTTCAAAAATCAAATTAATCAGAAAGTACTAATGTCTAGAATAATGTATTTTTATTTCCATACTGTCATGAAAAAGGATTGCCTACAAATGGCTGCAAGAGTATACATTATCAAGTCTTGTTCTCTTAGAGACTATGTGTAAACTTTCAAGTCTACTATGAACATTTCAAGCTCTAACCAGTCATCAGTAGGATATTAACACTCTGAATCCAGTATTCCAGAACATAACTTTGCCAGTTTTCTGAAAACAGTGGAACACAAATGGAAAATTCAACGTAACTTGCTTATGAGCTACTAAAAGGCAAAAAGCATGCAAAAAATGCCAGCTGCTTTGCATCTGCAAACATTTGTGCAGAACTAATTTTTAGAGCAGATGTTGGAAATAAACTTTAAAAAAAAGCAGCCTCTCCTCTGAGAAAGTCAAATTATCCCGTGACTCCTCAGATGCCCTGTAACCCTGTCAGCCAGAGTTTCATTCCTAAAATTCCATTTTCTGCTTCCCTTCCTTCACATATGAGACATTTCAGGGATGCTTAAGAATTTCACAACTTCAGATAATCTTGATAGTGCTACAGTTGATCTTCCCTGATGTCTTAGTTAGAAGTGTAAATTTGAGTTCTACCTTGAAAGATTCTAATTTGGCCTTTGGAGATGTTCATACTTCATTTGTATGATAGCCATCATAAGAAAACATAATTTCTTCATATTGTGTTGAGGTAAAAGTTATAGATAATGAAGAGAAACTTTCAAAGAAAATTATTATTTTTGTTTATCAAATGCATAATGAAGGCATGGTGATTCTTGGAGGATTTGCTTAATCAATGTCTGAATGAAGCCACTTGCAGATTTTGGATTTGTGATATTAGTAGTCTAGATCTCCAGAGGAGCTCACACATGCCCACATATGTGCCTCTGTGATACTTGTCAGTATCCTAACTCAAATGTCTGAGTTTAATGAGATCTGTTTTTCCTCCCCCATGTGGGGTTGGCTTGCTGAAGACTAAATTCTTTTGTTATGGTTATTCCAGTTTTAAATTATTTAGTTTTTAAAATTAGTATAGTCACAAAATAAAAATTCATAAAATTATAAAGGGGAATATATATACCACAGTCTTCTTCCTTTTTCTCTTCCCCAACCATCTATTTCCCCTCTTTACATACAATTAATGTTAATGATTTTCTGTGTCTCTTTCTAGAAATACTCTATGCATGGACACTCAAATGTGTGTGTATACAGACATATACACATTTCCCCTCCTTTACACAAATATTTTATTTTCATTTTAGTAGTTCACACTAGTTGTTTTCCCTCGACCAGGCACTGGAACCCAGGAGTATGTGGCCTACATCATTTGGAGGTGATTGACCTAACCACTGCTCCACCAGGACGTACCTTGTTATTCATTTTAGTCGTTTCTCCCTCCACCCCCATCCTGGACTGTGAACCCAGGGCCTTGGGCTGTATGTGGACTTCTCCCCAGGCATGAGCTTAACACCTGAGCCACCAAGGCATGCCAGAAGTAACACACCTATTTGGGGGGTTAACCTTTCATAGTTGAAACAGCTAGTCTTCCCAGTTGAAGAAAGTAGGCCAAGAGAGGTTAAAACAATTTGCTCATGATCAGTTAACCATTATTTGCCATATGTTTTCTGATTCCAAATATCTTTGCTTTTCCACACTTTGCAAATCTGTGCATACTGTGTCATAATGTGAATGTATTATAAGATCAAAGGCCCATATTTGTCTAATGTATTCTGAAGGGGATCATTTGTTGTTTCCCAAGGCCTTGCCTTCTCTCATTTCCTCCTGGGATCTCTGATTTGTTTAACACATTAATGAGAGGGCTAACAAGGGAAGAATTGTTAAACTTACTAGTCAAATGTTTTATTATTAATATCATATGTATATTGAATACATATTGAATTATTAGCTAACAAATATTAAGTACCTATTTTAAATGTCAGGCATTGTACGTAGTGCTGGGTAATGAGTGCAGTGCTGGGTAATGAGTGAATTAGGTACACATGATCTTTTTCCTCATGAAACTTGCAGCATAGAGGAGTAGCTTTCAAATACTTGTGACTGAGCTCCACAGTAAGAAATATATTTTACATTATGACCTATTATGCTTTTGTAGGTGCTCTTGCACCCACATACACATCTAAAAGAGTTCTTTCTTCATGTTGTATACTCTTGATATTTTCTATTCTGTTCAGGTTAAAAAAAAAAAAAGCTAAGTTGCTGCAAACCACTAAATTGATTTTACAAGCTTTTGATGGATCTTAGCCTGCATTTTGAAAAAAAAAAAAAAAAAAAGAGTAGAAGATCGCTGATTATTGCATTTTGGGGGGACTTTCAAGAATTGTGGGTCATTACGAAGGTACTGGTCAAAAGAACATGTATATGGTATCTGCCTCTTGAGATTCCCAGCTACCCATCTGTCAAGGGGGACAGAGGATAACTACACGTTACCACCAAGCACTCCAAAACTTTCAAAATGTCCAAGTATTACCTTCCTTTGTAAGATTCTACATTGCTGGATGTGACAGTACTTCTTAACTTGTTCTTAAAATTACCAGGCCCTTAGAGATTTAGGGGAGTAAGTTGGAAATAATTAACTAAGGAAATTCATCACTCAAATTCTAATGCTAAGACATATACAGTAACCTGAAAAACTTTTCAGTAAGCATATTAAAAAATATTTTCTTCATTTTATTGGTTAGAATTGAGGAAACTGAGTAAATGGAGTGGAATTACTTTGCTAGATGTAAATTGAATAATCCTTAAAAGGAACTTACATGAGCCTAACCACCAGTGATCTTTTTGTCGAAATGTGAAACTGTTTCTTATCCTTTAAGCAGACAATTCAGAGCTTTAAAACACAAGAGGGGTCTATCATTGATCTCAGTTTCCAGTTATTTCAGGATTTGAGATGACCATTGCTTCAGAGGTTTGAAATTGAGACTTTCAGTCTGAGAAAGTTTATTTCTGTGACACTGTTTAGTCTGATTTCTACTTAAATTGTACCTAAAGTTGGGTTTTGGGTAGCGGAGGTTTTTTTGTCTTTTAATTCCCAGTGGTAATGTAACCACTATAGTAGAGTAATTTTTACTTTGACTTTTCCTGACTACTTTCTTTTGACAAATACACATAAACTGATAACACTGATCTGAAGACTTAGAGGACGTGGTTAAATTTGAAGTTTCTGGACATTGTAGTGTTCCCTTTTATTTCCCCTTTCTAGTGGAGTTAATTTTTATAGCTCCTTTTCTAATGGAATTACTTTGTTGTGGCAAAAGAATATAGTAAAATATCATATTTCAAATAGTAATCTTCTATAATATGTATGGTTTAATTACCAACCAAATATAACAAAATGGACTTAGAACAATTCCCAAGTTGAGAGCTTCTTAGTTTTGTTTTTTTCTCCCAGTTATAAGTATTTGGAAATAATTTCCTTGTTATGAGAAATAGGGACTGTCCTCTTTAGAGGATATGTTAATATGAGAACTAAGATTTTTCTCTATATGAGATGACGATTTTCTTTCAGCTTTCCTTCCAGGAGGTTTTTCTGCCAGAATATCCTGATTTCTCACAATCTTGACCAGGCTCAGTCAACTCTGGATCTCAGAATGATACTGAAGGATGTGGCATTTGTCACTCTCCTTTGCTCAGAGATTTTGCTTGGTCCTGGAGTTTTGCCTTGTGCTGACTAATGTCCCAGGTAGGAAGTCCATACCTAAGCACCTGGTTTTTCTCCAGGATCAAAATAATGACCATCAAATTCCCTGGTTACAGCTGGAACTGGTTACTGTGTAGAGGTCGACACAAACTTTGATTTCTGCAGCAGACCTTTCTGCATGTTGCCTCTGTTCTTGAGAAAAAGCTACTGCCAAAAGCAACTTATTCTTTTTTGCAAGTTTTCTTTCTGTAGCGGTACTCAAAGGGTCTAGTAAGACAAATTCCTCTGGCTTGGACAGGGTTGCTCTTCCTTTGTGATTTTCTTGATTCTGCTTCCCTCCTTGGTGCTCTTTTTTTGGGTCCCTAGTCTCATATCCTTGCTCTTGTCTCTTAGGGCTAAATTGTTGTTCTGGATTTTCCCTTTAGCTTAGAGATTAAGATGTTTCCCTTTAGCCTCCATAAGGACACATGGTACCTGGAAAGATGCCATGGCTCCAAATGGAAGCACTCTGGAGTTGGTGCTTTAAAACCTTAGAAGCAGAGTTCATTCAGTCCAAGAGCACTGCAAATAGACAGTAGGCATTAGAGTCCTTCCTCAAATTTGAGCTTGATTCACCAGCAGACTCCTTTTTAAGACATGGTTGGCTTGGATTTGGGGCAACCAACATTCTTGGTTGTAGGAGACATACTCCATTATCCCTGGAACCCCTAGACTAGCTTTGGGGAGTTTCTCACCGCAGTGACTTTTATGTCTCCCAGTTGTGATTTAGCAGGTAAGAGCCCTTGGTATTGACCATCCCTCTAAAATCTCTAGCCCTTGACACAATTTCTGAATTAATCTACAAAATCATTTTCCTAAAGTAGAAACTAAGCTGAGAGAAATGCCTCCCTTTCTTTGATGTACTCTTCTCTCTCAATGCCTTTGCTTCTCTGTTATTTTTGTTCTGGGGCATTGCTATTTTATGTCTGGAATCTCTTAAGACACTCCTACTCTCATCCTTTTGCTCATTTCCTGACATTGTTAAATTTATCGTTACTTCTGGACTGCTATTAACCCTCCATAAAGTCCCACTTTCCCTGTTATTTTTTGATGATGCTGAATGAGAGGGACTTAGAATTGTGAGGTTCCCCCCCCCGCCCTCCATTAGGGGAATGGGGAGGACTCCACAGGTCCACAGCCAATATTTTATAAGGACCCTACTCAGAATTCTCTAGTGGAAACTGAATTTTCTGTGATCCTTCACCTGCACAAAAGTCACTATGTAAGTGACTGAGGAGAAAAAGGCAGAGTAGGGCAGGTTGTGTAACTGGGTTTCTCTCACCTTTGAACATTTTTTGTGAATTCAAAGACCTTGCAGGGTAAACTATATCTACCATACTCAAAATTGAATATGAGTTTTAGCACATGTCAAGAGTTTGAACCTGGGAAGGAAAGCTTCCCAAGTATTTAGGTAATGTTCCCTTTGAGTAATTTAAATGATTATTGTAGCTGTTCCGCCAGAGAATAAGGAGTGAATCTTTGAAAGATTATACCTGAAGTTTACAGCCTTTCAGCTACTTCTGGGCAGGCATTTTCTCTCATCATAATACAGTTAACCTATTAGAATGCAAAAATGACTTTTCTGGAATGTGAAGCAATCTTGTGGTTACAATGCTATATAGGAAATTAATTACCAATACAAAATCATCAGTCACTCTACTCCCATTTCAGCCTATTAGTCTTTACTTTTAGGTATCTCTAACTTTCCTTGCTAATCCAACTGGATTATTCCTCCAAGACTAGAGTTAAATTTTTCAGTTCTCATATTTAGTGAAGAAGAAATCAAGCTCTTTACTTACTGGGAAATAGACCTAATCCTTGGTTCTAAATAAAACCTATTTTTTTCACAATCATCTGAAACCTGACTTGATAATGTCTCAGGATTCTATCTCAGAAACAGCAGTCTTTTTACACTTGTCTTTCATTCCTGACACATATCCCCAGACAAATGTCCAAGGGAGGCTTTTCTTTCTTTTTTACCTTGATGTCTTCTTGTCTTCAAGTTTTCATGTTTTCTGAACTCCCCTAGTTTCTCTAGAATAGCCGATTCTTTGCACTTCAAACCTGCATTCTTCAAAAGAATAACAAAGCTTCATCTCAACATTCTTTATAGAGGCACGCAGCAGTGATATTTCATGGTATACACATTAGCATCTCTAAGGCCCAATTCACTTTCATGACTTAAGTTGGAAATCAAGCTACCCAAAAATTAAAGATGTTTTTGTGGTGGGGGTAAGGGATAATTGTTGTGTTTTGATCACAAAGAGCTCTCATGCATTGATCTGAGGAGGAAAATAAAGAATTATAATTCTAAGGTTTTAAAAACAAAAATAATATGTAGGGTTATTTATAAAATAAATGGAGGTCAACAAGAATTGCATGCTTTTTTCAGCACTCGCGAAGTTAGGTTTTCAGCACCTCCTTATTTTACTAGCCTGCTGTCAGCTCTTGACACTGATAACTGAATTTTTAAAAACTCCTACACAGAACAGAAGGGACGTAAGCAGCTAACTTGTTAATAATAGAGTATTTGATTAGTCTAAGTTGAGACAAACTATGGATTATATATCAATTTTGAGCCACTTAGCAACTGGAGACAAATCTAAGTTTCTCTTTTGTTTCTTGAGATTCTGTATCTACAAGTCTTGAGTTGCTGCTATGTTATTTTCATTCTTATTATGAGCTTTCAGCAAGTGTTGAGCATCTGCCACCAGCTTCTTTACCTTTCCCTTTTGTTTCTGGACTTGTTCATTAACTTACTTTAACTTCTGTCAATGATTACTTTTCAGAATCTACCATGGTGCCTAGATTAGTTGACTTCTAGGTATTCAGTATATGCAGGTTGTTGCCCCTTTATGTAAACTGAATGATCTGTGCATATCATGTCTGCTTTTACATCTCACCAGTGATACACCACTTTCCTTTTATGGGTTTTGCTATCCAGAGCTAGTTCTAATGAAGTCATTGAGTTCTCTCTGTTGATGTAAATACTTTACACTAGTGACTCTTGGACTTTTTAATGTGTATTAGAATCACCTGGAGGGTTTGCTAAACACTCTTCTGGGTTCTACCCTCAGACTTTTGGATTTGGTAGTTCTAGAATGGAGCCTAAAAATTTGCATTCGTAACAAGTCCCTAGGTGATGCTGCTGCTGTACGTCTCGGATGCATAGGAATCTTTCTCTTATTTCAAAATCATCTCTTTGTAGGGTTGATGGTGATAGCAGATAAAAGAGATGGGAAAAAAATAGCAACAACAAAAGCAAGGGTTTGGTGGGCTGTAAATGTGTATGTGTTCAAACTATCTCTGTGTGAGGGTGTGAATTTGCTATTACAAGTAATGTGGCATTGTTTAGGATCTGAGATTCTATCATAAGTGAACAAAGAATTAAAAGCAACCCTTAAATCTGAAAAATATACACATATCAAGTTGTTATGTTGGATACCTTAAACTAATACAATGTTATATGTCAATTATATATCAATAAAATGGGTGTGGCACTACCTTCTAAATCTTGTCACTAAAAGACTTAGAAGAAGATAGGGAGGTATAGTAGAATAGTATAAATGTTAATATTCAAGGGATCTGAGTTAAAAGTCTTACTCTGATGCTTAACATTTAATAGATAATTTTGGAATGTGTAAGTTCACTGAGTTGTTTTCATATTAAATGAGATCGTATGAAATGCTGTAAAATAATTATTTTCATAGAAGCTGCACTCTGTTGATTTTGTACACTCAAGAATCTTTACAAACTCAATGATAAGTTTAATCTAAAGTCACTACTCATAAAATAATTAGATCCCAATATTTCCTGTCCTCTAAATGCTATAGATATATAGACATAAAAGATGTTCTCTTAAATGCATAACATTTGCATTTGAAGTAAGGCGGTGGTTCACTGTAAATATCAAGGTTTGGAGTATTCTTTTTTTTTTTAATTTTTTATAGTAATATTACTTCTTTAGTTCAGGATTAGGATACAGGGCCTTCAGGAAGCCAAAAATGCAGATACCTGACATTTTCAGCTTCTCTAGTAGGTTGAATTGTGTGGTCTCGGCCAAGAATCGTCACACTTTTTATGATAAACTCTATAGTAAATATTTTAGGCTTTTGCCAGCCACAGGTAGTCTCTGTTGCATATTTTCTTTGCCCTTTTGTTTGTTTTAAAACAACCCTTTAAAAATGTGAAAACCATTCTTAACTTGCTGGCAATTTAAAAACTGATGTGGGTCACATTTGGTCTATGGATTGTAGTTTGCCAACACTTAAGAGGCTATGAGGGTTCAGGAGACAGTGATCAGTGAGACTGAAGTCATCATCCTGAAGCTTCCTGAAACTGGCATTTGAGTGATAGGAGAATAGGTAGATTTGTATTGTGAGATTATGTTCCTTCTGAAGGGAACAGTGATTTTTTTTTATAAATAGCTCTGTGCTATGCACAAAGAATGGAGAACAGCAGTACCTTTGCAGATGAAATTACTTAATTGCAAGCTAGAATTATAGAGTACCATGGTAAAAATACCTTCACTGTGTCAGCCCTAACAGAACACTGCTAAGTAGCTCTCAGAAATGAAGATGCTCTTTTGGCTTAAAGCCTCCATGTTGATTGGGAGCCCACAGGGAAGGAAGTGTCTCATGTAACAATTGACTCTTCTAGTAGAAGCTATTGTTACTCTGACTAATTAAGGGGAAAATATGTGTTTAGGGTAGTAAAGACAGTTGCTCTCTTAATCATACTTATAGGCAAAGATTATATCTCATCTTCAAATTGTGTTATTGTTACTGGCAATAAGGAAGAAGTGCAACAACAATGTTATGTCACTTAATCCCTTCACTGAATATTTATTGAATACTTCCTATGTACCAGGTCCTAGAGATACAAGTTGAGAAGCTTGTAATCTAGAGGGGGAGAAATATATGTATATAGAAATAATTACAGTAGTGTCAGGTAAGTGTTAGAAAGTATATATTCAAGGAACTATGGATGCTTATAAGAAGGAACCTCCAATTTGTCCTGATTTAAACTTTCAAGTTGACTCAGTCTAATTTTTGCTGTCCTTCAATGGCCAGAGATTGTAGCCTTAATACTAATCAATTATGGACCATTAATTACAAAGAGACCTGTGTAAAATGCTGTGGTTGGATCAAATTCAATTCATCATCTCTCCAGAAAAAGCAATTTCAAACATTCTGCAACTTCTACTAAGTTTTTAGGATCCTCTTTATGTGCAAATTATAGAATTGTAATGTTGCTTGGTCACTTAATTTTGTGCTTCCTTCTATACTGAATGTTGAATTCTATAAAATAGTTGCTTTGGTGCACTCTGGAGGTTCAGGTATTAGGCTGGCTGCCAGTATGTGAAGCCCACGCCACAAACCTGGGTCAGGTTTGTGATCCAGTGTGATGGTGGCAGGGGGATACAACCAAAATGAACAAATAAATAAAAGTGTTTCCTCCTCTTCCTTAAGAAAAACAAAAAATAAAATGTCTTTCTCTTCTCTCTCTTCTTCTTAACAACAAAAAAAAAAGAAAGTCAATTTCCTGAGTGAAGCTAATAGAAAAGAAGATTCTGTGGTTGACAAAATAATGCCACACACACACACACACACACACCCGCCACACACCACAAGAGTCCTCATTCTAATCCCTTGTGAACCTGTAAATATATTATGTTACATAGTAAAGGGAAGGATTAAGTTGCAGATGGAATTAAGGTTGCAAATCAGATGATTTTAAAATCAGAAGATTATCCTGGTGTATCAGAATAGGGGGCAATGTCATCACAAAGGTATTTAAAAATTAAAGAGGGAAACAGAGAGAGGGTTGGGTTCATACCATATGAGAAAGACTCAACCCGCCTTTGCTGATTTTAAAAGATGGAAGAAAGTGCATCCTTGTGACTCAGACAGATGAGGTGACTGGGGTGTGAACCATGGAGAGCCCAATGACCTAATGAGTTTGGGCCAAAAACCAAAATAAAACAAATAAATACATAAAAATGCTTCTTTCTCTTGTCCTGCCTTCCCCCTCCCCTCCTTCCTCCTTTCCTCCTTACTTCCTTGATTTGAAAAAAAAGAAAGAAGAAAAGAAAGGTGAAGAAAGGGAATCAAAGCCAAGGACTGTAGATCACGGCTACATTTTGAAAAAGGCAAGGAAGCAGATTCTCCTTGTATTAGTTTGTTAGTGCTGCCTTAACAAGTTCTGTATGCTGGTAGCATATGGTATTTTTCTATTATTCTGGAGGCTAGAAAACAGAGATCAGGTATTGACAGAATTGATTTCCCCCAACTCCCACATACACCCACACCTGAGACTCTCTTTAGTTCATAAACAGTTGTCTTCTCCCTCTGTCTTTGCATTATCTTTCCTCTATTTTTCTTTATGTCCTAATCTTCTTTTCTTAGAAGAAAGCTAGTAGCATTTATGGTCCATCCTTATAACCTCATTTTAACTGAATGATCTCTTTAAAGACCATATCTCCAAAAACAGTCATTTTGAGGTATTAAAGATTAGAATTTCAACATACAGAGGTGGGGGCACAATTCAACTAATAACACTCCCCTGGGGCAAGCCATCAAGTGTATGATAATTTATTATATCAAATTATAAAATACTATTCCAAAAGTAACCTAATATTGATATATTAATAGGAGATTGACTAACTGAATTGTGGAACATCTATACAGTGGAATATTATGTATCAGTAAAAAGTGAAACAAATATCCATTTGTAGGTGAATAGACAAATGGAACACACATTAAATGGAAGGAAATTCTGACATAGTATAACATGGATGAACCGTGATTGAAGTCATTATGCTAAGTGAAACAAGACAGTCACCAAAAGACAAATATGATATGATTCCTCCTATATGAGGTATTTAGAATAGCCAAACAGAAATAGAAAGTAGAATAGTGGTTGTCAGGGTCTATGAGAGAGTGAAATGAGCCCTTTACATTTGTAGAGAAAAATATATACCTTTAGAGGTAAAGAGATTTAGTTATACAAGATGAAAAAGTTCTGGAGGTTAGTTGAACAACATCAAAGACCAGCAATTGAAAAATAAGTACAATGTTCTTCCCTGTCAAATTTTAGAGAAAGAAGATACATATACACACATGCACACACACACATGTGTGTGATGGTTATATGTATACAGAATATCTCTGAAAAGAGACCCAAGAAATTGGCATAATGATTACTTTAGGGAATGGGGTTGAAAGAACTAAGAGGTGGAGAGTCAAGGATGAAAGGAAAACTTAAATTCTTTTTTACACTCCAAATCTTATTTGCCATGTGCCTATATTACATATTACATATTGAAATATTTTTTTAAATATGTAATTTGGTGTTAGGGACTGCAAAGAGAATTTTCTCACTTGAGTCATCCTTAGGCTATGAAATTGTTTTGTCAATCTGGTTGCACCTGTGTCACTAAGTAAGACTTCTTGGTTTTCAAAGGATTTAAAACTCTTATTCTCAAAAGCTTTAGAATATATCTGTATTTTGTTTGATATCTAAGAGCATGTTTTTAAATCTCTTAATTTCTTTAGAATTTCACCTAAAAAGTGGTTTGAGAATTGAAAAGATGGAGGAAAAAAAGGAAAGACAAAAGAAATGTAATAGTTTTTTTCTGCTTTTTGAAATTATAACTGATAAGAATAGAATAAAAGACAACAGTAACTAGAAATTTTGACTCTTGTGGGATTATTTCTTAAGAATTCTGTTTGCAACTTGTTAGGCAACTGTGTAAGTTAGATTTTAACACCCTTTAAGACATCCTTCTTAGTACATGAGTCCTTGCATCATACATTCCATATAAAGATTGCAATATTTTATTACTATAATTTCTGCTTATAAGCTGTTTCTGAATTGACACTTCTTGTTATACATATATATATATATACCAAAAATCCAGGTTCAGGACTCAGTGTAAGGGAAGAAAAAAGAGTGGGAAGAGGGGGGCATATTTTTACAAAACCATATCCTTATCTTTGTGCTTTTTATGTATCCCCTTAAAAAAAAAAACAACGAAAAATTAGTTTTGGAAACTGCTCAGTTATCTTTCCTTTTTTGTTTGGAGTTTTGTTGTAGCTAATTCAGTACCTAGAAAAAAATTTAGTTACATGATAGGGGTGCAGTAAATGGCGATGAGTGACCCATTTTGAGCTCAAATACTTCAGAATTATGTAGGGAATACAGATTAGTCTCTATTTAGAAGCGAAAATGATATTTATAGTTTGATAGAAGCAAACTTTGCCCAGAAGGCAAAATTTTCTTTGAAAGAAAATTTAGCCCAAATGTGTAAGCCTTTTACATCTACAAAGGAGATTATTATTACTGTGGTAATATTTATTATTATTAGTGGTAACAACATTATTAACAACATCAGCAGTTAAGTTATACTTAGTGCTTTTTCATTTTGGAGATTGTAGAACTGCAGATCAGCTTGAAGAGCTATGATCCTCAGAAGGACAAACATTTCTCAGGCACGGTTGGGTTAATAACACTCTGTCCCAAGTTCTCCATTTGTGTGTCCCTGGAAACCAACGGCACTGTGACGAAAACAAAGCTATGAATAAACCCTCCTGTAGACATCGAGGCTCTGCGGAAACTCAACAAGAATAAGAAGCTTTTTGACATCATAGTAGTCTCTGATCAAGCAGATCCCACAAATCCTGGACTTGTTTCACTTAGTATGTAAGGCTGGCAAGTTTCCTTCAATGAGAGCATGGTGGCTAAAGTTGATGAAGTGAAGTCCATGATCAAGATCCCAATGAAGAAGGTGCTGTGTCTGGCAGTGGCTATTGGCCTCATGAAGATGACAGCTGATGAGCTTGTGTACAATATTCACTTAGCTGTCAATTTCCTGGTGTCATTGTTTAAGAATTGATAGAATGTCCAGGCTCTATATAGCAACAGCATGGGCAAGCCCCAGTGCCTGTACTGTGGCACGGCTTAATAAACCCTAGTGCAGAGAGAATTTCAAAATTCTTACTGAAGTAGCCAAAGGGATGTTAAAAAGGAAGGGAGAGGGAGGGAGGAAACGAAACAGAATATCTGCACTACAAATTGAAGGTGATCATCTTTATGCTAGAAAAAACATTGAAGGACATTCTACAATATGAACTGAGAAATACTGAATATAAAAACTCATCTAATCAGTAAGTTAAAGAGTATCTTTTATTCCTAGCTTACTAAAAATGTTTGAAATCAAAAATAACTATTTCATTAAATGCCTTTTAGCATCTCTTTAGATAATTTATAGTTTTGTCATTGACTTAATAATATGCTAAGCTATATTAATAGGCTTCCTAAATATTCATTCATTCTTGAATAAGTTCTTTAGACAGTTGCAAGCAAGACAGTTCACTCTGTAGAACCTAGGAACAATTCAGGAATTGGAATTACCAAGTACCCTCCAAAGGCAGAGGAAAGAGCTTTTAAGTGTCCTTTTGTTCCTCTTTAGGATTCTTAGAATTTAATTTAGAACTAACTATGGTTTGGTTGCAAGTAAATACTTGCTCCACAACCAATTATTTTTAATACTACCAACATAAATTGATACTCTGTATCGTAATGAATTTCAATTAATAAGTATGCAATAAAATCTTAAAATAACTCCAGGAATGCAAGTGAGATTACAGGACCTCTTTCTTGAAAGATCATTTGATCTTTCAAGTGCAGTGTAAACATGCTGAATTATTTGCAAGAAAGAAACCTTTAAAATCTTAATGAGCATAATTTGGATTAATTAACTTGTACTTTTCAGTTTGGTATAAACTATGGTAGTGACAAGCCACCACTTTTGATAGACTTGATATTATCTGTGTTGTCTGTTGTGATATGAAAATTTGGAAAAATTGCAGCTTTGATCCCTACCTTATTCTTTCAAATATTCTTTACTGTGTTTTACTTTTTCTAATGACTTTTGAAAGTCTTCAAGTATTTTGTAGACCGATTTTTAAAAAAGACGAAGGGTAGTAAATGTTCTTATTTCCCCCCTCTAAAATGCAAGAGTAAGAGTAAAGAGATTTTGCATTTGCAGAGTTTAAAAAGTGATTTGAAGTATTTGGTTGCTTCCATTTGTTTTGTAAAAGAGGATGAAGGCAGGATAATGGAAGATGGAACTTGGATGTAAGAAAAAAATAAGCAAAGGACCAGGAACAAAGGAAGAAGGAAATAAACCAAGAGAAGGCAGTGACTCTGAACTGTCTTTTATTTAAATTATTTAAATTTGTTTGTACTATAAAACCTTTTACTTTTAACAGAAAGGCACAGGCAGAGATGAAGGTGAGTAGGCAAGGAAGAGAGGGGAAAGAAACATTTTATTTAATTTTGTTTAGTTGTTCATCTTGATTGTTCCCCTTGGCCTCCGAGACACAAACTCCAGTGCTTGGGATGTATGTGGACTGTGTTCAGCTGGAGTTAGTGGACCTAACCACTACTGTACCAGGGCATACCTAAAACTCTTAATTTCTGCAAATATTTCTACACATTGACACAGAGTCTCAGCTTTGAAAAATCAAAGTAGAATAGCCATAGAGTAGTTATATAAGTTATATAAGATTATTATATCAGTTATATAAGATTCGGCAACTTGCAGTGAGAATTTTAAAAATATCTTTATTGTGATATAATTGACATACAAAACTGCACAGTTTATGTGTACAATTTGATGTGTTTCAACATATGTGTACCTATGAAACCATCACTACAATCAAGGTTAGTAAACATAATCTACTTCCTCCAAAAAGTTCCTTGTGTACCTTTGTTTTTATTTTTTGTTGTTGTTTGTTTTCTGGTAAGAATATTTAACATGAGATCTACCCTCTTTAAAAAATTCAGGTGCACAAGAGAGTATTAACCATGGACACTATGTTATATAATTGATCTCTAGAACTTACTCATCTTGCATAATTGAAGCTTTATACCCATTAAACAACTTCTCATTTTCTCTTTCCCTACCCTCCTAACTGCTTGCTGGCAATCACCATTATACTCTCTACTACTATGAATCTAACTTTTTTAAGTACCTCATTTAAGTGGAATCATGTCATATTTGTCCTGCTGTGACTGGCTTACTTCACTTAGAGTAATGTCCTCCAGACTCCTCCCTGTTGTTCCACATGGCAGTATTTTCTTTTTAAGACTGAATATTATTTCATTGTATGTATACACCACATTTTCTTTATTCATTCATCCACTGATGGACACTTAGGTTGTTTCTATATATTATAAATAATGCTACAATGAATATGGGAATGCAGCTATCTCTTTGAGATCCTAATTTCAATTCTTCGGATTTACACCCAGAAGTAGGATTACTGAATCATATGGTAGTGAGTTTTAGATGGCATAATTGTAGACGTCTCTATAAAGGAATAGCTGACTTTCTAGCACCTGTTATCTAAACAACAAGCACCTGAATGGACCTTAATGGGTCAGGGTTGGATCATTTCTCTCCTTTTTCTGTCTTGTTAGTCATGAGAGAAAAATATTCTTGTGTTACCCGCTAATTATTTCACTCTTTTGTCTCATTTTCCTTGTCTGTCTTCTAGACAGATTTTTTAAAAGATATTGGCGAATAGAAGAATGGTTTTAAATTGTTTTCTGGCATTTGTCAGGGGGACTTGGGTAGAGCATGTCTGTTGGCTCTTCTTATAAACACTTGTTAGCAAAGAGCTAATGAGACCAGCTAGTGGTTAGATCTCTCAAGCATATCCTATGTTTTATTCTAACACCATCTCTAAACAATCATATCAGATATGTACCTTTGGATGTAAGGATAAATGGACACAAACCTACCTCATTCTAGGAAGAGTTCATAGTTCACATTATGAAGGGTTAGTCATCATCTTTACAGAAAAAAGACATTCCATTCCCCAAATCAAAAACCAGAGAAAATGCTTTAGCTAATCAAACATTCTTCATTCATTTATCTAATCATCTAACCAATCACCTTGTTGGCTTAATTCTCTCCAAAACAGCCATCACTAATACAGTTTCTCATCTATCAGCTAACATTGGCTTACTGATTTGTGCTGACTTTTCCCCTCGTGCTTATGACCCCATTTGTCTAGATCTCTGAAATGATCTTGTTTGTATTACAGAGCTCTCATTTGGAAGACAGTGATTCAGCAGCATTACTTTGCTGTGAATGTGAAGAATCAGAAATCTTTAATGATTCCAATGTACGTAGATATTATGTTGTTATAAAGTCTCCAGGGATTCAAGTGAAAACATTTTGAATAATTGTGGCTTTAAACACAACTGGTATAGTGCCAATGATTTCATCTTTTTTAATTCAGCCAAATACATGATTTGCAAGGCAAATACATGATTTGGAATCAGTGTGTGTGTGTAACATATTTTATGTGAATAGCATCTATTTAAAACATATCTATCAAAATAGAAAAAGTTGTACCTTGAAACCTTGAGTAAGTCTTCCTCATTAGGGAATATGATTGTTTTGTTTTTGTGTGTTGTTAATTTTTTTCTTTTTTAAACAAACTTTATTTTTAAAGAGGAAGGTGGAAGGGATAGGAGAAAGGAGCATTTTTAAGGAAGGAAGGGAGAGAAGGAGGGGAAGAGGAAGCACTATTTTCCTTGGTCTTTCTTTACATGATCTGTGCCCCAGCCACTGGCTTAGCACCTGAGCCACCAGGGAATTATTATTTTTTTAAGGGAAATATTATTCTTTTCCCTGTGACTTGCTATTAGTGATGCCACAGACTTTTATTCCTTGCATACATAAACTAACACATCTGTCTGTTGATAATAATCAGTTTTTAGGACTTCATTCTACTATTATATTGAGTTACCTGGTTGGGCTTAATTCAGCCTTGATGAATAGGCATGAAGTCAGTTACTGTGACTCACTAATAGCCAGAGTGGTACTCATTTCCATAGGGCTTTAAAACATTAACTGATAAATTCACATGAACACTCATTTACTTTTCAGATGACAAATTCAGCGTAGAAAGGTTATATTCTTTGCCTGGTGTTGTATGATAAACAAGGGCAGCACTGACATCAGCTCTCAGCTGACAGCCATCAGTGAGCTCATTAACATCAGGCAACATCATCATTAATGGGATGTGCACAATTTTCTTATATGGTATCCTACAAAATTTATATTGTTCAGCCTGAAGTGAAGTCCCCTGGACTTGAACTGAGCTGTTTAGGCTGATTTTGTCCTGAAGATACAACTGCATGGAATCCACATAAAAAATAATTTTATGAAATTTGACACATGTGGGGAAAATATGACCCTAGTTTTAATGGGTCTCTCCATTAGAAAAAAATAAATATATATATTTGCAAATTACTCTGGAATGTTTTATTGCTAGAACTTTCATTTCCTTCCTTTCATTTGCTTTTTGTCTTCTTTACATGTTACATATATTTGGCTGGCTTTTAAAAGGCATCAGTTCTTCCTGTTTTGTTGCTCAAGGAGTATTTTCCACAGTTTTTCTTTCTCATCTCCCATTCCCACCTCACATCAAAGGAGACTGAAGAGCTTCTTCTCAATTTGAGAGCTTACAATTGAATACAGAATTATTTGGAGAGCAAACTAATTGAAATCCCCACCTTGAATTCTTTTCAGAGGAAGTGGTATGGAATCTTGGAAAATGAAACAGAAATTAACTGTTGTAAAGAAGTATAAAAGTTAGTCACTGAAAACCTTTCTCTTTAATCTTGGGATAACAGAAATATGAACTTTGGTTAGCTGTAGTCATTCATTCTTTCATTTATGCATACAGTCACTCATTCATCAAGCCCTGAATGACTGTCGTGTAGAAATCACTGGGTCAGGACTATGGGAATTAGGCATAGAATACAGACTTTTCCCTGAGAGCAAACTTTAAGCTCTAAAATGAATTAAGTTCTAAGAATCTAATAGAAAATATGAAATGTCATGACTACAGTTGATAGCATTGTATTGTACAATTGAAATTTGTTGAGTGTATAACAGGAAGGAAGGAAGCAAGGAAGGAAGGAAGGGAGGGAAGAAAAGTAAGGAAAAAAGGAAAGGCAGGATGTATGAAGTGATAGATGTGTTGTGATGCGGGGAATATTTTCACATTGTATGCTTCTATCAAATTACCACAGTATGCACTTTAAATATTGTACAATTTTATCAGTTAAAGCTCAATAAAGCTAAAATTTTTAAAAATCTACCTTAGCAAAATATGCAATCTGTACTTCAATAAATAGTTTTATGAAAAAGCCGTAAGAAAAGAAAAACTTTCACATGCAATACATGAAGAAAAGAGAAGAAATCTGTGCGTGGGTAGAAAGAAATTTGGCTGGGGGCAGAAAAGGGATGATTTTCTCTGGAAAAGGGCTGGCTGCCTTAGATCTCCTGGGATTTTCCCTGAAGAGAGGGGAAGAGTAGCAAGAGGTGTTTGCCTTTTCTCTGGTCCCACTCAACCTGTAGGAAACGGGATAAAGGAGATTAATTGTGTAGTGAAGGGGAAAAAAAATGAAATAGTGGCAAGCTTACGGTATTGTATACAGATGCTGATTTACTGTGATGTATACCTTAAACCTATTTAATGTTATAATGTAATATTCCTTTGATAAAAATTTAAAAATTAGAAGAAGAAAAAAGAAAACTATTCACTTGCTGTGCATGGGGTTGTTGGAGGCTTCCATAATGGGAAGAGGGGCTGCTTGCCCCCAGTCAGTGACAGTGTGACTGGAAGATGTCACAGAGAAAGAAGATACTGGCTCTTAGCTACAGGAGTTTCACTTTGGCTTCAGATAAGAAAGAATATAGGCAATGACGAAAGCAGGTTGGAGTACTAGTGACTGCAGCAGTCTCTGAGACTCAGAGTCCTCTTCACTCCCCCTCCTCATTCCCATCTCCACTGTTGTTCTTAAAGGACAAAACTCTGCATGAGTTGGGATTCCATTTGTGCTTGTGGGCATCAACGAGTAACAACTGGATTCGTTGCCATTATAGGGAGGATTATTTTGTTCCCAGACAGGTGGTCAGGAAAAATGCTTGTTATAGCAGTTAATTTCCTCAGAATACAGCTTCTTTCTTTTCTTTCCCTTTCTGAACCTACCCCACACCTTACCAAGTAGGAAGAGCGATGCACATAGGTGGTTGTACTATTTTTTTTGATCTATTTCATTCCTTTGCTAACATATTGTATCCTTGTAAGAAATGTGTTTTCCCTCTGTGCAATCAAAATAGCATTTATGTTTGAACAGCCCGATGAAAGAAAGAGATATTAGTTAGCACTTTGTTATTAAAGAAAGGGGTGGGGGGAAGCTACTTTCTAGAATCAAATGTGGAGAAGACAGATTCAAAGAAAGGAAAATCTTAAATGTATTAAGTATTTGTTTTAGAATAGTTTACATTTTTAAACTGTAGATTTGCATTCTCTTCTAGGGTGGTACATGTGTTTCAGAATACAACAGTTTCCTTCTACATGACTCTGGCATGTTTTACATGTAGTCATTTTGTGGGGTGGGAGAATGACTTTGGAGAGAGAAAGAATATTTAATTTGAATAAAATAATTTATCCATGAACAACTTGAATTTTAACTGTGGGTCAACTTATATACAAATATTTTTCAATATATATACTGTTTAAAAAAAAAAACTGGAGATTTGTTGCAACTTGAAAATACAAGCTGAGTAATCTTAAAAGATTTCCCTGTCTTAGGTGTGAAGGATCAAAATGCCACCTGTCTTGGAATGACCTTAGGAAGTAGCCTGCATTTTTACTATATTCATTTGTTAATTCTAGTGGAGTTGGAGTTTTTAGGGTTTTCTATACCTATTATAATGTCATCTGTAAATAGTGATAGTTTTACATCCTTTCCAATTTGGATTCCTTTTATTTCTTTTTCTTGCCTAATTGCTCTGGATAGTACTTCCTTCTTGTGATTTTCTTGACTTTGCTTTTCTCTAACTTATTTAAAAAATACAATAAATAATAAAAATGTAAAATATGTGTTAATTACCTATGATATCAGTAATGCTTTTGGTCAACAACAGGCTACTTGGAGTTAAGTTTGGGGAGAGTTAAAAGTTATATGCAGATTTTCAACTGTGAGGCGGTCAGCATCCTTAACCTCTGTGTTATTTGAGGATCACAAGGTTCAAAATGACTTAAGAATTTTAAAAAGTTTTTAGCATTAAGATATGCCCTAATTTAAGGTCTGCTATGGAGTAATCAGCCTGCGACTTGAAGATAGGAGGGACTGTAATCTTCAGGCGTCTTCAGAAGCATCCTGGTTTTTTTTGTAGTTTTAAGTCTTAGAATATGGTTTATGGGATGACCAAAACAGTGAACTATCTGTTAGCTCAGAAAGTAAAATTACACTTACACTTATAAGGCCATAACCACTAAGTCTACTTTTGTCAGTCTCTAGAGATTGTGAGTACAAGCAAGATAATTTTTAATTAACCTACAGATACAGTGATAGACTGCTGGTTGGAAGGTGATGATGGTGTGTAGGCCATCAGACAGCATGTGCATCCAATAAGTTCTGATGATTTATGTACTTTCTTATTTTCAGTTCTCCATACAGTGTATTTTTAATTTCTTTTTATACTCATTTGCAAAGACATTTCACTAATTGATACACATAATTATAAAAAGAAAAAGAAATGGAAAGTTTGTTGCTAAGGAGATAGCCAGTTCTTTAGTATATGACCAGTTAGCTAATGTTAAAAAGCTATCTCATCAGAGGTCAAGATTATTGAACTGTTTTTGCTGCATAGTAGATTGCTGATTAGAGAACCTGGTCAAAAAGGATAAAAAGTGTCATTGGTGGCAAAAACATAGCTTTACTGCAAGCAGTATTATTTTTTTCCTTGGAATGTGTCTGATCCAAATTATTACACTGGTAGAAATCTTCTGAGATGGTAAACTTATTTTTCTTTGTTCCAGAATGATATTAAGAAGACTATTTTATCCTATTATAACAAATAAAAAGTTATTTTCAACTTTTATTTTAAAAGCTTATCCTTTTAAGTGACTTTTGAGGAGAAATGAGATTATGGTAGTCTTGAGTACATAAACTATTTTAAAAATTAGCCTTATCATTGAACTCAGTGATTTTCATTAGAACCATCTGGTGACTTTTTAAAATAATTTAATAACTGAGTTTTACTCCTGTCAGGTTAATTAAATATCTCTGTTAGTGATGGACCCAGATTTTGGTATTTTAAAAATTCCCAGAGAATTTTTCTAGCATGAATGAAGGATTAAGAACCATTATTTTAACTGAGCTATGCTAATTTTTGCACCTCTAAATCAGAATCCAATCTGCAGCATTTGTAGCATCTGTTTCCTTGAAGAGTCCATAAAATGTGAAATTGACTAGAATCATAGAGAGATTGACTGTACATATTTAATTACTCCGGTAAAACAATTCTATTCAGTGAAATTCCTTGGTGAGAGTCTTCTATTAAAAGATGTGTAAGGTACAGAAATTAAGTGATCCAGATCCTTAATAAACCTGTGTCAGTGAAGGATAAAGTTTTCCATGAGATTCTTACTCTTCCTATGTCAACACTACTAGGAGCTAATATAAAAAAGAATTAAAGAACACTTTTATATTTGAGTATTATGCTTTTATTGAAATAATATATACATATATATACAGAAGATGCACTTTTATGTATATCTTCATGAATTTTCACAAACTGAAGTTTTTACATCAAGAAATTATGTAACCTGTACACTGGATCAAGTATATTGCCACTTCCCTCTACCAGTTTCTCCTTCTAACAACTTCTCCCTTTGCTCCCTTCTAGTCCTTACTCATCCTCTCAGCTATCACTCTCCAGAGATAACCACCATTCTGACTTCTTGGCCATATGATTTTGATGTGGCCATCAGGCTATATACTCTTTAGAGGAACCTCTCTGATCTCCAGAATCAGGGCACCATGTAATAGTTATAATAATAATTAGTTGATGAGTCTCACTCATTACTCGTAATGACTAATAGTTACTAGTAGTGAGTAATAGTTAAAAGAGCTCAGGCTCATTGTTCAGATAACCTGGGTCAGAGTTTCAGCTATACCACTCAGCTGACTTTATGACTATACGTCTCTAAACCTCACTTCCCCCACTTCAAAACGGGGATAAAAATAGTATCTGTGTTGTAGAGTCATTAGAATTAGTAAAATAATTGGGTTTTGAAAAAAAATTTAAAGGAAAGATGCAGGCAGGAACAAAGGCAAGCAGAAGCAGGCTGGCTGGAAGAGAGAGGAGGAAGAATTCCATTTATTTTATTTCGTTGTTCATCTTGGTAGTTCTTCCTGGCATGCAAACTTGGGTCCCCAGGATGTATGTGAACTGTGCTGTTGGCTAAAGGTGGCTGATCAAACCACTTCTCTACCAGGGTGTGCCAAAGTAATTTTTTTAAAAAATACTTAGAAGACCCTGGAGTGCCCTGACCTGTTGGCTCAGGTGCTGAGTCAGTGAGTGGGATGGGTGAACCATGTAAGAGTCCAAGGACCTGGGTTCATGACCCAGGACCATGGGAAATAAATAAAAAGAAATCAAAGTGCCTCCTATTCTTCATCTTCCTTTCTTTAAATGCTTCTTCCTCCTCTCCTTTCCTCTTGAAAAATAAAGAAGTACTTAGCGAGCCTTACAAATTATCTGTGCTAAGTAAAGAGCAGGAGCACATGCAAGGTTTGCTGGTATCACTATCTCTTCAGCAGAGTCAGGGCAAAGTGGCTGTTGCCTGTGAGAACATAGCCTAGCTCTAGAGGGAAGGAAGAGGAAAAAGTGGGCATTCTGACCATCTTCCCCTTACTTAATATTCTTGATATGACTTTTGTGGAAACTTCTAAAATATCTAAATTAATAAAATGATTTTTAACAGGACAGAAATTTTTTCTTATACATATTTATATTCCACATAGCACCTAGTACAGTAATTTGAAAATTACGTACAGATAATGCCTTAAATTAATGCCTTAAATAATCCAAAAATGATACTTAAGACACATTGCATTTCTGTGCTGGATTGGTATTTGTTTGGCTTCTGGTCTTTCTTTTAACCAGAGATATATTTTTGAGACATTTGGCACAAGAGGATACAAAATGTAACAGTGAAACAATTGCAGGCAGAAACCAAGTACATAGACTAGTTTGCAAAAGTTCTAACTAATTGAGTTATTCTGCTTCCATAATCTGAGACAGGGCCTGCTCAGGTGTACTTACCCTTTGTTTTGGTTTAGGAGAGCAAGGAAAGGAAGCGATGACAGGACTTAAAGATTTTTTTCATTAATAAAATCGTACAGACTATTAAAAAAAAGATTATAACTTGGACGCATCCTGGTGGCCTAGTAGATAAGGCCATGGGCATCGTCCGCATTCCATATATCCCAAGGACACAGGTTTGAGACCCAAGGCCAGAAGGATCAAATAAGATGAACAACTAAATAAAATAAATGGAGTGCTTTTCTTCCTGCCTTCCTGCCTGCTTGCCTTCATTCCTGCCTGTACCTTTCCTGTATTAAAAAAAAAAAAAAAAGGTTATAGCTTGGAAATAATTTGCTCTTTAGAAGGTAAGCAAGACAAATATTGACAACTTAATATTTATCAGACTTGCTATAGATTTTCTTTTAAAGTTGAAACCAAGTCTTAGAGACTAATTACTTAGTATTTCCCATTTAAAGCTGGGAAAGAGTCTGTACTGGTAGTGACAATCAAGTCTACTTGACAGTTTCTGCTTGAGCTCTTATCCTTATGCTAAATTATCTTTGCTCTTGAGTGGAATATTTGTTATTCTGGTGCTAGGAAATCATCAGCAAAAGGAGTAGTGGTCCTCAACTCTGGCAGAATAATCTGCAGAGCATTCCAAGATATAGACAAAATATCATTTTAGGAAGTTTCTCATTTAGTGGGCCTAAAATGAAGCTAGCCAACTTTATTCTTTATAGGGGTACATAGGTAGTTCTTCGTGCAGCCAGAGTTAAGAATATAGTTCTTAGAAATTCCCTAGGGAAGAATCATAAGATTAAAGATTGGGGGGCATAATGAATTTGGAATATTATAAAGCAGATTGTACAGGGAAGGCAGCTTAATAATCAAGTTTCATGTTTCAGGAGGAAGATAGTATTTATCAGTGGAAATAGGATATATCACTTGGGTATTCTATAACCAGATTAATTGTCCATTCTTTCTGTGACTTTAAAGAGTGCTGCCACTCTTTTATTCAAGCAGTCTTTTTCAATCCTAATTTGCTCTCCCAGATATTTTGGGGAAGAGTCCTGGTGAAGTTGTAATTTCAGAAATATTAGGCAAGAACTGCTAACTCTGGGTGAGCAGTGTATGCCCCTGATAGAGACAAGTGTCAGGGAAGAGTTATAAAGTTAACAAATTCTTAATCTCAATGAATCCTGCTTTCTGAGTCACTTCTAATGTCTTTTGTTCATTTTTTTTTTTTTTTTTGTAACCTGACAGCATATTTTGGCAGTAGGGAGGGCGTAGTAATTTTTCCTTTGACTTTACAATGAGGAAAGTTGAGTTAACAAGGGCCCTGACTTGCCGAGAACTATAAATGACATACTGGCTAATACTTGTTAAACACAAACCTTGTGCCTGGCTCTGTAGTAAATATTTTTACATGTATTATCTCATATTGTATCTCTGATATGAGTTGTGTTGCTTATCTCTGTTTTAGAGGTAAGAAAACTAAACACATTTATTCCATTGTTAATGAATCTGCTCTGACAGGCACCATACTAAGGAATAAGTATCTAGTGATGAACAAAATCAGTCCTACCTTTATGGAACATGCAGTCTGTTGGGAAGACAGATAATGAAAAAAAAACAGAAGTTTTCACTTGCAAAATGTGATGGTACTATGAAAAGTACAAATGGGGAAATAATAATAAAGAATAACAAGGCAGAACAGCCATTTAGATAAAGGATGACCAAAAGGACCTCTCAGCGTACCACTGTAACTCAGATGACTAAGGCAGCTAAGGTACAGGCCATGTAAAACCTTTAGACCTGTGATCTGGGTTTAAAAAAAAAAACAGGGAACTCTCAAACTTGATGACATTTTAGTTCAGAATAGTTGAGATTTGCTTAGTGTCACACATCTAGTAAGTGATGAATTTCAAGACTTAACTCCCAAGACTATCCTCATATCTAGAGTGCCTATCAGACATGTACTTAGAATCTAACCCAGGCTTGTGATACTCCTGTCTTGTCTGACTAGCATTCATACCATGATAATGTACCAGATTTCCAGAGGGGGCATCATAAAATTTATAAACAAGAAATTATCATAATTTTTTCAGAAGAAATCTGTCTTCTAAGTATGTCTTTAAAGAGGGCCCTAGAAGGCAGAAAGGAGAAGGGGAAGCAAAAAGAATTGCAAGTAGTATATGAATTTTAACAAATGATAGAGACAGCTCCAGATAAGCTGAAAAGATATGCTGTAGCTGCACTAGACACATTTGCATGAGGAAGTACCCTCTTGGCATGCATGGGCTGGGGTTGAATGGTCCACTTTGGATTAGCCTTTTATTTACTGGCCTTACTTCAACTTCTGGAATTTGAAGGATCTGATCCAGGAGTCATGCAAAAAATAAAGATTTCTCATAGAAAAAACTAAGAAGTATTAGATGGTGGCTAGAACCTCCAGTTGCTTGTAAAAAATGTGGAAAGAAGTAAAAGGACAGACGTAAACAGTGACATACTGCCTTGAATTTAAATAATGCAGACTTCTTCTAACTTTTGCAGTGCTTGATTTGCCAAGCTACTTTCTTAGGATTTTCCAGTTCTCTTAATAGCCCTTTGCTCCAGAAGAATTTGTCTACTTTTTTTCCTCCCAGGAAACCTGGTCAGATTTAATCTTTAAAAGTTTTAAGTTTTTTAATTTGGATTATGAGCTTAACTATTTAGATTTGAACAGTGTCTAGTGTAAGTTTCTCTTTGGAAAATATTCATGTATTATATTCATATATACATCTTACTTGATTATATTGCTGAAGGTTATAAATTGGTTAGATCCTGAAAATTTTGAAAGTTCGGGCAAAATTTATAATGATGCTGAATAATTTCTGTCACCTAGAAATCTAATTCTTAAAAGTTTCCTCTGAAGAAATAATATAGAAAGGAAAATATGTGTACTAATGTTGTTTTCTTTTTTTTACAGTTTTTACAAATATTTTGTTTATTTTAGTGAAGCTGGTACAGTGTCCATTTAAAACACATATCCCAGGCCAAAAAGTACAAATAAAATAAAAAAGAGCAATATTCTGTTTTATACACTTCTGCATGACTAATTTTGCTAACTGCTAATGAAAATCAGAATTTTTCTGGGATATTCTGACAAGATTTTCCTCTAATCTTAAATGCGTTCTCTTCAGTGAAGCCATCTTTGGAGTTAGTCATTACTCTCATTGTATCTGACATCTCATCTCCAACCTGATATTCTTCTTCTTTTGGTCCAGACCCTCAGATTTTAAAAGTAGCCTCAAGTTACGGTAAAGTCATTTTTCCCATGGTCCAGTTCTCTGAAAAACATCCATCTCCCACTGAAAGTCATAGTCCAGAAGTGAAGCAATCACATGCTAAAACTTCAGGGTCATTTGAAAAGTCATTATGAACACTTGCATTGGTTGATTCTCTTTATCACAAACCTGAAAATGCACAGTCCTGGAAAAGGTGGCCTCTCTGTGCACACATGGGATTTTTGAAAAAGAGAGCAATATAAAGGGGTCTGAGGTATGATTACCAAAAATCAGCACAATGAAAACCAACAGTGATAATGAGCACTAGAATTCAAATTACCAGATGTTTTAAAGAGATAGAGTACCAGTTTTCAATTGTTTTCAACACCACATTACAAAGGAACTATTTTTAAAAATAAAGAATTCAGGGAAAAGAAAAAAAATATCTAAACTGTTGAATTACCCCATTTGTTTCTGATAAACTTCAATCACATCTTCTTCCTCCATTCCCAGTTCTTTTGGAATGTGATTATCAGCAATTCTCTCACCTTTTAACAGAAACGAGAGTGGATTATTGGAACTGTCTTTGACAGTATAATTCTTTGAGATTCTTGAGATCTGTTGTCCTTTTCACTTTGAAGTGACTCTCACTGCTATCCTGTCCAATAACTTGGAGTTTAATGTGCTCTCCTTGCTTCATATCCCCCAACTCCTCAGTTGAAGGTTTTGTCTCCTAGTCAGACATGGTGACAAGTAGTTTGACCTGGGGTCTCCTCACAGCAGCAGCCTTGGATAGGCAGAACCTTGCTCCCAGATTTACCTGTTGTTGTTTTTTTCAAAATTATTTATATGCTTTCTTAAAATTTGCATACATTTCAAAACAGGTAAAATTGAACAGTATGGTGGACATATGGATACTCATTATATTATCATTATACTTTACGTGTTTATATGTTCTATGCTATATGTAGTTGTTTTATTATTTCACATTGCTATATGCTTTTTAGGATATTGAATTCACACATTAGTCTGTGTGCATTTCACACAACACCCACCACCAGAGTTCTAGTTTCCTTTACCACTCCTTTTTTTGTTTTAATTTGATTTTTTTTTCAGGTGAAGAAAAGAACATAATCTGTTACATTAAATACTTATTTCAGAAGAAACTCAGGAAAATATAATATATTGGATATTTCCAAAACAATTAAACTTTAAAATGAATATAGTAGAATATCTAAAAATTCATAATATAAGCTTTGAGTCACAATTCCTTAATTTAGAAAAGTTAAAAATTGGAATTATCAAGAATAAGGTAACTAAAAGTAAAAATATGAAAATAAAATTTAAAAAATTTGGTTAGTGTATCTTTCTGAACAAAACTATCAATAACAATAAAACTTAACAGGATAAATTATTAAGTACACAGGATTTGGGCATGAAAGATAAATATGAACCCTAGCTCTGACCCTTGTGTAATATATATACATATATATGTATATGTATATATATTACCTTATATAACCTTAGGCAGATTTCTTAGTTTTGGTTTTCTCATCTATAAAATGGGGACAATAAAATCTATAGCATAGACTTACCTTAAGTAGGATAATCTATGCCAAGTTCTTGAATAGGCCCCACAGAACAATCAAAAGCAAAGAAATTGAAGAGGTAATCAAAAGTCTCCCTAATAATAGAAGTCCAGAACCAGATGGCTTTTCCAGTGAGTTTCACCAAACTTTCAAAGATTTAATACCTATTCTACTCAAACTCTTCCAAAATATTGAAGAACAGGGAACAGTCCCAAACACTCCATGAGGCTAACATTATACTGATACCAAAAGCTGACAAAGACATCACCAAGAAAGAAAATTGCATACCAATATCTCTAATGAACATAGATGACCTGTTTCAAAGAGGGGTTTCTTTATACTTAATAAAACATCTTTTAGTATTTTTTGTAGAACTGGTTTTGTGGTGATAAATTCCTTTAACTTTTGTTTATCAGAAAAGTTTTTTTATCAATCCTTCAGTTCTGAATGATAATCTTGCAAAGTATAGTATCCTAGGTTGAAAATCCTTTTCTTTCAGCCTTTGGAATATATCATGCCATCCCCTCCTGATCTGTAGAGTTTCAGCTGAGAAATTCACCAACAATCTTATGGGGACTCCTTTGTATGCAACTTGTATTTCTCTGGATGCTTTTAAGATATTTTCTTTATCTTGTATTTTTGACATTTTAATGACAATGTGTTTAGATGTAGGTCTGCTTGGGTTTTTTTTGTTTTTGTTTTTGTTTTTTTAAATCATTATTGTTAGGGACTTTTTGAGCTTCCTGGGTCTAGAGGTTTGCTTCATTCTTCAAGTTAGGGAAGTTCTCAGCCATTATTTTTTCAATACAGCTTCTGCCCCATTTTACCTCTCTTCTCCTCTCTGACCCCTATATGAGAATGTTATTTCTTTTGATGTTATCCCACAGGACTTAGATGCTGTCTTCATTTCTTTACATTCTTTTATCTCTTTACTGGTTTGCTTGAGTGCATTCCTCTGCCCTATCTTCTAGCTCACTGATTCTATTCGAGGCTTCATCCATCCTATTCTTGAGTCCCTCCATTGAACTCTTTAGGTCAGCTATTGTGTTCTTTACTTCTTTGACATCTGTTCTGAGCTGCTTCATTTCTTATCTCTCTTTTTTGTTGTTCTCCTTTTCTTCCTCTTGTTTTCTTGCTTTCCATGAGTATGTTTATCACTGTTGCCCTAAATTCATCTTCAGGCAGTTTGCATAATCTTTTGTATTCAGATTTTCCTTTGGGTTTTTGATTAGATCCCTCATTGCATGTATGTTTCTCTGTGTCTTCACTCTGTGTGGCATTCTGTTTGTTTCTGTGAATTAGGTTTTCGTGCAGTGATCACCTTGTTTGGGGCTTGACTTGCACTGAGTAAGCCTGGATCTTGGTTTGAACACTGGAATTTCTTGAGTTTTGTGGTATTACCACAGGTTGGATTTGTTGAAGTTCTTACTTGTGCCCTGTGTTGCTGCCTGAAAATTCAGTCTATGGGATTGGAATTTTTGTGTGAGATACAGAGCCTTCCCCCTGTATCCCAGCTCCCAACAGCAATGACACCTTTCTGTTGGCCCACAATTGGCAATCAGGCTGAAGTTTCACCTATACTACCCACAAGGTGGCAATAGTGGGTAGTGTTGACGCTCCCTCTGGGAGACTCTTTTTTTTTTTTCATTTAAACCCGAGGGTGCAATAATAGTACAATAATAGACATGTGTTCTAGATATAATTTGTGGCACAAGAAGTAAGTAATCTAGTCCTTGCTTGATATGTCAAGTTTAAAAATGAGCAAAAATGACCTATATACTCTAATTACATCTACATAAAAACTGTATAAAATTAATAACAAAAAGAATTGAATCACATAGAAGAGGCCTTAAGTATAAGGAGTTTGATTCAGATGGTGAGAATATAGAAGGCTTTTGTAGTCCAAAGTCATCTTTATTCATATTTTAGAGTCATTTTTTAAATTATTCACTTTAGATTTAAAAAATAAACTAATTCAGGATTCTGCAGGGACTTAGCGCTAGATTAGTCTCTTCTTTGTAGTCTTAAAGATAAGAGGCTAAGAAATACTGTATTTTCCCTAAGTTAATAAGAATAATAGTTATCACACTTACCTCTCTACTTCTCCCTACCAGTTAAGCCTAAATCTCTCCAGGCCCCTGTGAAGGGCCTGGC
This sequence comes from Solenodon paradoxus, assembly GCA_004363575.1. Classification (NCBI taxonomy): domain Eukaryota; kingdom Metazoa; phylum Chordata; class Mammalia; order Eulipotyphla; family Solenodontidae; genus Solenodon; species Solenodon paradoxus. The sequence continues at coordinate 563,667 of RJWH01000352.1, read as the reverse complement.
AAATGATTAGTATGCAGGTTTTGTCTGTAGAAGGTTTTGTCTGTAGAAGGTTTTGTCTTTAGAGAGGGTTTTTTCTAAATTACTGGCATATAACTGCTATTTTCCTTCTCTAGCAGCTTCCTTAACATTAGCTGGGGCCTTAACCCTCACTGGGGCCATTTTTTAGATCTCAAAGGTGAGCTGCACAACAACCATGACCTAGGAAGCAATTCTGGCGCTCAGAACATTAATCAAATATGAGGTTTCTGTGTGGTAATAATTTAAATTCTACTATGTGAAGTTTTATCAAGATATGATGAGCATCTTGATCTCTAAGTCTTATTTTAAAGCATTACTTCTTCATTTTCTTCTTCATTCGTGTTTTCCACTGATCTAGTTTTATGTCTCTGTCTTGAACTATTTGAATTGGTTCAACCTACAATTGTGATACCAGGTGCAATACCAAAAGTGGAGCAGAACTGGCCTTGGTACTTACTTCAGTGTCTATCGTCACACTTACCTGCCTGACTCCAATGCCTTAAGGGCTTGACCTTAGTTTCCATTTCTTGCATATATGGTCCTCTTCACTCAGTTATTCTTTGAACAGATATATGCAAAGCTCCTCCAATGTGCTAGATACTATGCTGGTTGCTGGGGAATAGTGGCATTTATGATAAACATGGTTTCTCCCTCTGATACTTAAGTTCTAGTACAGAAAGTTACATTAAACACCTAAGTACATGGTGAACTTTTAAATTCAGATTCTGATAGAATCTGAAAAGAAGAAAGTACATCATACTATGAAAACATAATAGGTAAGGAACCTGGCCTGCTTAAGGTTTAGTAGTCAAGGAAAGCCCTTAAAGAACTGAGCTGTGTGCTGAAAGATGAGATGAAGTCAACCAGAGAAAAGTTGAGTGGAGTGGAAAAGAAAATACTTACTCGTCAGGAAACTTATGGCATAATAAGGAACCAAAAGAAGGCCAAGAGCCTGGAACATACAAAGTTGAGAGGAAAGATGCTACTGGCAAAGTCAATGCATACTAATGGTACAGTCTTTCAAACTAAATTAAGGATCTTGGCTTTTATTCCTCAGCCAATAGGAAGCTATTGAAGAGTTTTCGTCTAAGAATTGAACCAGCTAACATTTTAAAAAGATCTACTGAGTTTTAGTATAGAGAATGGACCAGTTACATACAATTTTAAATGTACACATCATGTATATATTTTAGTCATAGATACTTTGTTTTTTGTGATTTGATTCAGTTGACTCATTTGTTGGGAGATGGTACCCTTAATAAGAGGAAAGTTGACAGAAAGACAAGATGGTGTAGCAGTGAAGACTATGTGCCCTTATTAAGATATTTTCCTTCCTTAAGTCTTAACTTCCTCATCCAAAGAATAGAGATAATAAGTAGTATACCTACTTGGTGGAGTTAGTGTGAAGATTAAATGATAAAGTATGCAAAACACTTAGATTAAGGCCTGGCACCATGTAAACCTGTAATGAAAGTTAGCCAGTATTACAATCTAAAAATCTCATGAAGGATTCAGCTGCTCCTCTGAGAACCACCCAGTATTACAATCTAAAAATCTCATGAAGGATTCAGCTGCTCCTCTGAGAACCACCCATTCTTGGTGACTTGTGGCATAGCTTTGGGTCACATGTGAATTTATCTAATCTCCACTTCTGGGCTGTAGGAATCTAGCCTAGTCAACTGGTATGGTAGAGAAACATCATGCATATGGTTTTAATTTTTTAAATGTCACTTGCAGATGTAAATGGAAGCTGATGAATGGTTGCTTGCTTTAACCCTGTGTATGATTTTACTTTGAATGCTAACTTTTCACAAATACTGATGGGAGGGTTCTGACATTTGCAAGAATGTAGTTGCTTGGAAATGCCTGTATCTCTTTGTTTACCACAATACTAGGTAAGTAATGTGTGTAATTATACTGCTGAGCAAAATTTCAGGTTGATCAAAGTTAATTGTTGACAGTATTTGAATATTAATAATGTCTCTATCAAAGCTGGTTTTCTAAAATAGATTTTTCTAGCTTCACAAAAGATTTAAATGTCCTTGATTTCTTCATTTGCTGATATGTAGTTCTAGCTCTAGAAACTGGGATCGTCCAATTTAATATTTTCTAAGAAATTAGTACACAGAAAATGTGTTTTCTGTTTTGAAATTTGTCAATTCATATGCATACAGAAATTCTCATTGCCTGACTTTTGTTACCTTCAGACTTTTCTCTAAAATTATATATTTCTGCCTTTTATTCTTTGTGCAGAAGAAAGAGCTAAAGCATGCCATCTTTTTCTTTCTTTTTCTCCTCCCTGGCCTTTGGTCATGAACAAAGTTCATGGCTTTCATAGCCTTCACCTAACCCACCTGAGCTACAGAGGGGCACATTTATTAAAATTTTTGTTTTTCTGACTTTCAGCTAAATGTGTTAGCACTTCCTTTTCCAGTAATTTGTATATCTTTTGTGAATTACCAGCTTCTAGTCTTTGCCTACTTTTCTGTTGGGTTATTAACCATTTTACTCATTTGTAGGAATTCTTTGCTTATGGAGACTATTAATCCATTTTTCATCTATGGTGAAATATTTTTTCTCAGTTTGTAATTGGACTTTTAAAGAAATTTTTACCCTTCCTATATACACACAGTTTTATTTTTTTAATGTGTAGTATGATTTTTAAATGCATGACTACATAATCAACACATACTTAGCCATGTGAAGATACCAAAAAAGTAAGTTAATTGTATGGCATATGAATTATATCTCAATAAAGATGTTTATTTTAAAAAGATTATATACTGTGTGCTAGATCTTGGGATATGCAAGCAAGTTTGTCCCTACCTTTTAAAAGCTCATAGTTTAGAAGTGCCCTGGTGGCTTAGCAGTTTCATGCACCAGGTGTAGTCCACATATATCCCAAGGTCCCTGGGGCACGAAGAGTAGTGGGGCAGGTATAGAGAAAGGCAGCTAGATAAAATAAATGGAGTGCTTCTTTTTCCTCTCTCCCTGCCTGCCTATTCACTTTCATTCCTGCCTGCACCTTTACTATTTAAAAAAAAAAATGCTTACAGTTTAGTGAATCTTTCTTTCATTTTATTTTCTGCAAAGGATAGAGATAAGTATTACCACTTCTTTCTGCCAACAGTTCATATATTAGACAGCTGTAGTTTTCTTTTTATTATTTAAGAAGTTATAAATATACCTAAACATAAATTAAAATCTCAGTGGAAAATAAAACTAGATATTTTATACTTGAGATTATGTAAATTGTTAGAGAATTAGGGTGTGAAACTTAAATTATTTATTTTACATTCCATATGTAAATATTTTCCTTATTTGTGAGTGGAATTACTTGTTTATTATTTTTAATGAATGACTTTTTACATGTTTTATACTTAGATAAAAGCAATCCTGACCAAATAAAAATTTGCTTTCAAAACTTATAAACAAGTTAGTAAATATAGAATTATAAATATATAAAATAAATATCTAAAAATAAGTAGCATTTAAATATTGCTCGTAATGACCAATTCAAAATATAAGAGGTCTCATTTACAAAAACAACAAGATATATAGGCATACTTGTAAAAATTAGCAGATCTGAAAAATGTTTAAACTACAATATTCTATTAAGGGCAAAAGAGAAAATTTACCTTAGTGATGAAATAATCTATGTGCCTGAATGGAACAAAATAAGTATTGAAAAAGATAACATTTCTCCCCAAGTTAATTTTCAAAATTTAAGTCAAGGAATTTTTAGAGAAGGGAAACCTAAAAAAACTATTCTAAAGTTCATTTAGGAGAATAAGTGGGTGAAATTGGACATTCACTTTTTTTTTTTTTTTAAGGAAAGATATAGGTAGGAATGAGATGAGTAGATAAACAGAAAGGAAGGAAGAGGGAAGAGGAAGAGCTTTATTTATTTTTTTCATTTAGTTGACAGTTGTTGTCGCTCTGGCCCCGGGTCTTGAACCCTGGACCTTAGGCTGTGCTAGACCACTAGGCCACCAGGGCGCACCCAACATTCACTTTTAAATAGTAAAAATATGAGACTTTCACAGTCAGATATTCAGACTACTGCAAGCCTATAACAATTAATAGTATGGTGTTAATACAAGAAATATAGATTAGTATAGCAGACTAGATAGCAGAGAAGTAGACCCCAAGTACATGAAAATACTTGAATTATGATTAAAGGTAGAATTCTAAGGCATCGAAGGAGAAATTATGCTGAAATAACTCACAGTTTGGGGGAAAATAAAGTTATATAGTAGTATCTTAAACTCTGTACCACAGTAATTCATAGATTAATTCATGAGTTGATTTTTTAGGAAACTTATTTAAATATTCAAGTAGAAAGAAGTTATAAAGAAAAGAATTTCTAGATATGTTGATCTAAAAGAAGAGAATGATGACTTAGTTCACTAACAACTCTTATTGACAAAATTGCCTCATTCATCTTAGTTTCTATCAGAATTCTGATATGCAGGTCTCTAAAATAATTAACCATGTGAAAATTTAGTATAGACATGGCTATGAATAGTCTTGTGCCAGAAATTACTATTTACATTTATATATAATAATGTTACAAGTCTACAACTTTATTTTAAAAGTGGAACATCTGTTCCACAAAACTTAAACTTTCTTTTACATAATTCATTCAACAAGTATTTACTGAGCATTGCTGGATGCTGGGGATATAGCAATGATGAAGATACAGTTCCTGCCTTTAAGATTGTAACGTAGAGACCAAAAAGTAAACAGACAATGTGAGAATTGCTGCACTAGAGAAGTGTATGGTTACACTTAGGAAGAGCATGGAACTCTTGTCTTGGAGGCATCAGTTAAGGCCCTGGAAAAAGGGCCTCCTGTGCTGCAATCTGAAGGATGAGTAGAAAATAGGCCTGCAAAGAGAATGAAGTATATTTTAGGCAGAGGGAGCAGTATAGAGTCAAAGAGACAAGATGACCTGACTTGTTGGAGATGCTGAAATTTCAGTATAGCAAAACTCACCTGCAGTTGAAGTACCTAATATTTGAAACTAAGTTTTCATTTTCCAAGGAGAAAGAAAATGCTTTTGACCTAACATTTGTCAGAAATGGAGGGAAACTACTTCCAGGTAGTAATAGAAAGTCAACCTGTTAAATAAGATTGACCTTGCATCTTTAACAACATTTTACAAGAGATCAAATCAGAAAAAGTGCTTATGGTACTTTGCAAAATCTAGTCCAGTCTTTTTATTTAGGTGTTGATATTCATTTTGTCTCCTAGCTAGTGAGACCTGAGGACATTCACCAACACCCCCATATTGACAACTCATCAGCCTGCTGAGGTAAACGCACATTTAAGAACCCCCTCTCTGAGGTGGTAGTAAAGGACACTGGAACTCTGATGGCGGGCGTTGTGTGAATTATGGACTGAGATGCAATTTCAGTACCCTAAAATGAATATAGCATTGTAAACAAAATAAATAATAAATATTGTTATTAAAAAAAAAAAAAAAAAGACTCTTTCTCTGGAGGCCTCACCTTACTCTGACTTTAAAGGATATATGAGTCCTTAAGACCAAGTACTACGTGATGTGCTTGGACACCTAGGTTGAAATCATGGTCCAGATAGCATACACATTGTTAGGTGCTGGCTTGAGTGGAGGTTAGGATGTGCTTGAGGTGCGTGGGGAAGACTGAAGTAAGGTAGCTAGTGAGTATTGCTACTGGTATTCCAGGTATGCTTGCCACGAGCTCATGTGCCTGTCAGCTAAGCCAGATTCCTAAAGTATAATTTTCCCACTGGTCCATTTTGCTAGAAGCATTTTCTACCCCAGAAAAATGCTATTCAATGGTTTCTATTCTATGAAAGATTTATTAAAGGTCCTATTTAAGTTTGACGTCATGGATAATTGACTTTAAACAAGAACATAATTTTCTCTTAGTATTTTTCTTTAATGGCAGTTTTTATAGTTCAGCCACAGTGTAGATTTTGACTTGCCTGCCCTCTAGTGGAGATCTATTGTTAAATTTACCAGTGTCATCTTGTTTTAGGCCAAGTACCTAATTTTTCTTGATTGGCTGTCCAAATTTTAGTCCTTTTCCTTAAATATATTTTCTCTTACCACCATAACAACATGTTTATAATTTTATTCCATTATCTGAGATTTTGCCAAGTCAGACCTCAGCCCTCTGCTTTAAAGCATACCTTAGACAAACCCTGGGCTTCAAGTCAGCTAGTTAGCTCACTATCACCCCAACATGTCAAATGCATTCCTGGTGTTCATTCTTTTTGCTTATGTCTCAAATACCCTGTCAGTCTCCATGTCTCTTCAGATCTTACTCTTCCTTCAAAAACGGACTCAAAACTCACTTGTTCCTGTGAACACAGCACTTACAGTGATAGTGCTCTTCTGAACTCCTGTGAAATATATTTTCTGTGCATAGATTTACACTGTCCTTTTTGAATCAGCCTTTCAAATATAACAGCCATATATCTTCAGACAGATAAACTTAATATGATACTGTTTCACACTACTGTTTCCCCTATTGACCCTAGCATTTCTCAGTGACAATGTTGGTTATTTATATGCCATTTAAAGATACCAGTATCCTGACTCTTTTCCTCTGTTGATGGCTAAAAAACTGTTGTCTAGATTTATATTGAATATTAGCAAGATAGCAAAACTGTTGTCTAGATTTATATTGAATATTAGCAAGATAGCAGTGTATTTCACCCTAATCAAAACTGTCTTAACAGTACATGTATTTCTTAAATATTCTAATTTTTGTCAGTCACTAACTTTAGCGACTTCTTAGTTTGAAAACTATATTAGAAAATTTGAAAACAACATGCTGTTCGTTAATCTAGCAATATTTGGTGAGTAATCAGTGTTGATTTATTACCCATCTGCATCTGTTCCTTGGCCTTATTTCTGAAAATTGTTTTAGATTATAACCTTTACTCATCATAATCTAATTCTTTATATCCATAAATCAAATGTTTACTATTAAGAGAAACATAATAAGTGAATTTTACTTAGCCTCCCTCAGATGTTATTAATGTCTTTTATAGTTTTAATTCCTGTGGAAGCATGATAACCTGTGTAGCAGAGGACTGGGACTTTTTAAACCAGAAGCCTGACTAAGCAATGAGGCTGTAGCTAGTAGGTCAGACAAACAAGAAAACAGGTGATGAAGGTGAAAGGAGCACACAGAAACTGTCTCCAGGGTGAAGCTAAAATAGGAGGCAGGAATTCTAAGCCACATTTGAGAGAACTGAAAAGATACTGTTTTAGGTGTATGTGTGATATTCAAAATATTTATCAACCTGATGGCACAATTGTTAGCAAATCCAGAATATGCAGAAGCAAGACCTGGAAGGCTTCTATGGTGCCAGACATTAACCAGATTGCTGCTGGATCATGAAACGTGGAGAGGAATTCTAGGCAGCCACTATTTGCCATCCAGCATAGAGCTGCTTCAGTCTTTAAACAGTTAGTATAATTTTATCACTATACTCTAGCTGAACATAAGATCTTATGTTTATATTGATGGTTCAGGTTACATTGAAATCAACTGCATTTGAATGTAGGAAGGGAATGAAATTTGGACAGGAACATAACTCTTAGGTTAGAGAAAGTTAGGATTAGATCCTCCTCAGTGCATTTAGTTAATAACATTAATAGTATTCATTTATTGTAAGAGGAAAAGCTTATTCTGGCAGAAGGTATATTTGTCTTTTCCAGACAGAATCCCGACTCTGTTGCTTACTCTTACGTTACTTTGAACAAATTATCTCACTTCTATGAGGCAGTTTCTTAGCTGAAAAAAATATGTCTTTAATTGCACCTCTGCATCATTCATCTCAGGGTGATTCAAGTGAGGTAACTGTTTGAAAATACTTTAAATTATGGAGAATCAGCACCACAGAGGTGATGTCTTATTATCTTAGGATAGCTCCTGTTCACTTTCTGCTCCATATATAAGCTCTCATCTTGGATCAACAAATCAAGGATATGATCAAAAATTAAATGGAGATGAGGAACATGATATATTGAAATAGCCTAATTTTGTCACTTACTGTTTATACCACTTTGGACAATATTAATTCATTTAATAACTACTGAATATCTTCTGTGTGACTGCCACCATGCAAACACAGTCTTGCCGGAAGGGAGACAATAGATCTTTTAGGAGAGCTAGGTTCCTATCACCACTGATCTTCCTGGTACATAACTGTTATCTTGAGGGAGTAGTAATTATGTGTCTCCTGAACTTTGTGATATTTTTCCAAAGCTAAAGGTTTTCTATCTTAATTGCTTATCAGTTATCTATCTATGAAGTTTTTAAAATGCTTAAGTTCTTAGGCCCCACACTGTATACTGGTAAATGTTTAAAAGTTTGTTCTCTAGGCAGAGATTGATTTGCACCATTTACTCATTTCCCTGGTATATACTCTTAACCATGACAAATTTCATTCAACCAATGTGAGTCTTAAACAAGATTCCTAAAAATCTAACAATTGTCTCTCATGAGCTTGTACTCACCAGCTCCAGCACTCATTGACCCTACCCCAAAAACTAAGGAATAGAAATCTGTAGGCTTGAGGCCTGGAGATTTTTATTATCAAAAAAGTTCTGAAGGGAGTCAGAGTTAAGAACCAGTGACTTGTGAAATTACCATATTGCATGCATATCAGATGTGACAGGCTTAGAACACATTTAAGATTTGTTGCCTTTTAAAATTAAGTAGCCTCAAGGGTTGGATCTCTGGTGATAGAAAAAAATAGTATAAAGACTTTGAAATCACAAATGGGTGAGTTAAGTTGCATGTATTCAATTTTAAAAGTGAAATAAGGATTATAGACAGTTATTCATCCAGTGACAGCTTCACAACTAGAGCTCAGGTTTTTCTACTGGGCACTGGCTGGACTGTGATACTTTGTAAATGAGCTATTGACCAAGGACTTGGTGTTCCTCAGAAACAACATTATTTCAGCCAAATCTAATCAAGCTGGCTTTCTCATCACTGAGGAAGGAGCTTATTAACCATTCCAACTATGATTCATACATGCTTTTACTTTGAAGGAAACACGAGAAATAGTAGGTGTCTCACAGAGGTTTTCTATTACTTGAAATCACTGGCAAGAAAGTTTATCTTGTGTTTCTTAAAGCCTTTCTTAATGGGAATGTGGTACAACTTTTATTTCAGTGTAAGTATTGCATCGTATTCTGGTTTCCTTAATTTTACTTCAATGCATGTATATATTTCTCTCTGAAATATAGCTACATTTCTGTTTTGATTCCTAATTCATCTTAATCTAGACTTCAAAACGTAGATTATATTAGTGACTATTGATTTGTTAGGATCTGAACCTCCTACAAACCAGTTTCTCAGATGACTTGAGTGTTCAGCCTATGGTCCTGGTCAGTAGTGTGTCTGTACTGTCAAACTCACAGGCCCTTTTTGGTCTTTACCCTCCCAACTGGGAGAACACTGCCTGAATACACCAGAATAGAACGTTATTCCTATGGCCTTCAGTCTACCTGACATGAGAGTCATCTTCTTTACTCTCCTGGATATCTCTATGGCTCCAGCTCTTACAAGTTCTCCTTCATTAGCTAGTCAACAGAGTTGGGTGGGTTGATTAAAGATGGCTGCAAATGCTTTGTTATTTATCATTTATCCCACCAAGAGGTAGAAACTGATTCCCTTCACTTTGAACCTAGGCTAGACTTCTTTAACACATGACATGGCAGAAGTGATACAAGACCAGCTCTGAGACTAGTTTTTTGCAGCTCTGAGTCACCATGCAAGAAGACCAACCATAAAGCCACATACTTTTTTGTTGTTGCAGTAATTATTCTACACATTAATTTCCTATGTATAGGTTCCCCATTCCTTAGTGTCTTCATCATTGTTCACTGGGCTCTACCACCATTTGCCCCACCCCCCATTCCCTGTTGGTAACCTCAGTTCTGTTGCAAATGTCCAAGAGTTGGTTTCATTTCGTCTGTTCCTTTGTTTTGTCTATTCACATTCCACCTATAAGTGAGGTCATCTCATATCTATCTTTATTCTTTTGACTTCTTTCACTTAGCATAATCGCCTGTAGATCCATCCATGTGCATTCAGATGACAGGATTTCATCTCTTCTAAGGGCTGTGTAGTATTCCATTGTATGTATGTACCACATCTTCTTGATCCATTCATCTGATGTTGGGCACTTAGGTAATTTCCAGTGCTTAGCTATTGTGATTAGGGCTGCAATAAACATGATGGGTGCATAAATATCTGTGGATGGGTGTTTTTATGTCTTTTGGGTAGATACTCAGAAGTGGGATGATAGGATCATATGGGATTTCCAACCTCAACTTTTTGAGGAATCGCCAAACTCTTTTCCATAGGGGTTTCACCAATTTGCACTCCACCAAAAGTGCAAAAGTGTTTCCTTTTCTCCATATCCTCGCCAACATTTGTTGTTTGGATCATAGCCAATCTTGCAGGTGTCAGGTGATATCTCATTGTTGTTTTGATTTGCATTTCCCTGATAAGCCAGCAGGTAGGAACATCTTTTCATGTGCCTGTTGGCCATCTGTATAGCCTCTGCAGAAAAGTGTCTTTCCAATTCCTCCTCCCATTTTTTCATTTGATTGCCTGTTTTTCTATTATTGAGTTTTATGTATATTTTGAATATTAAGCCTTTGTCAGAAATATGAAATGCAAGTATCTTCTCCCAGTTAGTAGAGTGTCTTTTTGTTTTGGTCATGTTTTCTTTTGCTGACAAGAAGCTTTTTAGTTTGATGTAGTCCCAAATGTTTATTTCTGTTTTAATTTTTCTTGTTGCTGGAGTTGAGTCCCCAAAAGCCTCTCTGCAGCTCATGTATGAAAAGTCTTTCATATGTTCTCTTCTATGAACTTCATGGTTTCTGGTCTTATGTCCAAGTCTCTAATCCATTTTGAGTTAATTTTTGTGACTGGTGTTAGAGTGGTCTAGCTTCACTCTTTTGCATGTGGCTGTCCAGTTTTCCCAAAACCATTTATTGAAAAGACTTTCCTTTCTCCATTGTATGTAAAGCTATTATACTTTGAGCAGGCCCATGTCATGAATACTCTGACATTTCTAATTGAACCCAGCTCTCCAGCCATCCAAGCTTAGACATTAGATATGATGTGACTAGAACTGGTTGTGCCCTCAATACCAGCCCATCTTCTTGCTAAACACTGCCTGAATAGCACCAAGTGACCCATAACAATGCCATGTGAAACAAAAGACTCACCCAGCTACGTACTGCTTGAATTTCTGACCCAAAGTCATGAAATATAGTAAAGTAATAGTTTGTTATGAAGTAATGGATAACAGCTGGTTCTGTTCCTATCTTCTTTGTCTCTTGTTTTCCTGGCAGAGAACCCAAGCTTTCTTTTACCAGCTGCCAAATGGTAGGATTGCTGCTTTTACTTTCTCCTCAAGCCTGTGCTCTTTATATCTGCTTCTTCCAAAAGCCAGAAACATAGCATTATCAATTTTGGTTTCAAAGCTCATACCCACTCTTAGAAAAATTGCTAGATTATTATTCTCTCTGACAGACACCTCTCAGTATTGTTTTATTTCCAAGAGTAGGAGAGACTGATGTATAATCTGAAATCCAGTTCACGGATAATTTATAACAGTCTTTCCTGACCATAGGACTGTTATTTTACTATTCCTACCATTGTAGAGTCATAACATCAATATTACCTGGTAGCCTTAATCCCACTACCTGTACCTTGGCTCCAATAATCCACAGCTACTCACCATTCCCCATTCAGACTCTTTTTCACTCCCCATCTTTCTGCTTCTTTTACCAAGGCTTCTACTTGAAATGCTTTTCCTCCTTTTCATCCAACAGAAATAGTCTGAAAATTAACTTCTATAAAGCATTTCCCATTCCCAGTCACTTCCTCCTGTTACTTCTATAGCATTTGTTTTTAAAGGAACAGTATAGACAGGAATGAAGATGAGCAGAGACAGTCTGCGCAGGAAGAGAGGGGAGGAAGAAACACTTTTTTTATTAAGTTGTAAATCTTGATTGTTTCCACTGGCCTCAGGACATGAACCTGGGACCTTGGGATGTATAATGCATACACCCTATATGGTATTATGATGCAGTGTTCCTTCAATAAAATATTTTTTTTAAAAAAAGAACCCAGTTGTAACCCAGAAACAGAACTGAATTCTGTGCATAAGAAAAATGCACAGTAATTGTAAAGTTTATAGGAAAACAAACTATCAGGTGTTAAAAGATATACCGTAAACTATAGGCATTTGAAACCAGATTTGAAGATTGGAGAAGAGTATAGGAGAGGAAAGGGCCCTTCTGATTGAGAAACAGCATGAACAGAGAGAGTTAAGAAGTATCTTTGAGGAATGATGAATAAGTCCACTTGGATTGTAGTATAAGCAAAGTGTAAAGAATCTTGAACAATAAGGTTTGGGAAAGTACTGCTTAATAACTTACCTAGCCCAGTATTCTTCAGTTAATACTTCCCTCCCCACAATTTACTTCATAACAAATATGACTTGGTACTTATTTTTCCATACTACTTGTACTTAGAAATCTACTTTTATGCTGTGGTATTAAGTAGATTAGTAAGATTAGTAAAAGATTAATCTTTTACTTCATACATAATAGTTCTTGAATACCCTAGTGTAAGTTACGCCATGTTTTATTTATAGGTCAAATTTTTCTTTAGAACATCAAGACATAATTATACCCTTTAAAGAAAAAACATTTAGCAGCAAGATTCTGGAATTAAAAAAAAAAAAAAGTCAACAAAGTGTATCCTGGTGGTTTAGCAGTTTAGTTCACTGTCTCTGACCAGCATAAACCACTACATCCGAAGGAACTGAACCTGCCCTGTCTACTCAGAATTGAGACTGGAGGAAACAAAAAGCTAAATAAATAAATGCTTCTTCCTCTAAAAAAGAAAAAAAATGTATTTAGTCATTTAATTAATAAGCTGCTCTCCTTACACATCAGAAATTACTCTATTCACTAAAAAGAAACTAAGAACTATCTCTACAGTTTACTTCTGGTAACTCATAATGTTCTGAGCAGGTTGACTATTTGGTGTTGTTTTGGGGGTTTTTTTTACTATTAATGCTTGAAGCTAGACAGCATGGTAAAAATTCTAATTCTAGCTGCCATTTAAATGTTACTATTCAAGACAACTGCATTACCTGGTATTTATTCTCAAATAAGTAAGGTTGTATCTGCATTTCTGGCCATGAATTATATTAAAATATTTTTCATTCCTTTTATAACCATTTCACTCTAAGGCCTAAAATACCTTAATAGTCTGAGTTTTGTTTTGTTTTGCTTTTTAAAGGAAAAGTCAGACAGGAATGAAGGTGAGAAGAAAGAAGCATTTCAATTTATTTTATGTAGTTGTTCATCTCAGTTGTTCCTGCAAGCCCCAGGATGCAAACCCGGAATCTCGGGATGTATGTTGGCCTGTGCTACTCCACCAGGGCACACCAGTATACTGAGGTTAAAAAAAAAATGTTTTTCCAAGTAAGATAAAGGGGAAGCAAATTATTCACTGGCTTGACTATTGTAACATTACTCTAAGAAGAAAAGAAAAATGTCATTTAGGATTTCCAGTTTAAAGGATATTGCTGTAAGCCATGAAAAAGATTTAATATATATCAGTAAAAGATAAATAAATTGTGATTTGTTCATACAATGGAATCTTCAGGAATAAAAAGGAGTGAGTCACATGCAACAGCATGGATAAATCTAAAAAACATGTTGCGTGAAAGAAGTCTCACAAAAGAGTACATATTAGATGATCCTATTATATGAACAATGAAATTATATGCTATGTACCAATTTTTGATAGAAAGAAAATTGTGATGGAAGAAGAATCAGAAGAGTGATTGCCTCTAGGCTGGATGGTACCAACTATTGAGTGAGACAGAGCATGAGAAAAAATTTTAAGGTGATAGTAATGTTCTATTTTTTGATAGAAATTTTAGTTGCATGGATATATATATGTATATATGTTTGTCTGTACATATATATATTTGTCAGAATTCATTGAATGGTGCACTTAATATTTGCACATTTCATTGTGTATAATTTTTACCTTTGAAGAAAAAAACTATAATAATGAATTCTAATTAATTTATTAATGTAAGGACAAGTGTGCTGATTTCTGTAACCTACTTTAAAGTGCATCAAATATAAGATGGATACATGGACAGAGAGATTACCAGATATGCAATAAATTAAGTATAGAAAATATTAATGGTGAATTTACAAATGACCATATGTCTTTCAACTTCTGTATGTTAGACATTTTTAATAATGAAATGAAATGAAGGAAATTATAAACTTAAAATTCAAAATAGTAGTCATCTTGGGGAGGGATAGGATGAGAGATAAGATTTAGGTACACAGAGAAGATGCCACAAGTATTGGTATTATTCTAGCTCTTGAGTGGAATGGTGTTCACAGATATTCATTTTATCATTGTGTGTCATAACTTACAAGTATTTTAAATATATGCTTTATATAATAGTCCATAAATTAGAATTTGATATATGTTAACCAGTAAAAACAATAGCACTATTTGTTAAATGACATTCCAAGAAATAAATTCTATGTATTACAGTTCCCTTTGGCCCCCAAATCTGATACTACATTTACTTATCTGAGTTTTTTCATTTTCCCTCTTGCAAACTTTCCAGATTCTCACTGTTGACTCTAGAGACAATTTTTGTCTTTTGGAAATCTTTCTTTTTAGTCCCTGATGGGTAACTCTCCTATGGGCAGAGGAGTGTGCACTCTGACACTTTCTACCTGTCCTCTCTCTGTGGGTAGATTCTTTGCTGTGTTAGTCCCTTTTTGAAAATAATAAACATCCCTGACATCAATAATGAAACTTAAAAGGGAATAAACATTATAGAATGGACCATAGCTCTCCAGGAATAGAGACAGAATGATGAATAGGTACATATGGATGATTCCCTAAACTAGAAAATGTAGGTGACTCATTGGCATACTGTACACTTATTGTTTGGGATTATGTTTCTCCTTCCATTTTTATGCTTGCCTAATAGAGCAAGTGACCAAAAAGCCAGTGTAAAATGTCAAGGAGCACATTTAAAGAAAAAGATTAAGCCCCAATAGCATTATTTCACCTATTTTTTCTCACTTTTCCTTCATAACAATATTCTTGTCTCCACAAAGATCTGTGTGATTATCTTAATATAGAAAAATTTCTACTCTAGGCCAGGAAGGGTGAATGATACGCATTTTCAATATGTTGAGATGAGTATTTCATTAGTTTTAATTCTAGCTTCGTCACATGAATTTCCCTAGGTAACTTCTTCCCTCTTTTTGAATTTTAGTTTCTTTTTTCCTTGAGTCTGAATTATTGTAAGTTAAAAACCTCTATTATCTTATGTGCCACTAAGATAAAGTAAATATTGCAATTACGATTCAATGTTTTTATCACATTGAAGATTTTCCAAAGTTATGTATATAACTTAGAATCAGTGAAAAATGCTACCAGCTTCTGAGTTTATAAAGAAAGAATTAAGACAAAGTGTAGAGTAAGATGCCTATCATGTTATAAATACTAAGTAAATATTAGTCATTGTGTTGAAGGTGATCATGATTTGTTCATGAACACTTTCTGAAGTAGTTCTGGTTATTTATGTCATTCTTCGGGGATCAGAATCATTAACAGTTCACCTTAATGAGATTTGTTGACAGTAATCAGCATACTGACTCGTTTTGAATTTGAAGTTGCATAAAAATAACATCTTCACTTGGTTTCCAGAGGTAATTCTTTTCATGATTAGTACTTTGTTATCTATGAAATTTGTTTGTAGGCTATTATTGAAGTTTCCTCCAGGAATAAGTTCTATTAGTATTATAGTAACCTCCTGAGTTGGTTTAAGTCCATTTTTATGGAGAGAATTTAGTTCAACTGTGTAACATGAATGAAATATTCTTACATGTACAGTTTTTAAAATTGCATGGTAGGGTGCAAGGCCAATGGACGCAGTCCACATACATCCCAAGGACCCACGTTTGAGACCTTGGACAGGGTCTGGGGGTGGGGGTGGGCAGCCAAGATGAACAACTAAATAAAATAAATGTTTTCTTCCTCCTCTCCCTGCTTGTGCCTTACTACTCACCTCCATTCCTGCCTGCACCTGTCCTTTAAAAAAAAATTGCATTGTTGATATTGTGATATGAGACTCAGGTTTTAATTACTTTTTCTCATTTTCCTGTCTGTATAGGAGGCAGACAGTGGAGAAGAGGAATGCCGGTCACAGCCCAGGAGGTATGTTTGTTCGTTATACCCTACAGCATTTGAGTAATTAATTTTCTCTAATTCTTTCTTATTTTATCAGGTTATTTATTCCGGTTTTTTAAAATGCTTCACTGGTTTCTTAAAATGGAATTGCTTTAAGAATCGAAATTACTGACTCAGAAAGTTTTTAAATCTTTTTTGTTGTTGTTTAATGCAGAAAGGTTAGTAATTTTGACTCAAGAACTATCTTGGGTCATTAAAAAAAAAAAATTTCCTTACCTTTTAGAAAATATCAACTGAAGAACGTTTTAGCCTTAAGAGTTATACTTAATGTTTATCATTCATTTTGATAGACTTTGGCAGTTCTCTCATACTGGTTAATATTTCATTTCCCAAATACAAATGATATACTGAGTAACCTACCCAATTCTTTAAAATACAATGAACTTTGAAACTTTTTTTCTCCCTCTCATAGACTATGAGCATGTGATATGAGCAAGTAAGCATGTTGTTATAAGGATGCCAATAAAGAAAATAATCCTGAGAGACAATTAGGAAGTATATAATAACATTCCTGTTATAGTCTTTAAATGCTTTTTTTTTTTAAATTGACTTATTCCACAAGAAACAGGCCTGGTAAGTTCTAGGTGATCATGTCCTCTGAATTCAATCATATTCTAGATGAAACAGGGAAAGATACAAAGGCTCTAATAATTAGCATATGCAATGTAGAGACACTAAAGGGAATGCTTCCCTAAATGATTATCAGATGTGTGTTGGAAGTTGTAAAGTACAGCTTAATATAAAAGTAGTTCATTTTTATCAGTAACAGGTTATTGGCAATATTTTTACTATCTTGGTTACACAATAACTGACTTACAGTTTAATTTCTCACTGTGTCATAGGGAGGATTTGATAAAGTGTCATTATTTTGCATAGGTCTAAGAGAAGAAGAAATTTTAACTGAATGCTTACCAGAAGCATCATAAACTAACATCAGAATAAAAAGAAATCCCATGGATTTTTAAATTTTCTAGTGGGCCAAATTTAAAGATTTCTGGGTTATTTTCAAGCTTTATATATTGACTTGGCATCTGCTGGCATAATTGTTCTTCAAAAATAATTACATAATGATGAGGCAATGCAAGTCCATTCTATTTTCACAGCACTTAATTAACAAGCCACCAAAACCCATAAAAACTCTTGTTTTTAAAGTTGTTGGTAATAAATCATCCATATAACTAGCAGAGGGTTTTGCAGGCTTTCATTCACAAGAAGGGGGTCATTTATAGAAATAAGCAATGAATAAAAATCTAGTAGCACCTATTAAAAAAATCAGTTTACTAGTCTGTTTTCACTTCTTATGTTCATTGTATTTCCCAGGGTATTCGTAAATCTAATTGCTTTGGTCTGACTCAAAGCAAAGAAACTTCCTTAAGTACCAATTGAATTTCCCTTGTAGCTAGATTGTATGTAAAGAGGTTGATTTTTATGTATTTGGCTGCTGCAGATTATTTTGGCATTCTCCATCACTTACTACAGAATAAATCAGCATTGAGCATGCCTAAACTCATTGTGTCAGTTTGTGGTTTCAGTTGTGGTTTGTAGTAAGAAATCTAATCATAAACATCATATCATTAAAACTAAATGCCAGTTCTAGGTAACAAAAAGTATGTTGCAATAATAATCTCTTATTTTAACCAAATGACATTTATTTGGAATGTGATACATATAAAGTAATCTTTTAGATAATTAACCCAAACTATGATGCCTTCAAAAAACCATTTTTCGGGCATGCCCTGGTGGCCTACTGGTCTAGTACACCCTGGGAACCGTTCCGCATACATCCGAAGGTCCTGCTTTCAAACCCAGGGCCTCGGGGGAACAACCAATGTGAGCAACTAAATAAAAATAAATAGAAGTGCTTCTTCTGCCTCTCTTTTCCTGCATGCCTACTCACCTTCATTCCTGACTGCACCTTTCCTTAAAACAAATAAACAAAAAACCATAATGTTCACAGGCAATAATAACATTAAAATAAGTTAGACTATATCCAAATTTACATTTGAAAAATTTCTTAGTTTAATTTACTTGACAATTGTAGATCTCATTGAGTACTGATAGCACATTTAAAATTGTTTTTATTAAACAAAAAAACAAAAACAAAAACTCAAACAAATAAAAACCTACCGCTGTCCCCTTGACCCCCTCAACTCAACTCCTACTCCCTTCTGGTAACTACAGCTCTGTTGTTTAAGTCTACTAATTTATTTTAATTTTGTTTTTATCTGTCCATATGCTTTGTTTCCTTATATTCCATCAGAGGTGAAATTATCTGATATTTATCCTTGTCCTTTGGACTTACTTCTTTTAGCATTATCTCCAGTGTATAGGGTTCTTTTTTCTCCACACCCTGACCAACAGTAGTTGTAACTAGTCTTTTAAACTAGTAAGCCAATCTCACAAATAAAAGATGATATTTTGTGATTTGCATTTCCCTAATAAGTGACAGTGAACATTTTTTCATGTACCTGTTGTATATTCTTTTTGGAGAAGTGTCTATTTAGCTCTTCTACTCATTTTTTTATTAGGCTGCTTATTTTTGTTGTTGAGTTGTATGCATTCTTTCTGCACTTTGAATATTAATCCCTTATCAGATTTATGATGTATAAATATATTTCCCCATTTAATAGGTTATCTGTTCATTCTACTGATACTTGCTCTTATTGTGCAGAAGCTTCTTTGTTTGATGAAGTACCATTTGTTTATTTTTTTCATTTGTTTCCCTCATGCCATTGGGGTCAAGTCCCCAAAGGCATTTCTAAGGGTGATGTCCTAGAATGTATCACCTATGTTTTCTTCTATATCTTTTATAGTTTAGGACCTTACATCCAAGTCTTTAATCCATCTTAAGTTTGTTTGTTTTTGTATTATATGGAATTAGAGAATAAACTACTTTCATTCTTTTGCATGTCATTCAGTCTTCCCCAACACCATTTGTTGAAGAAATTTTCATTTGTTCATTGTACAGTCATGCTCCTTTATCATAATTTAACAGTCAATGTATATGGATTTATTTCTGGGCTCTCAATTCTAATTCCATTTATCGGTATGTCTATTCTAATTACTATCCCTTTGTAAGATAGCTCCAAGTTGAGTAAAATGATGCCTCCATTTTTCTTCTTTTTTCTCAAAATTGCTTTAGCTATTTAGGGTCTTTTGTGGTTCCATATAAATTTTAGTATTATTTGTTCCATTTCTTCAATGTTACTGGAATTTTAATAAGGATAATATTGATCTATACATTGCTTTAGGTGAGAAGGCCATTTTAGCTGTATTAATTCTGCCTATCCATGAGTGTAGAATATCTTTCCTTCTCTTTGTGTCTTCTATTTTTTTTTTTAAGTGTCTTCAAGTTTTTACTGTAGAGGTCATTTATCTCCTTTATCAATTTATTCCTAGGTATTTAGTTCTTTTCACTGCAATGGTAAATGGGATTATTTTCTTAATTTCTTTATTTTTCTAGCTCAATATTTGTGTTTAAGAATTCAGCAGATTGGTGTGCTCTGGTGGAGTAGTGGTTTGATCAGCCACCTTTGACTGGTGCAGCCCACATATATTCCTAGGATTTGGGTTTGTGTCATGGGGCCAGGAGGAACAAGCAGGATAAACAACTAGATAAAATAAATGAACTGCTTCTTCATTTTCTCTCTTGCTGCTTGCCTGCCTGCCTCTGCTTGCCTTCATTCCTGCCTGCACTTTTCCTTTAAAAAAAAAAAAAAAAAGACTGCAACAATAATCTTTGTATATTGATTTTTATGAGTTTTTTAATTTTTTGAAATAATTTTATTATTTCTTTTGTTTATATTGCTATATGTATTTTAGGATATTGAGCTCACACCTCAGTCTGTATATATTTCACAACACAGCCACCACATTGTTCCCACCATCCTTCCCTCCCCACTTCTACCCCACCGCTAGCCAGTCTTGCATCCTACAAATTTGGGGGGTAGAGGGAGTTCTTCATTTGTTTTGTTTCTTTGTATTCCATAAATGAGTGAAGACATCCTGTACCTCTTTCTCTTCCTGACTTATTTTGCTTAGTATGATCCCCTCCAATTCCATCTAGGTTGAGGCAAAGGACATAATTTCATTTTATTTTCCACCTGCACAGAATTCCATCGAGTATGTATACCACAGCTTCTTTATCCAGTCATCTGTTGACAGACATTTAGATTGTTTTCATGTCTTGGCTATTGTGAATTGTGCTACTCTGAACATAGGGCTGCATATTTTTCAGACTGGAGATTTTATATTCTCTGGATCTAGTCCTAGAAGTGGAGTTGCTGGATCAAATGGTAGTTCCATCTTTATTTTTTTTGAGGAATCTCCATGCAATTTTAGTTACACTAAGTTGCATTCCCATCAACAGTGTAGGAGGGTTCCTTTTTCTCCACACCTCTCCAACATTTGTTATTTCTGAGACTTTTTGATATAGGCCATTTTCGCTGGTGTGAGATGATAAATCATTGTTATTTTTTTTCATTTCTCTCATGGTGAGTGATACAGAGTATTATATTCTGTGTCCGTAGGCCATTGATGTGTCTTCTTTAGATAGATGCCTGTTCAGTTCTTCTTTCCACTTTTTGAATAGATCATTTACTTTTTTGTTGTTGCGTTGTATAAGCTCTGCATATTTTCGAGGTTAAGCTCTTGCCTAACGTATATCTTGTAACTATCTTCTCCCATTTCATGGGTTGTCTTTTTGTTTTGGTAGTGGTTTCTTTGCTGCACAGGAACCTTTTATTTTGATATAGCCCCAGTTGTTTAGTTTTACTAGAGTCCCTTCCCCAAAAACATCATTGAGGTTGATGTCATGGAGCATTTTTCCTACCTTTTCCTTTATTCGTTCTGTAGTTTTGAGTCTTATGTCCATATCTTTTATCCATTTTGAGTTAACTTTTGTGTATAATGCTAATGAGTGAACTAGTTTCATGTTTTTTGCAGGTGTCTATGTCCAGCACCATTTCTTGAATAGACTTTCTTTTCTCCATTGTAAGCTCATGGCTTCTTTTTCATAGATTAACTAACTGTAGAGGTGTAGCGTATTTCTGGGCTCTCAATTTTATTACATAGATCTACATGTCTTTTTGTTTCAATACCATACAGTTTTGATGACATAGCTCTGTAGGATAGTCTGAAGTAAGGGAGTGTGATTCCTCCATTGTTCTTTTTTTTAAGGAAAACTTTGACTATCAAAGCCCTTTTGTGGTTCCATACAAACTTCAGTATTGTTTGTTCAATTTCCTTGAAGAATGTTCCTGGGATTTGTATGAGAATTGCATTGAATCTATATATTTAGGTTGGATGGCATAAGTTAATTCTTCAATCCATGAATGTGAAATGTTCGTCCATTTCTTTGTGTCTTCTTCTGTTTCTTTTGTAAAAGTCTTGTAGTTTTCACTGTAGAGCTCTTTCACTTCCTTTGTTAAGCTCGTTCCCAGGTATTTTATCTTTTTTTGGTGCAATTATGTATAGAATTTTTTTTAATTTCATTTTGCTCTACTTCATTATTTGCATATGGGAATACCATATTTTTATAAAATATTTTATAAAAATATTTATGTATTTTATGTGTTTATTTATATCCTGCCAATTTTGTTATATTCATTTATTGTTCCTAGTAGTTTTGTTGGTGGAGACTGGAATTTTATAGGTATAATGTGTAATCTTCAAATAATTATAGTTTTATTTCCAGAATGTTGACTAGTAGTGGTGAGCATGGGCATCCTTGTCTTGTTCCAGTTCTTAGAGGGAAGACTTTCAATCTTCCACCATTAAGTTTGATGTTAACTATGTGTTTATCACATAATGCTGTTGTTATGTTGATGTATGAGCCTTATATAGCTATTTGGCAAGGGTTTTTAATCATGAACAAGTACTGAACCAAGGTGAATGCCTTTTCTGCATCTATTGATATGCTATGGTTTTTTTAATTTACCTTTTTTAATATTATGTATGTCATTGATTTGCATTGAATAAATTTCACTCGATCATGGTGTAGACTTTTTTTTTAAAGGAAAGGTTCAGGCAGTAATGAAGGTGAGAAGGCGGGCAGGCAGGAAGAGAGAGGAGTAGGAAAAATACTTTTTTATTTAATTGTTCATTCTTGTTATTCCCTGGCCCAGGGTCTTGAACTGGTGACCTTGGAATGTATGCAGATTATGCCTGGTGCGTGAAACTGCTAGGTCACCAGGTACACTCATGTATAATCTTTTAATGTGCTGTTGAATTCAGTTTGCCAGGATTTTGTTGAGGGCATTTTCATATATATTCTTCAGTAATATTAGTCTGTGGTTTTCTTTTGGGGGGCCTGTCTTGGTCTTATTTGGGGTTTGGGGTATAATGTAAGCCTCAATGAATGTACTTGGGAGTTTTCCCTCCTCTTTGATTTTGTGGAAGAGTTTAAGGAGAATAGAGATTAACTCTTTGAATGTTTGGTAGAATTTGCTAGTGAAGCTATCTAGTCCTGGGTTCTTATTTTTTGAGAGACTTTTGATTATTGCTTTAATTTCTGTGCTTGCGATTAGTCTGTTTAAGTCATCTGTCTTTCTAGTTTACTTTTGAGAAGCTGTAAGATTTTAGAAATTTGTACATTTTTTTCATGATTCATGAATGTTTTGGCACTTAGCTTCTCAGAATAATCTCTAATGATTCTTTGTATTTCTGTGATGTCATTTATGATCTTACCACTCTCATTTCTGATCCTTGTTATTAGAGTTTTCTCTTTTTTACTTTATAAGTTTAGCTAGGCATCTGTCTATTTTGTTTATTTTTTCAAAGAACCAGTTCTTAGTTTCATTGCTCTTTTGGATGTTTTTTTGCTTGTTTGTTTTCAGTTTCATTTGTCTCTGCTCTAATTTTTATTACTTCCTTCCTTCTAGTGATTTTTCGTTTTGATGTTCTTCCCTCTCTAGTTTCTTCAGGTCTGTGGTTAGTATTTAATTTGGGTTAACTCTTGGTTTTTGATGCACACATACTTGTATAGTTATAATCTTTCCTCTCAGAACTGCTTTTGCCATACCCCACATGTTCTGGTAGCTCATCTCTTCATTTATTTCCAGAAAATTCTTAATTTCATCTTCACTTTGATCAATGATGCAGGCGTTGTTTAGAAGTCTTGTTGTTTAATATCCACATCTTTGGGACTCTTCCAGTTTTATTCTTCTGGTTCATTCTAGTTTCAGTACCTAGTGGTCAGAGAAGATGTTTTCTATAATTTCAGTTTTGCTAAATTTGACTCTTGTTTTGTGTCCCAGGATATGGTCTGTCCTTTAGAATGTTCCATGCATATTTGGGAAGAATGTATATTCTTTTTTGTTAGGGTAGAACACTCTAACTATGTCAGTTAGGTTCATATGATCTATTGATTTACTTAGGGTCTTTATTTCTTCATTAACTTTCTGCCTGAATGATCTATTGATGTAAGCGGGGTATTGACGTTCCCTACTACTATTGTGTTACTATTAATACCTCCCTTTAGTTCTGTCAGTATTTGTTTTATATATTTAGGTGCTCTGGCATGGAGTGCATGTATGTTCTTCCTGATTGATTACTATCCTGACCATAATGTAGCATCCATCTTTGCCTTGGTTACTGCTTTTAGGTAGAACTTTATCTTATCTGATAATAGGATTGCACTTCCTGATTTCCTTTCATCACTGTAACTTTGATATATTTTCCATAGCCCTTGACTTTCAACCTATGTTTGTCTTTGGATCTGATGTGAGTTTCTTGTAGGCAGAATATCAATGGGTTCTGTTTTTTGATCTAGCCAGCCACTCTGTGCTGTTTGATTGGTGAATTCAGCCCATTCACATTTAGGGTAATAATTTATTGCTGTCATTTGAGCCTTTGTTTTCTTTCTCTGTTGCTGCTTTTCCCATTTGCTTTTGTTTGCTATTTCCTCTGGATGATTGGTGTTGATTCATTCAGTTTTGTCTTCCTCCCAGCTTTGTATTTCTTTAAGATAAGATTTTGTGGCTACTGTGTAAATTTTCTCTACCTTTATCTCTCTTTGACAGTCTTTTATGAGTTGAATCTATGTCATGTTTATATGTCTGGACAGACTCCGTGTTTTTCTTCCCCCATTTAGTGTTTGTTTGTTTGTTTTTTCCTCTCCTGTGGTTCTCTCTTCATTTCTGATTTTGTTTTACTGTTTACCACCATTCTCAGAGTTTGGTAGTTCTTCGTTTTCATTTTTCCTCTTGTAGTTTCCCTTTCAACATTTCTTGAAGGGCAGCTTGGTGATGAAAAAATCCAGTAACTTTTGATTATCAATGGTGATCTTTATTTTGCAGTCATACTTGAATGATAATTTCACAGGGTAGAGTATTTTTAGCTAGCAATTTTTGTCTTTTAGTATTTTGAATACATTGTTTCACTCTCCTCTGCCCTGTAGGATTTCTGCTGAGATGCCCGATGATAGCCTTATGAGTATACCTTTTTAAGTTATATTTCTCTCTTCTCTATCAATCGAGTAATTTTTCTTTATCATTGGCTTTTGATAGGTTTACTATATCATGTCCTTAGTAGATCTTTTTGCATTTAAGAATTTTGGTGTTCCATTGGTTTCTTGGACAACCTTGATGGTTATTTTTTGTGACAGATATGGGAAGTTCTTTGATATTTCTTATTTAAATAATTTTTCTACTTCTTTCTCCCGCTCCTCTTCTTCTGAGCTACCCATTATCCTTATGTTTGTTCTTCTTGTGGTGTCTGATGTTTCTCGCAAGGTGTCTTCGTTTTTCCTCAGTCTTTTCCCTTTCACTTTCGTGAATGTCACCTGTGATTTTGTCTTCAATTTCTGAGATTCATTCCTCTGCAAGATTTAGTCTGTTTGTGGATCTTTCCATGTTTATCTTTAATTCATTGACTATTTTTTAATCTCTAGCGTTTCTTTCAATACTTTCTTTGAAGCCTCAATATTCTCAGTCAAAGAGTCCTTTTGAACTGTCACTTCTGAGGTCTTCCATTTAGCTTTGGGTTTTTAATTGTGCCTCCTGTGTCTTGTTCAGCTTTTAAAATAACTATTATTTTGAATTATTTATTAGATTATCCCAGTAAGTGTCAATGTATTTTTTCTCTGGGAGGCTCCTGGTGTCTTCCCTCTGTGTGTCATTTGGGTTTTATTTTGAGGGTGTTTTAACTTTTGGCATAGATTTCTTCTCTCCTTTGTATTTAGCACTGTGGCTTTCTTTTTCCTCTAATTTCTTCCTAGGCAATGGTTGTGGTGCTGTCCCTGCAGAGTCCTCAGAGGAGCTCTGAGCTGTTGAGTTTGCCAGAGTAGGTGGTGGGTTCGAGGCTGGGTAGTAGCATGGCTGAGTTTGCCTGCTTCGATGTGGGCCCCTCTGCAGAGGCAGAGGCTGAGGTTATACATTGATTTTTGTAGCCTACCATTTTACTTCTCCAATCTAGATTCCTTTTATTTCTTGTTGTCTAATTGCTCTGACTAAAGCCTTTAGTACTAAATTAAATAAAAGTAATAGCAGTGGGAAACCATTTCTTATTACTGATCTTAATGGAAAAGCTTTCAGGTTTTTAACATTGAGTATATTAGCTATAGGTTTGTACTATACATGACCTTTATTGTGTTAAGGCATGTTCTTTCTTTCCCCATTCTATTGAGAGTTTTTATCATAAATGGGTGCTAAATTTTATCAAATACTTTCTCTGCATCTGTTTCTGTGATCATATGATTTTTGTCCTTTGTTGATATATGGTATATTATATTAATTGATTTGAGTATGTTGAACCATCTTTACATCCCTGGAATAATTCCAGTTGTTCGTAGTGGATCCTTTTAATGTATTGTTGAATTCAGTTTGCCAGTATTTTGTTGAGATTTTATGTTTTTATGCGGTCCACATGAAAGAAGTCAACCCTGGGAAATCTCAAGGCTTTTGGCTATCACTTTTTGCTAAGACAACCAATATAGTACCTTCCTGAATGCTGATTTGACCTTCAACTCTCAGAGCCAGAGGGCAGCAGCATACCAGAGGATCTCAGCAGAAACTCTCAATTTGCTGTTGATAATGGTCTAAAGAGGCAGATATGTGTATTCTATTAAGTGGAGCCTGATCCTAAAAATTGCTCATTGTCCAAACCTCTTCTAAGCCTTTTCTCTTCTCCTTATATAGATTTTTGAGGCATTTAAAAGCTTTTTCAAGATTATGCTTAAAATTTAAAACAAAGCCATGCTTTGAAGACCTGAATGGCAGAAATAGAGTGCTGATGACCTGTGTGGGCATTGACTTTACTGTCAAGTGGTAGTTTCTTAGGTAAAGTCCTACCTTGCAGACAAAACATTGCAGCCAAGGAAAGTCAAGGAATGAGTTTGAATACATACATTTAGATTCAGATATTATATCAAGGACTTTATTTATATCACTCATCATTAAAAATTTCTAAACCTGTAAATGACAACTATATAACCCCCTCAAAAAAAAGAGACATATTTACAGGGAAGGGTTCACTCACTCATGAAAACATTTAAGTGAATTTTCTGTTAACAATTATGTTAAATTTTACAGATCTGATACATATTAATTTGGTAAATAAAATTAGCAATGAAAAGTTCATAATAATTCAAAGATCTATCTCTAAGGAAAAATTTCATTTTTTATAGACATTTTTGTCCTCCAGGTTGACTGCATTCATTCTTCCCTTTGGTATTTCCAAGGTCTAAGCCAAAGCTTGACAACTTAATACACATATGTTATTTAATTGATAAAGGAGTGAATGAGTGATAATGTATAAATTAAAACTAAGGAAACTTGTATAGCAACAGGCATCTTTCAGGTTTAGAGGTAATTCATAACTAGATTATTAACTGTTTATACTTCTGTTACTTTCACCCAATATGATTTTCCTATTTGAATGAAAGGTGTAATTAAATTCTTTTTTTTTTTTTTTTAAAGTAACATACAGGTGCATGCCTATGGCTCAGGCAGCTAAGGCTGCTATGGTACAGGTCATATTAAGCCTAAAAATCTGGGTTCAACACCTGGGGCCAGGAGTAAAAGAAGGAAAAAAAAAACATGCAAATAAGAAAGAAAAATTAGCCCATCCTTTTTTAGCATTTCTCTACCCTTTCACTTTACCCCCTACCACACACCAAAATTAGAATGTCGCCTTCCTCTAGGAAATATCCAGGGAACTTTAAAAAGTAATAAAATGTATATGATTATTTTTTCTTGATCATTAGAAGTTACTTGTTTTGGATTAAAGGATAAAAGACCATTAGGAAATGTTTATCCTGAACAATTAATTCAAAACTGCTAAGTTCAGTATAAGGTTAAGTATTAACTTCTTCTCTTCTGATATTTTTGTTTATGGGTTTAAACAGTATAAACTATATGAACTCCTAATGTACATGATTTTTCTTATCATAAACATAGCTATGTCTGTATATACATATACACATATGCACATACCCACATGCACACAAACAGGATACACATACAAATATATGTATTTCAGGATAAGAAAAAGTGTGTGTATATGTTTGTTTGTCACCTGTATATGTTTATGTTTTAAATATACTTTAAAGGAAATAGAGACAACAGAAAGATTTCCTATTATAACCCAAATGAAATCTCAAATTGCCATCATCTTCAAATTCCATTATCACTTCAATACTCATTATTTCAAAAGCTGATGAGTAAGCTAATGGAGAATTTTTAAAAGGTGAAATTAAAGAGCATTTATTAGAACTAATATGTTGTATATTAATCTTATTTGTAGAATATTGGCCTTCAGAGAAGATAGTTCAAAATATTTGTTATATTACATTTCTGCAAGACATAAGATTGGCCAGGTAAAGCTGGTAAAAAGCAGCATCTGTTCTTCAAATTGTGATTAAACAGGGAATGCATTTTAAGTGTATAAAAAGTATAGGCATATACATATTTTCTTTTTTAAGAATTGATCTTGTTGAACAAATATTGCCTTTTGACATTAAGTTTGTTTAAGATATCATGATAGCATATTTTCATCTGCATAGATTAGAGCAGGTTTACCACTATTTCCTTTTGTCCCTTCACTTCACAATTAATCCCCTGTACTCTGTTTGCCCCGCAGTCCTCTCCCATCTCTTCCTTACCCTCTGATTTTTTTCTCCCACTAAAAGTCTATTGGTTTTTTTAATGAGTTCTCATTTTTTGAAGTCTATTATTGTTTAGTTCATTCATTTTCTATATACCTCATATAAGTGTTATATGATTTCTGGCTTATTTCACTAAGCATAATTGTTTCCAGGTCCATTCATGTTGCCACAAATGGCAGGATTTCATCCTTTTGATGGCTGCATAGTATTTCATTTTGTAAATATACATCTTCCTTATCTACTTATCTGTTGATGGGCGTATAGGCTGTTTCCAGCTCTTGACTATTGTAAATAATGCTGTGATGAACATGGGGGGGGTGCATATATCTCTGTGAATAGGTGTTGTTGTGTTTTTATGATAAATACCTAGTAGGGGAATAACGAGCATATGGAGTTTCCATTCTAAGTTCTTTGAGAAATCTCCATACTGCTTTACAAAATGACTGCACTACTGTATACTCCTTCCAATAGTGTATGAGTTCCCTTTTATCCATACCTTCTCTTGCACTTGTTGTTTCCTTTTTCTTTTTTAAGATGACAGCCATTCTCACAAATGTGAGGTGATATCTCATTGTTGTTTTGATTTTCATTTTCCTAATAACAAGAGAAGTAGAACATCTTTTCATGTACCTGTTGAAATTGCTATCTATTATTTATCCTCCAAGTAGATCATTTCCTTTCTTATAGTCTTTATTTCTTTATGTTATTTTTAGAGATGTGTCTCTTAAGATCATCCTCCCATTTTTTAATTGGGTTGTCTATGTTCTTTGTTGTTGCTGCTGCTGTGTTTTAGGAGTTCTTTGTAAATTTTGGATATTAACCCCTTGTCAGAGGTGTGATGGGCAAATATCTTCTCCTATTCTGTTGGATGTCTTTTTGTTTTAATGAGCTTCTTTTGCTGTACAGAAGCTTTTTAACTTGATGTAATCCTATTTGTTTATTTTGGATTTTATCTCCCTGGCTATTAGAGTTGAATTCCCAAAGACATCTCTTAAGTTCTTTCTTAGACAAATCTAGTACTGAATTAGAAATAAAAACTTCCCTTTATAGCAATAAAGGCCTATATCAAGAAGCAAGAAAAATCTCAAGTAAATATTTTAATCCTAACTCTAAAGGAATTAGAAAAGAATAAATGAATCCAAAAGTCAGAATGAAGGAAATTATATAAATTAGAGCAGAAATAAATAAAATAGAGATAAAAAAGACAATACCAGAAAATCAATGAAACTAGAGCTGGTTATTTCAAGGAATAAGCAAAATTGATAAATTTTTGAGTAGACTCACTAAGAAAAAAGAAGAGAAAACCTTACTAAATAGAATCTATTATTAAAAGAAGTTACTATATATATGAATATATATCACAGAAATATAAAAAATCATAAGAGACTGCTATGAATCTCTATGTCAATAAATTGGATAATCTAGAACAAATGGACAAATTCTTAGAGTCATGTAGTCTTTCAAGACTGGGTCAGTAAGATGGAAAATCTGAACAAAAGCATCAGAAGCAAGGAAATTGAAGGAGAAATCAAAAGTATTCTCAGAAGCAAAAGCCTAGGACCAGACAGCTTTACTAATGAGCTTTACCAAAATGTCAAAGACTGAATACATATGCTTAAACGCTTCCAAAAAAAACCTGAAAACAAGGAATGTTTCCAAAGATAGCTTATGAAGCCAACATTACCCTGATACCTAAAGCAGATAAGGATATCACCAAGAAATAATACAGACCAATATTTCTAGTGAACACATGCAAAAATCCTCAACACGATATTAGCAAACTAAATTTTAAAATACATCAAAAGAATTATACATCATTGTCAAGCAAGATTTATTCCAGGGATGCAAGGATGGTTCAACATTCGCAAATTAATATAATACACCATATCAACAAAAGGAAGACTAAAAATCATATGACCATACCAGTAGTTGCAGCACTATTTACAATAGCTAAGAAATGGAAAGAACCTAAGTGCCCATAAACAGATGATTGGATAAAGATGGGGTATACACACACAATAAAATAGTATTCAGTTATTTAAAAAGATTAAATCTTGCCATTTATAACATCAGTGGAACTAGAAAGGATTACGTATGCTGCAAGAAATAAGTCAGAAGGAGAAAGACAAATACCGATGGTCTCACTCATGTGTGAGTGAATATGAAAAAATGAAACAAATGACAGACAAAAACTAATCTTTGGACTCTTAACAGCAGAACTGAGGTTACCAGAGGAGAAAAGGGTGGGAACAAAGGATAGTAGGGATCCAGTGGACAGTAGTAGAGGATTATTAGAAATTTGGTGGTGGGTATGGTAATATATGTATTTGATGAAAAGTAAACCTGTACTCTTAAAATTTACATAGTGTTTTAAAATATTTACATCAATAAAAATATTTTTTTAAAAAAAGAAAGAAATGAAAGCTTCCCATCTCTGGGTCAAGTAGATCAACTCTGATTCAACCTGTAGGATTATCTAAAGATAGCCATAGGATGCCTTTGGAAAACCATATTTACAGGTACTGTTTCATTCATTTAATGAATAATTATTAAGCAAAGAGACATCATTTGCTTCTCTGACTCACCACTATTCCACCATCCTAAGGCAGAAAAAAATAAATTAATAAATGTAACCGGGAGACTATTCTGGTGTTAATTATTCACTGGGAATTTCTCCCAAACCAAGAAGCTATATAGAAAGAGAAGAAAGAACCTGTTAGCGATTACAGCATTAAAACAGCTGTTCTGCTGTTTTACAAAAGAATAAGAAATTTAGAAACTTCTTTAAAACATGTATTTGGTTATGAGCCAAAATTTACTTTCAACAATCCTTGATCTCTAGTGGAAAAATTCTCACCTCTGCTCTAACAGATCCCTCTGCTCACCTTTCACAGCACACCTAACACTAACGTTACACATTACTTATTTGTTCTTGCCACTTATAACTGAGGTCACAGATTATCTCTAGCTTGTTCATGATTGTATTCTTGAATTCTGGCACATAGAAAAATGTGCTCAGTAACTTTCTGTAGGAGGAGTATATAAAGAACCATATTTTCATCCATTTTCAGACTTCAATAAAAGATATTTAACCTCTTTGAGCCCATTTTCTCACATGTATAAAGTAGAAATAAGAATATTTTACAGATTCTTGTGACAATTTAAGATTTAAAAGTTAAGCACCTAAAAGTAGTAATTACATTATTATCCTTTTTTATCATTATAAACTTGATTGTCCTGAAACCAGAATCATAATTTTATGTCCATAACGAATCTTCATAATACATTTCAGAAAGCTTCCAAAATCACTGTTGCCTAGTTCTAAAAAATAAATTGTTGATATTAAGGTTAAAACCATTTTCAAATAAGTTTAAATACATCAGACAGGTCAGTATTTTGTTTTATTTAACTCTTCCTCTTAAGAACTGAAACATTCAGTCAGTGAACTCACTTTTAATATTCATCTGAATTAAATGGTGATTGTCTTAGGTAAGTTATGTGAATTGTACAGAACACGAAACAGCTCTTAATTTAAGGAAGCCAAACTTTAAGCATTCGATTAAAAGAATGATCTAAATATGTATACATTATACACACACAGACACTGTCACACATACGTTGATGCTGCATCTTTAGTCATGCTAAATATTTATAATTAACATCCTCTCAAACATGAAGACCACGTAAAAGATAGGAAAGGCATATTTGGGAACTTAGTAAATAATTACATATAAAAATATGCCAATAGGAGTTTCATGTGTATTACTGTTTTTAAGTTGGAGATTTTATCTGTGATTAAAAAGAGGAAATGCTTGTGGGTTTTTTTAATATATATAAATATAAATGTAATATTAACCAACAGTTACATAGAAAATTCCAAGTTCCTTAACTATGATAAGAGAACTATGTAGGAACTCAATTTTCAGATTACCAGATTCCCCCATGCAAAGTTAATTTAACTGGAATCTCTTATCTCCTGTATCCCCCAGGGTTTTATTTATTTTTCATATACTGTAGTTTATTTGGGGATGTAGGATGCAGTTAGTGATGTCTTATGGGAGTTTGGGAACTGTCCTGGAACTAAGAGGATCAGCAGCATAGCAATAATGATGCAAACTAAGAGACTGGTTAAGATTGCTGAGGGAGGCGTGCACTGGTGGAGCAGCTGTTGGAACAAGTCTCCTCCAAAGGAGCAAACCACATACCCTTGGGTTCAAGTCCCAGGCCGTGGGGAAGGGTGGGGGGCTGGAGGGGAGCAACCATTGTGAACAGCTAAATAAAAATAAAATAAAGATGCTTCTTCCTCATCTCTCTTGCTGCTAGACTGCCTTGCCTCCCTTTCATTCCTGCCTGCACCTTTCTTTCTTTCTATCTTTTATTTTAAAAAAGGAGGGGAGGATTAGTCATTAATTTAACACATTTATTTGTTCTAAGGGGAATAAAAAAGAGGGTTGGGGAGTAAATAAGCCTGAGCCTATACAGGTCTCTTAACATGTCAAGTATATGTCATGAGTGAGAAATGATCCCTATAGCACATACAGAGTCCTCTGTCATCTCTGTCACTATCATTTCTGAAAAGTGGCTGATGAACCAACTTAATGTGTATCTTTTAGTTCAAGTTTGTAAATACATTTTGGAAGGTTTCAAATCTGCAAAACATGCTAATGTTCTTATTGGCATGTATACCATTGGTAAAAAATATTCCTGTTTCTTGGAATTTAGACATATTAAATGTCATTCTTTAAGTAAAAAATGCTTGCAGATCAAGATCAGTTATTGTGACAACTTTATCATTTGGTTAAATGTATACTTCATCTCTCTCTACTGATTAGGCTATCAAACCTATATATTGTTTTCTGTAAGTATACTAGATCCTTAAAGTAACTGAAACCAGCTGATATCCTTCCTTACTGAGGTTTTTAGACAAAATAAAGAGAAGAGGTTTTTGTTTTCCAGTATTTTATTGAAAATTTAAACATGTGGCACTCCCTAGTGACCTAGTGGTTTCGTTCACCAGGCATGGTACATATGCATCCCAGGGTCTCCAGTTCAAGACCCAGAGCCCCTGGAGACAAGACGAAACCTAAGTAAAATGTGAAGATGTGAGTAAGTGGCTAAAATCTCATACTAAAACCTCAACAGATGAGGAGTTGCTTCTTATGGATGAGCAAAATGAGGTTTCTTGAGATGGACTCTACTGGTGAAGATGCTGTTGAAATGACAATAAAAAATTTAGAATGTTACGTAAATATAGTTGATAAACCCGAACCCAGAGCATTTGAGAGGACTGACTCCCAATTTTGAAAGGAATTCAGCTGTGGGTAAAATGCTATCAAACAGCATCTCATGCTACAGGGAAATCTTTCATGAAAGGAAAAGTCAATCTATGAAGCACACTTAATTTTTTTTTGAGGAGGAGGAGGAGAAAGAAACATTTTATTATTTATTCTATTTAGTTGTTCATCTTAGTTGTTTCCTCTGTTCCCTAACATAAATCCATGTCCTTAGGATGTTTATATGTGGACTACACGTGGCAGAGGCAGTAGACCTAACCAGTAAGCCACTGGGGCACGCCCATGGATTGCATTTTTTTTATTGCAGTAACTTTGTTTTACAAATTACAATAAGCTCATGTGTAGGTTCCCCAAGTGTGTAGTTTCCCCATTTCTCAGATATATGTCAATACATCTTTCATTGTCTTATTTTAAGAAATTGCCACAGCCTCCCCAATCTTCAGCAGTCAACATCCTGATCAGTCAGCAGCCATCAACATCAAGGCAATATCCTCCACCAGCAAAAAGATTACAACTTGCTGAAGGCTCAGATAATGGTTAGCATTTTTAGCAATAAATTATTTTTAAAGAGGATATGTACATTTTTATGAAATAATGGTATTGCAGTAGACTACAATATAGTAACTTTTATATTCACTGGGAAAAAATTGTTGACTTTATTGTGATATTTGCTTTATTGCAGTGGTCTAGAACCAAATCCACAGTATGTCTGAGGTATACCTGTATGCATTTTATGCGATGTCCTGAAGGAATTTTTTTTTGTTGTTAGAGAGTCCAACACATTACAAGCTATGATTTCCTGAATGAATCTTACATTAAAGAAAATGCCATATGCACAATATAAAATCATGAATGGAAAGATGACTATCAAATTCAGGAGAGTAATTGCTTGTCCTTAGATGGGGAAAGGGCTCAGAGAGAAGTTTATGGGGGCTTCAGATAAAAATCTGCTGACTAAAAATGTTAGAATGTGATAATGCTGTCATATTGAGTATCTAGCTATCTGTTATCCTCTCTGTTTTTTGCTATATATATGAAATATTTCACATTATAAAATTAAAAGAAAAATTTGTTGCTTTTCCCCTGGTGAGGTATTTTTCACTTCACTTACAATTCATTGTCCAGTTGGCCTTCCAGCTGCGGTGGATTGAATAGAATCTGACAACACCTTATCTTTTCTCAGTTAGTTGATGTACTAGCTGAAGAATGATACAAAGTACCCTGTCTCTGCTAGGGATTGAGGAATATAACTTTTGAATACTACTTGGTTTTGTCTAATTTAGAGAGAAAAAACAGCTTTCCGTATTATACTTAAATTCCTTAAATACATTTGACATGGCTGTTGAACATGTAGAATTGTAGAATTGTGTGATTTTACATATTCACCTGATTTCAGAGAAGAAAGACATGGAGAGTGAAATATGGCCAGGGAAGCTGATACATGAAAGCTTGGAGAGATAATGATGCTGCTCAGCCAGAACCTGGAAACTTGACCAGTCTAAACAGACTGCATAGTACTAAATTGCTTGTGAAAGGGCTAAATCAATCCTACTGCGATTTGAACTTTTGGCTCCTGAAAGTCTAGGGCAGACTTGAAAATAAAAATAAAACCCTTACCTTCCAGGTTGTATTCCAGACTCTGCTGGGTTCTCTGTATGAAGGACGCATCTATCCAAAGAATAAGAAGCAGCAAAAAAGATGAGACAGTGAAAATAAGTTTGAGGGGCTTCTCTTTAAACCAGGTGTGAGGGAATAAATTCCTAGGGAGAGGGAATTTATACTATTAAGTTATTGATTCCTTCAGGAAATATTTACTTAGAACCCTAAGAAAGAAAAAGATGGTGGGATATGGGGTAAAGGGTGAGCCCACCAAGCAAAATATATTTAATGCTTATGACTTACCTAATACTGTGCCGAGTTCCATGATATCCACAAAAGAGTTACTGTGTTGATTTTCCTTCATCATAGAGATAAATTACATGGCATAAACTAGAGATTAAGACCTTGAATAACAATATAGATTACAAATTCTAAAAGAGTTAGAAAACAGTCATAGCATACTATAAACTAGTTGTTGTTCATTGGACTTAACCAGAAGACCTAAATTCACATCTTAGCTCTGACATTTGCTATGTAAACTTGGGCAAGTCCCTTAATTTCTGAGCCTCAGTTTCCTCATTTATAAAATGGAGCCAATAATCCCAATTAACACTCCTTGCCTATGCACAAGATTGTAAATGAGAATCAAGTGAGGATGCACATAGTGTTTCTAACTCTTGAAAGAATTTAGGTCTTGAAACATATTATACATAAACAGCCTTTAAGGCCGAATGAATGTTATCTTAGGAAACAATCCAAACTAAGAGGAGAATGAGACTCGGATATAGGAGGACAGGATAGAAAACCATCTACTTATAACAGAGATTTGTATTGGGAGGATGGGTTAAAAATAGTTAATACTTTTATGATGAAGAAAGAGGGGAATTGAAGGTAATATGCTATTGATTGAATTATGGTAGGATTTAAATTATGCAGGATCTGGAGGCTAGAAAGAAGTTTGGACTTGAACTAAAAGGTAGTAAGGACCTATTTGTGGGTTTTGCATGGGAATTATTATAAAAGTGTTTATTAACTCTTGTTCATTTTCATCAATATTGAATAAAGTACATAGCATATGGGTGTCCAACCGAATTCAGTTATTCTGTCAACAGTATGTAGGATGAATTGGGCACATCCAATCCTAAACTCTAGGTTTCCCAGATATTAGTCCAGTTCATCTTTTTCAGTAACAAGGAATTATAATACCTACCTAGCTAGAAGTTTATTTCAAACATCAAATAAGATGATAATGGCATTGTCCACAAATATATTAAATGCTTCCCTCATGTAGGATGTTGTTTTGTTTTTTAAAACCCTAGGAAAACAAAGACATCTATAATACAAGTGCTTTGAAAAATGCCTTGTGATGAATATTAGTTTGAAATACTGAGTACTAAGGGATGTGGAAGCAAGAGGATGGTATTCATCAACCAAAAGATCATCTTTCTGCTACATTTAATACTGGGTTAGTCCCTGTTATTATCAAGACCTGCTAGGTGTAGCTAGAATCAAGTGAGAAGAAAACGCCACAAGCAGTAGATAGGTATTTAAGGTCTCTAGGGGTTCTTGTTGTCAGTAGACCTTTTCAGACTTAACCTATTCTGTAGCGAACCCCCATCATCATGGAGACAGTGCTGAATACTGGTTAAAAAAATATTCTAGAGCCAGTATAACTAGCTGAATATGAAATACTACAATATACCTTAGGCAAATCATTTAATCTCTCTGGGGCGCATAAGAATATAATAGATTCATAGGGTTGTTTGTGAAAATTAAGTGAGATACTGCATATAAACTCTTAATAGAGGAACTATTACAGAGTGAATGTCAGCTCTATAAATATCAGTTATTGTTTTTATTTTCAAGACCATTTGCTCCTCTCTCTTTTATTTTTACTTCCAACTTCCCTTCCCATTTTTCTGTCTCACCCCATTCCAGGACACCAAAGGTCACATTTGGTTGATTCACCTATAATATGTTCTACATACAGCATTAGCATCAAACATGTTCTTAAAATAATTTCTAAATTAGAAATCATATTATCTTTAGAAATTTTAAATATTACATAAATTTTGTTATAATCTAAATAATTATTTGAAATCAGTAATCCACAATATTTTATAGTTATTTATATATTTCTTATAATTTAATTATTATAGTTTCTTTCTGTAATTGTATTTTACATGTGTTTGTATGTATGTATAGGTTTGTATTTAGGGAAAGAGAAAATTTTTAATGTATGTAAAAGTTGTGGAGTATAAGAGGTTCTTGGACTCGAGTTAATTTAATGGATCACACTAAGATTCATGGGAAAATAAATAAACCTTTTAAGAGGACAATTTGATAATATTTACCAATTTCTAAGATGTTTAAAAATATTTTAGCTAACTGTCAATTCCACCTCTAGATGTATACAAATAAGTTCACATGTATAGAGTATGCACAAAGATTATATGAAAGCATTCAGTGATACCATATAGAATAGTAAAGACTGGAAACAAGTTAAATGTCCACTAGTAGAGAACTGTTTAAATTCTATATAATTGTAAAATAAAATATTTACTCCTTTAAAAGAATGGGGTAAATCTATGTAAATGTGGAAAAATGTACAAGATACAGTGACAAGTGGGACAGAAGCAGAATAAAATGTGTAACATACTTCTATGTATGCATGTGTGTTTCTTACAATGTATTTGCATTTGCAAGGAAACTTTCTGGGAATTTTAACAGTCATCCTGGGAAGTAGGATGATGAGGATCAGAAGAGTGACTTTCATTTTACTTTTCTGAACACTGAAAAGTTGTTTTAATCATTCAGCATGTACGGCTATTTTTTTTTACAAGCTAGTTCTAAAAAAACCAAAATGTTTAAAGATATAGGGTGGTGATTAAATAGTTAAATGCTTTGTGTGTTGGATGTGAAAAGCGATCTATAAATACCTATTATTTTTACTAAACAATAGAGTGTGGAGCTTTTGTAACCTGAAGAGAGCAGCATTTCAGCATCTCTTCATTGGAGCATATGGTGGTTAAGACTATGGGGGATGAATGCCTTAGAGACTGCGTCTCATGGAGTTGATTCGCAGATCTTTTCAGTATTCCCTGTTGCTGTCATGGTGAAAAGTTCCATGGAAAGGACTGGGAAGGGTGCAGTGACATTGTTCTATCTAGTGTTTAAAACTATTGTCCGGTATTCTTTTAAATAAAACTATTAGCCACATGGTGATTGCAAAACATGATTGCTTTTAAGAGCTTTCGTTTACAGAGTTTGGTTTATTGTATTGTATGAAGAGTGCCTTTGACTAAGTGTAGTGAGATACCTCTTGGTGCTGTCTGCGCAACAAGCCTGAAAACTAAGGGTATTATCTTGAGAGTTTTATCCTAGCGTTTTACAGATTAACAGGAGACAGAATGTTGTGATACTCCAGGTAACAAGCTTTTTGTTTTGGAACTCTTTAAAGTGTTGGTTTTCTCCCATTCAACACTCTGGGGATTCATTTACTATTTATTTCTCTAGATCAAGCCCTTAGAGAAAACAGACATGCAAGTAGGTCTTCTAGTTGGTATAACATTTTTTTCTTATGGCTAAGTATTTTTAAATAAAATTACATAAATTAATATTATTATTTTAAAGCTTAAAAATATAAAAATCTAGTAAGCACTACAGATCTCATTTTACTACACATGTCAGTATTGAGTTAATATGAGTTAATATGCCAAACAATAATGGCACCGACTTCCTGGATAGAATGGTGGCACATAATTTGTATTCTAATTTTTATCCATTTATCAACTTCTCACCCCAAATGAAAACAAATGCAACTAAATTTCTATTACTGGAAGTTGATTAGTCAATTTATTATATGATAATAATGAAAATTTGGTGTTATCTCCCTCATAAAGCACCTTTGTCTCTCTCTTTTTTTCTTTTTTCTTTTTTTTTCTTTTTTTTTTAAGGAAAGGTGCAGGCAGTAATAAAGGCAACTAGGTAGACAGGCAGGCAAGAAGAGAGAGGAGAAAGAAGTATTTTATTTTTATTTAGTTGTTCACAGTGGTTGTTTCCCCCCAGACCTGGGACTTAAACCCAGGAGTATGTGCCCAGTGTCCTTCTGAGGTGAATGACCTAACTGCTGCTCCACCAGGGCACACCATCTCTGTATCTCTTAACAAATCTGTGAAACAAATATTACCATCTCTATTTTGAGATTAAACAAACTAGGGCTTGGATAGACTGTTTTTCTGATATTTTCATTACCGTTTTAATGTTGTCCGCTTTAGCTGTCTTTCAAATTGGTGGGAAAGAGCTTAGAAGATTATCTCTAGCCCAGCATCTTCATTTTCTCTCTGAATAAACTAAAAAGCAAGTGGACTTTACCTTAAGATTGTTAGTCAAACTTCAGTGTCCCTCTGCGTCCCTGAAAATACACACTAAACGTTCTTAAATGACTTGAAGAAAAGTCATAGATCTTTTCCTTATTAAGAATTTTACCCTAGAAAAAGTCACAAGATAAGCTGCCTGGAGGAGAAAAAAAAAAGTTAAAGTAAAATTTAAAGTTATTATAGTCATATACTCTGCTCTGAGTTTTTATTGGAGACTCCAGCGCTCTGATTTTATTCCTGAAAAGCAGCCTCCTCAACCTTTCTCTTAACTCTTTCCAGTATGCATGGCCATTAAAACTGGAGTAGATTTTTGTGCCAGGTACGCTTTTAAGTATTTCACATGTATTAACTAGATTAATCTTCACAATAACTTCATAAATTACACACTAATAATGAGCTGCAGATTAAATAGCTATCTAAAATGCATAGCTAATGGTGACACCAGGATTCGAACCTAGCCTATTAATTCCAAGACTAGGGCTTTTAACTGCTGGGTTTTACCAGTTTAAACTAGATAACTTTAAAGTAGATGAAATTCATTTCTCAGGATCTCCAGATTGGATAAAATTTTCTTTTCCTGACTCACAAAAACAGGTCTTGGGTTTTTTTAGCGTTTTATATTTATATATTTCTTTAGGGTTTTATAATCCTATTTTGCAGATGAAATTAAGGGACTTGGACAAAACCTTCAATTATTAAGAGAGTGGTAAAACTAGAATTTAGGGCACACCCTGGTGGCTCAGGCACTAACCATGTAATAGCCCAAGAACTGGGTTCAAGACCCAGCCCAGGCTGGGATGAATTACAACAACATAATCTGTTTCTTTTCCTTTCTTCCTTCTTTCCTTAAAATGCTTCTTCCCCACTTTCTTTCCTTCTTAAAAAATACAAAAACAAAAACAAAACCCTAGAATTTAGGCTCTCTGGTTTCTAGCCTACTACTTTTGGCATTATAAACTAATATTGTTCACCCATGTTGAAATTTTGTTACAGCAACAAAACCATGTCCATGCACCTTTGGGTCTATCCTGGCATACAATTAGGACAGCATGTAAGTTTCTAGTTTTATTTGCTTATATAGTGTTTATAATTTGTGGAGGGACACACAGAGACATAGTAATGAAAGTATCTTACGGCTGCAAGGGACATCTATTACTTAAAATAATGTAATGCTGTTAACATGAATCTTAAAAAAATTAATTTGATCATAATTAATGCTATCAACACCCAAATTAACATTTTAGAACATTCATATTTCTGATCTTGAAATGATCAGCAAATAACATGGCAAAATTAATTTCAAATCTAACTCAAACAAGAATATAAAGAAATGCAGCAATTTTTCTTCAGAGATTTTATGCAGATTTCATGACTTTGACTTCATGTTGAGTAGAAAACTCTGTTTATTTCATGCTGCTCAATCTAATTTGGAATCATTTTTTAATTCCTAGATGCTTGAGTACAGAGAGCTTGCTCCCTAGAGCCTTGTTTCCTGGCAGTGGAGAGTAAAGGATTAAATTGAGCTGACACAAAATTGATTGACATTTTGACACTCTGGAGACTGTGAAAAGAAAGGGAATTTATTCAAGTTTTAAAAACAGACAGTAGTAGGAAGAACTTTAAAGTACCCCAATTCGCAAAAATGATTTAATTTGTTTCTAAAAAAACCAAGAGGCATATTCTAGTACTTTCCCAATTTCCTATGTTACAGTTCATAGTGAGAATTTAACTTTGAAAAGCTTTTGAAAAGGCCTGGATAGGGGTGTTAAAAATAATCTCCTTCATTGAATAGGCACTGACATAGGTCTTTTGAGGGGAAACAAAACACTATGCACTTCTGGGGTGTCACTATAGGAACCTATTTATGAAAGACAAGTATACATATTTATGAAATCTTTATCTAGCATTTTTAAATGCAAGAGATACTAAGTGTGAATTGAGTAAGATACATTTCCTGATGATTTCTTTTTCAGACAGATACAGATGATTACCATGCCATCATCTTTCCTAAACAGTATCATTTCATGTTGACTTCAATAAAATCCCATCTCCGTTGTATCATAAAAGGAGCTGGACTTACCTTAACAATGCTCTTCTAACCAGCCTACTGCCTTTTTGTGATCACTGCAGGAGGCTGTAATAAATTACAGCCTGGAAGAAGTCTCAAACTGGCAAGTTTGCCAGATATTTAAAGCAATTTATTTTGGGGTGTATCAGCAGATATTTTTTCTTACACTGCCATTTGGGTACCTGCTGACAACAGCCTGAATAAATCTTTCAGATATTTCTCCTAGAGATGGATGAAGATGACGATGCAATAAACTCCTAAAGATCCACATCCTTCATTAACTCTTCA
This sequence comes from Solenodon paradoxus, assembly GCA_004363575.1. Classification (NCBI taxonomy): domain Eukaryota; kingdom Metazoa; phylum Chordata; class Mammalia; order Eulipotyphla; family Solenodontidae; genus Solenodon; species Solenodon paradoxus. The sequence continues at coordinate 521,572 of RJWH01000352.1, read as the reverse complement.
CTTGCAAACTGGTTCCTTCCTATTACCAGATCTTTAGGAAACGTATCTCTCCTCCTAGCATGCGTTTGCAATATTTCAAGTACCTCAGTACCTTGGATTTAAGTTTAATGGAAGGATCAACTAACAAAGAGTGATTCTGGTTTTAGGCATACAGTTTATCATTTGGATTATTTCATTACTAGTATTTTGAAAATTGTCAAACTTAGGGAAAAGACAGCTAAAATTTTACATACAACAAAGAATTATTTCTTCATTCTAGCATATAAATCTTAAAGTGACTTTCTGATTTTATATTGAAGAGCGGCGTTGTTTTTAAAAATTATTATTGATTTCTAGCTCAAATTTTCAGGCAGCTTTACTGATAGATATTTTAGGCAAGTATTCCAAAAAGCTAAAAATACGGATGCCTGAAATATTTGTTTCAGGTGCACCCTGGTGGAGTAGTGGTTGGGGGCAGTCCACATACCTCTCAAGGTTCACATCCCAGAGCCAGTGGGAACAACCAAAATGAAGTAAATAAAATTAAAATGTTTTTTCCTCCTCTCTCTTTCTGTCCGTCTATTTCTGCTTGCCTTCATTCTTGCCTGCACCTTTCCTTTAAAAAAAAAGTTCTGATAAGACTGAAGGGCAAGAGATAAGGGCACTAACCAACTTTTGAGTGCCTACACACTGTACTAGTGACTTTGCCTTTTGTAAGCCACAACACAGGATTCAGCAGAGAAAGAGAGAGAGAAAGAGTGATTTTCACTTCACAAGAAGCTGGTTCCTGGTCAGTTGAAAGGTGCTGCTCAGTGAGTTGGAAAGGAATTTAGGTTTCCATGAACGTAACTCCTTAAACCCATGAAGGCATGAGGCAATACCACTTGGTGGGAAAAGCCTAAATCAGGAGTCATAAAACCAAGGTTTCTGTCTAAGGGACATCACTTACAAAAGAGGTCTTCTGGCTAGATCCTGAATATTTCCACATCTGTAAAGTGAGGAAATAATCTCTTCCTCTATAAATTATGTGGCACAATTATTCTCAACCATGACTGCACACTGTAATCACCCAAAGAGCTTTGAAAAATCTTGTTACCTAGATCCCAACCTAGAGCGATTCCTATTTGAGTGGTCTAGACTGCAGCTTGGGCATTGGAATTTCTTTTTAACTGCACAAGTGATATATCTGTGCAGCTAAGGCTATGAATCCCTTGTTTTGAACAACAGTTAGGAAAGCCCTTCATAAATTTATTTGCGAGCGTTCGCACGTTATCAACAATGTAGATAGGTGTTTTCCCCCATCATAACTTCAACTACTTTGTCTTAAAAAAAAAAAAAAAAATCCCGGCGCTTAGCACAAAGGAAGCCATTGGTAAATATCTGTTGCATTTGTAAATATACGGCCTTTAAAAGTTTTAAGATCATCTGAAAATTAGGGAGGGTTTAAGATACCATGCCTTTTAAGAGGCAGGATCTTTCTGTGAAACAGCCCCTCTTAGAGAAATGCAAGACTTTTTTGCCCACCCACAACTCGCCTCACGCCGTCACCCTAGCCCCTGCTTCAAGGAATCAACCCTTACTTCCCAGACCCCAAAACTTGAAGCAGGATCTCTAGGGTGCCCCGTGCGCCAGAGCATTGGCGCGGTTGGGGCCGACCCTGCTGATTCTTAGGACCCACCCCTTAGCCCGCCCCGCCCAGACACGGCGCCCCGCCCCGACGCGGGTGGGGGCGGGTTCCTGGCAGTGCCGGACCTCTGGGACTACACAGCGGAGCGCTAGGGCTGAGGCAGCTACCTCCGCGCGATCCCGCGCGCCCACTTCGGACGCCGGGATCTTGCGCTGCCCACCCCTGTAAGCCCGCGGAGTAAAGCGATAGGCGCCTTGTGCTGGAGCCTGGCAGGGGCCGGGATGCGGAGCAGGGTGCGTTGAGCCGGTCCCATGACCGTGAGCATTTTGGCCCGTGAGAGAAAGGCGCCCCACGCTTGCACCTGCAGCCTCGGTGGCCCCGACATGATCCCCTACTTCTCCGCCAACGCGGTCATCTCGCAGAACGCCATCAACCAACTGTGAGTGCGCCGCGCGCCCTCGCGCCCTCGCGCTCTCGCGAACGCTCGGAAAGTTTGCTTTGCAGCAGCGGCTTTCCCCAGCATCCTGTGGCACGAGCAAGTGAAGGCGAAATCGCACCCTGGCTGCCTGGAGGTCCTGGCGTCCAGGGGGCTGTTGGGGTGCAGGTGTGGGGTGATTCTTAAAAGTAGAAAGTATACCCCGAGAGGTGAGCGGGCAGAAACCTTTGGGGAAATTCGTTGTAAACTTTGAGGGATTCAAAGTGGGGTCGTCTCAGGGAAGTTGTGGTGACCGAGTTGACAGCCTTACGGCAGTCGGAGACTCTCGGGGCGGAGGGCAATTGGTAGCTTCTGAACCGCCTGCCGGAAACGCTAGAACTCCCTTGCAGCTCCTGCTGGTGCTCCAACTTGTGTCTGTTGTGGTTGATGTTTTTTGTTTTTGTTTTAAGTAAGTTTGCACATGTGACTGTATCTGCAAGCCATCACACAAAGAAGGCAGTCCTTGCTTCACTCTTGCTAGTTGTAGTCTGGAATTATTTCAGAAATTTTTTTTTTCTTTTTGTATCGCTGAAATGGTACGTGTTCATAACCCAAGCCCATATGTATGCCTTCATTTCTAAAGTGCAAGATTCAAACGTATCTTTAAATCGGTTTTGAAGTTTCTTGAAGTTGTATTTCCCTTCCATTGTGGTTTAGCTGTTCCTGAGAACTGTGCTGAAGCTTTTGGTTAATGTTGCTTCACAGTTAGTTATAATGCGCAAAATAGAGGAATTCCATCTATTCAAGTTGTGTTCTTAAACCAGTGGAAGCGTTTAGGGTCACTTCAGGTAATAACAATTTGGTCCTGGCTGCGGACTTTAGTAGAGTCACCTACTGAGGTTGTCCCATACTCCAGGCAGTTAAGCAACACTTCTTGTCTCCCTCCCAGATCAACTCTGAAGAACTTTTAAATTTAATGTCCAATAGAAACTTTCCATTATCCCTTATTAAAGGTCCCAAGTAGAGCGTGTAAAATGATTTATAGATAATCTTACATCTAATTTATTGTTTAATGGTTTGCTCTCCTACCAAATCAAATTTAACTCTTGAGTTTCAGCTTTTTCCAGTTTATGTTGATTCATCGTGGATCTCCTAAAATAAGTGATTTTACTGCTCTGTAGTGAAAACTCTACAGAATTAAATCACATGCATTTTCCCTTTAAAAAAGGATAAATTAAGTGAAAGAGAAGGAAAGGAATGAATAACGTGAAACTGGATGAATAACGTTAACAATAATGCATGGTATTAACATCACTTTAAAAACGAAAAAGGCAGTGGAAGCAACAAATATGTCCCACCAGTGGATGAACAAAATATATATAATGCAACCGAGTATTACTCAGCCTTAAGGTAGGAAATTCTGAAAAATACTATAACATGGATGAACTTTGAAGACATTATTCCAGGTGAAATAATCACCAAAGGAAACTATTGTATGATCCCACCTATATGATGTACCTGATATCATCAGGGTGCCAGGGGTTAAAGAGGGGAAATGAGAAATTTGTTTAACAGGTACAGAGCTGCATTTGGGAAAGAAGAAAAAGTTCTGAAGATGGATGGTTGTGATGGTTGTACAACAGTATGAATATATTTAGTTCCATTGACTTGAACACTTTAAAATTATTTCAATGGCAATTTTTATGTATATTTGACCACAATTTTTAAAAGATTAAGCAGAATTTAAAAGGCAGAGCTGGAGCAGGGGTTGATCTTTATTCCTACTATAGTCAAACAAGTACAGATTTCTTTCCCTCTTGTTTCTGTAGGTAAGTCATTTGACTTCAGTTTCTTCCACTGTAAAAACAAGGATACAGTGGTTCCCACTCCAGTAACATTTTGCATATTATGAGTCTCTGCACACAGTGTGCCTGGTGGCTCAGGCATTAAGCCGTGGCTGGGGAATGGACCATGTAAAGCCAAGGCCCCAGGGATTCATGGGGCAGTGCTGCTGAGAAGAGAGACAATGATAAACAACCAGAATAAATAAATAAATAAATAATGAAAGTGCTTCCTCCACCTCTTCCTTCCTTTCTTTAAAAAGAAAATATCTGCACAAAAAATATATTGATGGAAATTTAAAAGTAATAGCTGCCATTTGCTGGCCACCTGATACTGTACTGAGTTGGATGTATTATCTCATTTAACCATCACAGCAACCCTATGAACTAATTTGTTCCATTAACAGATAATAAAGCTAAGCCTTAGAGAAGTTAGGTAATTGCTCAAGGCCATATAGCTAGTAAATGACAAAACTGTTCTTAGAATTCAGATCCTAGGCCAGCGCTCTTAACCACTATGAAAACAATACTCAATTTTAGTAGTTGCAAGATCTCTTTTGTGACTTACAGTCTTGGGAACTTGAGTCTTTAACTGCTGATATCTTGGACTTAGTAATGAAAAATGTACTTGTTATATATACTAGCATATTGTAGCTAAAGTAGATAGTCTTTTAAACAATCTTCATAATATTTCTCTTTCATTTTTGTCTCTTAGTACTTTTTTTCTTAATTTATACTTATTCTAAAATGTATTTATTACTATTGCTTTAGCTTTCATGTTTATTTAGCACTTACAGTATTGCCCAGTTCATAATCATTTAAAAATATTTGGAGATTATTCTAAATAAACCCTAGATTTTGTTAGACTTATGCATTGTAAATACCTAATGCATGAGTTCTTAATTTGAGGTCCACTATCACTTAAGAACTCTATAACTTGGCTTCAGAAGATTGATGAAAATGTCAGTAGATATATTCAAAAATTAGATTCTCAAAGTAATGTGATTACAAAAAAGTTAAGAATCTCTTTCCTACAATGAAGTATTTTTCCTAAAATAATTTAAACCTCAACTCCTATGAACATTTGCCTGTGGTGCCAGATGTGTAAATAGCAGTGACTGGTGGGAGCCACTGAAAGATTCAGCTTTAAGTGCATGTTTGTGGGAGAGGAGGGGGTCCTTTCACGCTTGAGTCTAGTGGGTCTGTTGACAGTGCTGAAGACCTTCGCTTAAGAGCTTTTTTCCTCTTCTCATTTGCTGTCAGATTTGGTGTGGTTTTAGAAACCAAGTAACAAATCATGAGAATTGTCAGCCTGGGATCCTAGGGACTCTCCTGTGGAGAAATTTCCTGACCTTTATTTACTGTATGGTCTTTGAATCCCTGTTTTGCTGACTTTTAAGCTCTTACTAATTTTTTTTTTTTTTTTTTTTTTTTAAAGGAAAAGTGCAGACAGGAAAGTAGGCTGGTAGGCAGGCAGGAAGGAAGAGAAAGCATCTTTGTTTTATTTTCATTTAGTTGTTCATACTGGTTGCTTCCCATTTGGCTCAGAACTTGAACCCAGAGGTATATGGCTTGCTCCTGGCAAGCCATTGACTTAACCGCTGCTCCACCCAGGCGTGCCAGTTTCTTGTCTTTTAACTGTGTTATGTATAGGTGCAATTAAAGAATTGCTGGAGTATCACTATATTTTACTGGGAATTATTACTATTAGATTAAGGTCTCCCTTGCCATTGTAGAAAACTTACAGATGTGTCATTTTTGATGTATCAGTAAAGAATGTTAAGAAGTGATTCAATTAACTGGAAGCAGGATAGTCACTGTCATTAGCATTAATCTTACTATTAAAGAAATGTGAGCAGCCAAGATCATTATCTGATCAAACTGATTAAATGATTATGAAAAGTTCCATACCCGTTAAAGAGTCTGCATATACCTTTTGATAAAACAGAAACCAGAACTTCTGAAAAATATGGGAATCTATGTTATTTTTGAGATCCAATTTTCATTCCCTGAGAAGTGGTCACTATATAAGGGTCCAAAGCTTTTCTAGTATTATTGGTGTAAACCAAACAAATGACTTACTGAGAAATAGGTGACTCATTTTGTATCCTAAAAAGTTCACAAAGGCATCAAGATCATTGGATCAAATAAATGTTGGCAAAGGTTACCATTACAACAGTGTTGCCATTATGAAAACCTCTGATCAAAAATCTTGGAACAATGCTTGAGACATTGTCTGATTTGTTAATGAGGTTACTTGAGTTTTTTAACCTTGACCTAAAATTCTTGCAATGATTTTCTTAGTCTCACATCAGTTTACATCCTAGTTTTACATCAGAATTTATATCTGAGCTTCACATCAGCACCTTCTAAAACTGAAACTCTCAGTAACAGAGGAGCATTATATACAGATGATTATCCAAAAATGTACCTTTTTAAGAAATTGAAATGTGGTAAGTTTTATTTTTTGTGCTAATTACTAATAGTGCTTTCAGTCCTGCTTTAAAGTTAACCAAGCGATTTCACACATGTTCATCCCTGAACTTAAGGTTGTGTCAAAATCACCTAGATAGCTTATTAAAACACAAATTGCCCACTCACCCAGAGTGTCTGATTCTGTAGGTCTAGGATGGTGCTGGAGAATTTGCATTTCTAATAAGTGCCTAGATGATGCTGATGACACTTTTGGGAACCACCACCTTAAAGTATTCCTCTGAGGCAGATTGGGCAGATTGTGACCTCTGTTTTTTAAAATAATAAACCAAAAAATCAAAAAGGTGATGTGATTTGCACAGGAGTTATGTGATTTCTTATCATTTCCTTTCTCTGAACTCGAGTTCCTACTATGGTGCACTCAAAGTCCTGATAGAAGTGTTTGTGTGTGTACATAAAATTAAGTATTTGCCATTCTAGCTGTTGAACAATTCCTGGATCTAATGATATACATACATTGCAATTTGATATATACTGCCAAATTGCCTCTAAAAACTTTGCTATTTGGGCTTACCCAACCTTAGGAGTATATACCGATCCTATACCAATCCTGGTAATATTAATAACATCAAATAGCAGTTAATTTCTTGCTGAGCTTTTATTGTATATCAGGTATTACTTTGAGCTTTATACATACTATCTCATTCTTTCTTGTTAGCATCCTTATGATTTAGGCTTTATACTCATTTACAAATGAAAGACAGAGATGTTTAGTAACTTGTCTAAGATATAGCCAGGATTTTAGCCGCCTTTCATATTTTTATTGGTCTCCATTTTTCTTCTGTCATTACATGTTTATACTTCTGACCATTTCTCTCTTGATGTTTATTTTTTTCTCATTTTGGTATGTACTCTACTTTCTGTATATTCCAAATATATGGCAAAAAATGTTTCTCCCAACTTATTGCTTGTTTCTTAACTTTGCATCTTGAATAAAAAGTTTTTTAATTTGTATGGAGTAAACTCTCAGTATTTTCACTTACAATTTCAGAGTTTCGTGTCTTGCTTTAAAGAACACTTCCCACGCACCCCCAGGATTATGAAAGTATATATATACACACACACATTTTATTTTTCTAATATAGCTGCACTTTAAAAATATTTCACTCTTTGAAACGTCTAGAATTTATTTTTATTTATAGTGCAAGATAGGAACCTAACTTTACTTTTTTTCCAATTGAATAGCTGATTATTCCAGTACCATTTGTTTAATCAGCTCACACTTTACTGATTTGAAATGGTACATACTTTATATATTAAGTTTTAATAGATACTTGAGATGTGCTTGTGTACTATTAAGTCCTCTTGGCATGTTTTTGTGTTATACACCAGTACCACACTGTTTTACTTAATATAGATTTAATGGATATCTTGGCAAGTTCTACATCAATGTTATTATTTTTTAATGTCTTAGCTATTATTGCTTATTTTATTTTTCAGATATGTCTTAAGACATAGCTTGTCAAAACAAATATCAACCCTCAGGGTGTACCCTGGTGGCCTAGCAGATAAGACTCCTGGACCTAGTCCACATATAACCCAAGGACCCAGGTTTAAGACCCAGGACCTGGGGGAACAACCAAGATAAATAATAAAATAAAATAAATAAATGTTTCTTCCTCCTGCTCTTCCTGACTACCTGCCTGCCTACTTACCATTCCTGCCTGCACTTTGCCTTTAAAAAAAAATGTGTTTTTTTTGTTTTGTTTTTTTTTTTGAGGGGGGAGTGGAGGCATTGACAATAGAACTTATGTTACCAGCCGAGAAAGGGGTCAGGAGTGGGAACAAGTGGTGATGGGGATTCAATGGGCAGAGGTGGAGGATTGTTGATAATTTGATGGGATTCTAGCCAAGATGAACAACTGAAAGAAAATAAAGTGCTTCTTCCTCCTCTCTCTTCCTGCCTGGCTGCCTACTCACCATTCCTACCTGCACCTTTCTTTAAAAAAATTAAAAAATAAAGGATTTTTGCATTCAAATATTTGTTGACTCTTTCACGCTATCTTTGTCCAGCTTATGTCTGATCTGTTAGAATATATTAGAATGATTTAGATGTAGCCTGCCATTTTTCCTAGTACAGAAATGTTCTTTAGCAGAAACTATCTGTATTTGAAAAGACATTCTACTGCAAGTATTATAATTTTATGATTTTTTTGCCTTTCAGACTTTTAAATTTCCATGTTACCATTAAATAGACATAATTATCATCCATGATGATAAATTTTAAAATTTAGATCTGTCCTCTAACAGAAGTGGGCAAACTTTATTAGAATAGTTGGGAATTCAGATGTTGAAACCAGGGATTTTCTTATGATTCAAGGACTTCTTATCTCTCCTTGATAGGTAAAAAGACAAATATTAATATTCAAAAGAAATATGAGATAGCTCTTTGACTTGTAATTAATACTGTTTTTGTAATTATTTCTAATCCTTGAATAAATATCATAGCCTTTAAAAGTAGAATGCTTTTTACAGGATAATCAAATATGTTTACATCTAGGAAACCATCTAGGTGTCGTGACCTTCAAAGGTGAAGGGAAGGTTAATGATTCATTGTCAATATAAAGGTGCATTCGTGTTTTCAGTAGCAATGATAACTTTGTGTGACTTTACCCATACTTACAGTAGAGCAGTAATTAGCTTGGAAATGAGGAAGAAAAAAAGAGCTCTCAACTTTGGCCTTAGTGGAACAATAAGGTTACGCATTCTTAACCAAATTAACTGAAGAATAAATCTGCGCAATATGGATGAATGGGAATGGGAAGTTGTGATGTGCTCAATATTTCTTTTTAATAAATTCACAGTGGATATTTTTCCTAAATTTGACTTATGTACTCACCTATAATCACTCCAAATATCGGACAGTTCTGTAGACTTACCCAGAGAAACTGCTGCCTGAAGCCAAATAATTAAGGGTACTGTTGTTTCTATCTCCAAAAGCTGTTGGACCTTGGAGTAGTAGAGGGGTTTAAACTTCTATAGATCATATACTCACTCTCGTCTTAGGTCTCTCCAGTAAGTTTAAATCCTCTAAATTACCATAGGTTAAACTGCCTTGCAGCTAAAAAACACTGGCATAGATCACATAATGTTTCTGAATTTCTAAGGTAAAAGAAAAAAATCAGTATTCTATTTTCAGGCTTAAAGTTAGGGTTAGAATAAGCTTTGCATTGTTGAAAGATGCAGGATGTTGCTGCCACCAACAAAATTAAGTTTAACCTGAAGAAATGTGCTAAGAATATCTAGGCCTTTTTAGTTGTTCCTGTGATTTGGAAAGGATGTAGCCAGTGATTTATAAATAGATTGCTAGTATTGCAAATTTGGGCTCACTTCCTTTTTTGCAGGTTTTGTGAATTAAGCAGCTCCTGTTTTCTACATTAACCTGTTTTTTCTGTTTTTAGAGGGCTGTGACCTTTTTTTGAGTAACTTGAAGGGTTTGCCTTTAGCCATCTACTAAAGCAACTGAATTCAAAGGCTTGAATTACTCTGAAATATAGAGAAACTTCAGTTTTAGCTAATTCTAGAGTTTGGGGGTTTGGAGTTTAAGTTGTAATAATTTAGTTTTCTAGATAGATGTAGAATTTGATTTTCTTTGGAGGGAAATGAATAGTTAAGTGGTTCAAATTATTATTTATTTTTGGTAATGACCTGTCTCATTTCAGGGGAATGTGGAGATCAAGTGAGTTATAATTAATAAGAAAGGACAATAAAAAATTCAAACATGATTGTTGCTTTTATCATCCAGACTTAATGTTTATTGACAATGATTCACATGAATATTCATGATTCATAACAGGATATTTCAAGCCTGGGGAATTGTAATGGTGTATTTTAACATTGTTTGACTTCTGTGGTATTAGACAGCTCTGCTAGCAACTCAGGGAACACTTTTAAGCAACTTTCAAAATCTCAGCAAAAGGCTGATCAGGTTTATGAATTCAGTATCTTGTCTATGCATCTCACCTAGTAATAAAAGCAAGTTGATATCCATGAAGGTTAAATTGAATGAGAGTGTTTCTGATTTTAAATAAATGTCCCTTATAACAGAGTTCTTAAGAGAGATGACACTTCTTCAGGCATTTGTCCCCTCCCTACACCTATGTCCTGCATACCCTTAAAGTAATTGTTGCTCCTAAAGTAATAGACCCAGTTTATGAACATTAAAAGATTTTAACTTTCTTTTATTATTATATCTTAAAAAGTTGGGGTATCTGTGAAGGGATGTGAATTCTCAATGTAAATTTCTCTTACTAGAAGATTATGAATGAAATATATAGACTAAAAACAATGTATGAAAGTGAACTTCTTTGAAATTCCTATGACCAGATTTGGTATAGATCATTCTATTCATACCACCTCTGTGATGCTTATTCTTCTCCAATACACTCTTATATTCAATTCTTAATGTATCCTTTTTCTTAAATATTCTCTTTAAAAACTGAAAAGGTCTCTGTGGGTTACATATTCAGAGTCATATTTGCCATTTAATTTTGTGGCTAATAGCAATAGTCTGATGTTTGGAATAAAATACATCTGTCAGTGCATTCCCATGGCTATTGCTAGTTTTCCTTGTTCCTTTCGGCTTGAATGCTAGCTTAATGACTTGCTTGGCAATTAATGGCTCAACTTATTTAGCACATTCTATAAGCAATATACATACAACTCAAACACACATGGAACCATTCTAATAAAAAGGCGATCTTTTACACACTTAGGAATCCTACATTTATGTATTAATTATTAAAGATCAAGAGTTATAAAAATGTTCCATTAAGCCAAACTGATATTTAATGATACTGATTTAAAAGAAGCACTACTAGAAATATAGCATTATTTCTTACTATACTCTCCTACATTGAGCCATAGCAAGCAACTACATAAGAGAAATTACTTATTTACTTATATATAGTATTTCTAACTAAATTAATTTAAACCCAGCATATTTTTACAAAATAAAGAAAAATTAAAGATTGTAGCCTGACTAGTTATTTCTCTAACTTAAGGATTCAAAGCTGTTGTTTTAATAATACCTTTTTACTCCTTACCTCCTTGGAAGTGCATGAGTACGTTTGCTGAGAACTCACTTTAGTCTTAGCTGTTAATGTCCGGGAGTGGGGTGATGGGGGTGGGTGGGTTGGTTCACTTGTGTGGCTCTGGTGGTCAGTTTCCATTACCATGGTGCTCCTATGCACCCACTACTACAGCTCTCACTTTGTTGCCATTCTAGACATTCAGAGAAATTCTCAGCAAGGCCATATGCCCTGTTTGGGAGGAAATGATAACGGCACAAGAATATTACATGTTTAAAAATAACATCTAGTTTCTTCCTCAATTAGAATCAGAATCAACAAATACTGAATATCAACCTTTTCTTTATGACAGTATTACAGATCAGTTTAGATGAAATTCCAAATGGAGAATCCCATCTGCTATAAAAAACCTAACTTATACATAGTAAAGTTGATAATATCTCATTCTTTACCACCCGTACAGCTTAAAAGTGAAGTAATCCTAGGTGAATGATGTTTTTTTCATAACGGAACTGGTCTCACTGTTACTTAAAATCAAAGCAAAAGTGCTGATTATTTTTCCATATTTGCAGATAATGCATGTTTATTATAGAAAAATACTTCACCCCCTCAAAAGGTAGTGCTCTTATTCTTGTCTCCCAAAGATAGTCATGAAATACCATCCAGGTTTTCTCTGTATATGCTTTGTAATCTGATTTTTTCCACTTACCATATTGAGAGCATCCTGTCGTTGGCCTCAAATGTATTTTTTTCATATCCTTTTGAAGACTTGTTTGTTTCTCCATAGAACTGATTCAAATTCTGCCCTGTTGCACATTTGATCATGTCTGCTTTTTTGTAGTTATAAACAAAGTCTTACTGAATGAATATCATTGTGCCTAAGTCTTTGTAGTGTCTCCTAAAGGAAATATCCTAAACCTCAATTCAAGAATTGCTAGACCAAAGGGTATACATTTTCTGGGGCTTTTGATACTAGTACAATGATGTGCTAGTCTAGACTCTCACCAGCAATTTTATAATTCACTTTCACAGTGCTCCTGAAAAGATAAAAAGTAAAATCAAGATAAATACAAATTTATCATTCAATTTATTTGAATTACTTTGAGACCAGAAAAACTGATCATCATTTGTCTTTCCCACTAGGAACCTCTTTCATATCTAAGTTGTGGTGGAAAATGCTTTACTTTGTAAGCTTTTAGAGTAGAGCAGTGGAAATTGATAACATGAAGAAACTAATTACCCCCCAGGGTAATCTTTAATATAAATGTGGTGGTTATGAATTTGGCTTAGAGTATTTTAGAGCCAAAAGGTAAGTAAACAGGGCCGTCCTGGTGGGGTAGCGGTTAGGTCAATCACCTCCAAAGGACGCAGGCCACGTACATACCATACGCCTGGGTTTGATTCCGGATCCATGGGGAGCAACTGGGTTGATGATCACATGTTTGTAGTACTTGAATTAAAAAATAAAGATTATTGAAGTAACATTGGTTTATAACATTATATAGGTTTCAAGTATACAACATTATATCAACATTTTTATATACTACATTGTTTGCCACTAAAAGTCTAGTTCCTCTTTAGTACTTAAATAAGTAAAGTGCGCCTTCCTCCTCTCTCTTCCTGCCTGCACCTTTCCTTTAAAAAAAATAAAAAGCAAACAATTGCTTAGGGTCCATAGCAAATTAATTCAGACCTTGAACATTTCGTTGTTTTCCATTTAGGAAGTGTTAAACATCCTTAATATTTCCTATAGTACTCCTATAATACTGAAAAATTTAAAGATGATAACATAGATTAGTTGATGCTTGTAACTATACTTACGGAGTTAGAATTTCTGAATCCTACTTGTCGGAAGCCAGTATGTATGTTTCTCAAAGTTTGAGGAGATGATCTTTTTAGGGAACAAACTTCAAATTCTTGCATTGAAAGTTTTCATTTTTAAGACTAAGTATTGAATACAGGAGAAAGGAGAAAACTGTGTATTTCTTAAAACTCAAAGAATCTTGCTTTGAATGTCACTGACAAGAGTAAACAGTATCTCGAGGCAGACCATAAGAAAAAAAGACAGTAAGAAAGGGATTTTAGAGTGCAGGTCATAGTTGGTGTATTTAATGTAGTATTGATTGTCTGCCTCTCTCGGAAACTGAGCTGCTTTGTTAATGAAGGTGTGTGCTTAAATCATGCGCAGAGAGTGTTTTCAGGTGAAGTTTCACTTTTTATAGTGGCAGCAGTCCTGGACAATGCTGTGGGAATACAGAGGATGAGTTCGGCACCTTCTCGTCAGATGGTATCTCTTCTCACAACTAATCTCTTTTACATAGCTAGCTTTTGTTCACCTCTGTGGGTTGGCCCATCCAACTACTGGCAGCGATTGAGGGTGACTGATAAGTAGTCCAAAGGTCAAAATACACATCTTCTTGGCGTATAGCCATCAAAAACTGAATTGCAGCCTGGAAAATGTTCATCAGCTTCAGCTTTTAGCTCCAGTCAAAGAAAAACCACCAGTTGTCTCTGTAGTCAGTGGGAACAGAAAATAAACATTATTTAAATAGTGTGATTTAATTGAATTGGGTTGTGTTGCAGATATCACTCCAAAGATAAATTTCTTTGCTTACTGAGATAGCTGATACCAAACCAAAAACCAAAGATAATCCAAATCACGAGAATCTTTTGTTGGGTTTCATGATGGAAGGTCAGTTAGATTAGAAATTTATTGTATTTAATTTATCAACATCATCTTTTAGCCTATTATTAGGATATGATAGAGCACAAAAATAGAAAAGGTAAATAACATCTGCACTTCTATTTGGGGCTGGTGCTTTTTAATTTAAATTAGCTTTTAATAAGTGTTTTGCTAACTTCAGAATTTTCTCTTTTTAAAGGAAAGGTACAGGCAGGAATGACGGCAGGAAGAGAATAAAAGTATTTTATTATTTTTTATTTTGTTGTTCCCCCCGACCCTGCATCACAAACCTGGACCTTGGGAATGTATGTGGACTGTGTCCAGTGGCCTTATCTGCTAGGCCACCAGAGTAAACCTGACTTCAGAATTTAAGTCCTACACAGAAACTAGACTTAGTGGCAAACAGTGTAGCATATATAGATGTTGATATAATGTTGTACACTTGAAACCTATATAATGTTATAAACCAGTTACTTCAATAAAATTTTTTTTAATTCAAGTACCACAAATATGTGATCATCAATCTGATTAAAATCTCCTTTTTAGTTAGCAGTATGATCCATATATAGTCTCATTGAGGCTGTAAGCTATTGTCCTTGACTTTTAGTGGAAAAATTGTGTGAAGGACCAGCTACAAAATTTGCAGGAACCAGTGCAGATTGAAAATGTGAGGCCCCTTGTTCTCAAAAAGCATTAAGAATTTCAAGATAGGTGCACCCTGGTGGAGTAGCAGTTAAATCAGCCACCTCTGGCTGAGAGCACAGTACACATAAATCCCAAGGACCCAGGTCTGGGGTGAACAACTAAAGAAAAACAAAATAAAAATGCTGCTTCTTCCTCCTCTCCCTACTTGCCTGCCTACTCACCTTAATTCCTGCCTGCAGCTTTCCTTAAAAAAAAAAAAAATTCAAGACTGTAGAACATTAAACCAAGTGTGGGGCCCTTCCAAGCTCGAACTCTGTTTAATTTTACAGATCACATACCCATGAAGCTGACCCTGACTGTTGTATGTGAAATTAAATGGACCGGAAATTGATCCAAATTTTGCTACATACTTATGTCTTCTTAAACCTCAGTTTTGTCTTTCCATTCGATATCTTACCATTCTATATTTTTCTGTTTGTTCTATCCTCTCACCAAAGTTGGCAAGTCTGTGGCAAGAACTGGGAGTATGTATACTCTGTCCATATTCCACCTGAGCATATTCTGGAAATAGATTTTCTTTCATTTAGCTGATGAAACAAACAAGATTAGGATTTTGTTCAAGGAAAGACATTAACTGAGTTAACTAAAAATAGTTTTTAAAGTCCTTTCACAAATAACATAACATTTTACTCAAATAATTATACCTTTGAAGTAGTTAGTATTTCCTCTCTCATTTTATAAATAAGAAAATTAAGCCTCAGAGTCAGCCAGTTGGTTAGTGAAGTTCAGGTTCGTACCTTCTAATGCTGTGCTTTCTTTCTACATTCTGATTCTCTAGTTCTGCAATACCAAAGATGGTTTGACAAAATATCTTGATTTCTCAAGATTTATCTGATTGCATTATTTTCTGCTAACTTTCCAAGAAGTGCTAAGATATATAATCATTAATATTTCCAACAAGTTTTTACTTCCACATTTCTTATAACTCTTCTAATATCTCTTTAGTAATATTCCATATTATTATAAAGACTATAGACTGAACTTCAAAGATATTAAATAACTTGTTCAGGGTTATACAGTTAATAAGTGAAAGAGCAATGACTAAAATCCAAATCCTCTTACTCTACATCCCATGCTTTTCTCTCTGCTGTTTGTTTCTGATAATATCTGATATCAGATTAATCTGATCTAGTCAAATCTAATATTAAAATAGGTACATATTCTTTCATTTTCTCATCACCTGCAATGTTCTAGGCCCTAAAATGCTTTAGTCGTCCAAAAATATCAAGTCTCCCCTCTCAGAACTTACATTTCAGAATGTAAATAAACTATCATAAATAGCTAACTGTTTATATGGCTGTAAGGAAAAAAGTAAAATAGAATAAAATGACAAAGTAACCAAGTGAGGGAAGGGGGTTGCTTGTTTAGAGAAAATTATCAGGAAACTGATAAATTGTTGTTTGGGCCACAAACTGAAGTATAGACATTTGGTACAAATGTATAAATCAGCATTTAGGTTCAACAATAAGAATATGAGGCCACTGTATTTATGGACATAGTGATAGTAGATCAGAATTATTAACTGTTATAAAAATCAACTTTTATAATAGCAGCTATATCTTCCATTTAGTCTCCTTTCCCATGTAATATGGATTGTGAAATCATAAGATCAATAAAACTAGTTATTTCAATCATGCTGAATCACTTACCTCCTGTAATGTATTGATGATCTTAGATTTCTCACACTGTTAGAAATTTAGAAAGTGAGCAATGTAATGACATGGTATATGAAATGGCATGCTCTGGGTAGCTGTTAAATATCTAGAATATCCAACAGGTTGTGAGATAGAAAATCTCATTTGTTAGATTTAAATTTAAATGAATTCTAAAATTTTATCCAAAATGCTTTGTTGTACTGAAATTATATCTAGTACAGCAGTACTTCTTCTAATGCTTGGGAATCTTTGCGTTATAAAATGTTTGTTTTGGAGGGATTTTGGTGGAGAGGAGGAGGAAACATGATGAGACAGGTAAAAGATCATTTCACAGGATATGCTCTTGTGTGTTTTAGAATGATAGTGTCCAAAGTATTAATAGAAGACCCCTGGAAAATCCTAAAACGTGTCTATTCAGGTATATTTCTTAGGGTTCCAAACTTAAATCCAAGTAACAATAATTTAGTGTTTGCCTCCTGTTAAACCTGAATTGCTATCTGCAGAGAGATAAAGGGGTAGCAGTGAGGAGACTGTTAATTCCCAACTGCCTGTAGTTTCTCTAGTGTTATTACCAAGTTCCTTTAATTCGCAGTTTTAGACTAGGAGTTCACAAATACAATGAAAATATATGCAAAAATGAGTCAACTTATTTTTCTGGAGGAAAAGACCATGCTTTCATCAAACTTAAGAGAAATCTAAAGACCTTTCCCCAATACTCCCCACCCCCCGCCCTCCAATTAACCTGGGAATAGACTGTTTTAGGTGTTTGCCTTAGAAATGAAGTAAACTATTTTTTAAACTTTTTTAACTTACTTGTGAGGTTAGTTTATCCTTTTTAGCTATTACTCATGATTTCCCCACTAAAAGATTTTGAACGTTTTCTCTCTATTGAGAATATGCAACCTCTGAATTCTCTCTCTCTCTCTCTCTCTCTCTCTCTCTCTCTCTCTCTCTCTCTCTCTCTCTCTCTCTCTCTCTCATAATAAGCTTGGAGTAGATACTCTTAAAATAGTATTTGCTTAAGAAAAGCTTGGAGTATTACTGAAAAACCTGAACAGTTGTGTTCCTCAGCAAATACTCAAAATTTATGTACGTGGTTAGTGTAAAGATTGGGGCAGTATTGGCGTAAAATATTTCTGCTACTTGAACTATATACAGGGAGGCAAAAAGTGACTTAAAATTGTTATTTGAAAGAAAGAATTGTAAGAGGAATTAGAAAATTCTAGTTCCACTTAAACCAAATAATTATATAGAGATTGGTGGGAGGTTTGGGGACAAGGACCACTGCCCAGACTTGACATCTAGTGGAATGAAGGTGCTTTTAACTGTGTTGTGAAGGTCAAGAATTCTCCAACTCAGTAAGCCATTCTTTGCTATTAAGACCGATTTCTATAGCCTACCATGTGTAGTTAAGCATTTTTAGAAGTGTGAACAGTTTCATGTGCTATTATTGCTTTCTTGCCATCTCAAATTATTTATTTAGACCTTTATCCAATACCTATTTGCTCTGGCAAGAATTTCTGAGTTTTGCATATAAAGCCTTGAGAAAAATCAGACCGGTTTCTCTCCCTCGGAAATTAAACACCCTATAACAAAGAAACATTTATTTTAATTATTTTTGCTCCAAGAGGATTATTTCATTTTTCACTGTCAATGGAGAATATTCATATAGATGTATTTTTAATGAAGTAGGATGTTAATGCAGAAGAAACAGAAAATAAAATTTTTTAATGTACACCCTTTTAAAAATATTGAATATGTAGCTTTTAGTTTGGAAGTCAGTATTGAAAATGAGTATTAAAGTATATTGTATGTATTGTATAGTTGTTTACTCTTTGGTAGCTATTGTAATATGTCAGAGAAAACATTCAAGTACATTATAAATAGAAAAAAATATTCAAAATATTGCTTTTTGGCATGCCCTGGTGGAATAGCAGTTAAGTTCTCTGCCTCTGGCTGAGCACAGTCCACATGCAGCCAAAGGACCCACATTCACATCCTGAGACCAAGGGGAACAACCAAGATGTACAACTAGAATGAAAACAAATGTTCACCCCCTGCAAAAAAAATGTTGCTGGCCCTGGTGGAATAACACTTAGGTCAGTTGCCCCCAAAGAAGTATAGGCCACATATCGCTGGGTTCCAGGCCCAGGACCTGGCAGGGTGGAGAGTGGGCAGTGGGGGTTGGGGAAACAACCAGTGTGAACAACTAAATAAAGTATTTTTTCCTCCTCTCCATGCTTGCCTGCCTGTCTGCCTCCCTGCCTGCCTGCCTGCCTGCCTGCACACCTTCACTCCGGCCTATACTTTTACTTTAAAAAGAAAAAGAAATGTTGGCTTTTAGCATTAATCGTTAATCTAAAAAAATGTAAAGCAGATCCATGACCCTCTTTAGTGACACTAGAAAAACTTTGTGAAACCATCCAACATCTGCTTATCTTTCTTGCAGTGGAAATACTCATAATTGAACTGTTCAGTTTCCTTTGAATTATGATAAACATTTCTATTTGTTATACTTAACGTTTCAGAAATATATTTACTACCCTCTTTAAATGTGTTGAACTTTTTCCACTGACAGTTGGGAAGGTCCCAAAAACTTCTAATTATTACTGAGGTTTCTTAGCTTCCTTTTGAGGACAACTGTGCTTTTCTTTAAAATATTTTCATCAGATTATTTTTTATCCCATATTTAGAGGCCATTTAGGAAAAGTGTTCACCCAAATATGTTCCCCATTACTTCATCTGTCCTCAACTTTATTATAAAATTATTTTATAATAATTATTATAAAAATACGTGTGTGTGTGTGTGTTGTGTGTGAATGAATTCATAAATCAGCTTTGTCTCCTTTGGTTCTTCCTTTGCTGGATTCTTCCAGAGTCCAGAAAGCTGTCAGATACTGGACTTTTCCCCAGGTAGACCCTGGTGTTTTTAATAAAGTGGTGATTTCTAGTTTGAAAACCTGATTGTTCTAGTTCTGAAGGAACCAGACTGCTAAGCATTTTACCCTGTTGGCCTGGGCAGTTCTTTGTCTCTGGCTAAGGCATAGCAGCAGGCAGTTCTGTCAAGTGAGCTACTTAAAAGATATTCACTGCTTTGCTTTAGTCATGACTTTGCCAGAGTTATGTGTGGTAGAGATTGTTCTATGCATATTAGAGATTATACATTTATTCAGATGAACTAAAATTGAGCACTGATTGCTCTGTTGGTTGCCTAGGAGGACATCAATATAGTTTGTGTTTTTATTTTGGTTTTGGTTAGTGTCTTTTCCTCTCCACTGAGGTGATGACCCCTCTGCTGTGATCTAAGCCTAGGACTGTGTTCTCCTATCTTTAACGAGGCATGCATACCTTGTCTAAATATATCGAAGTGTGAACTTGGCTAAAATGTTACGAGACAGTAGAATGACCTTAGTTGGTCTTTATTACTAGTGTTACAATTATATTTAGAGAAGTAGTTCTGCTTATAGGCCTAGATGCTTTTTGAAGCTGCTCATCTTCCTTAGTGAAAAAATTTTCTGCGCTAAACCATAACTTTTTTTTTTTAAATCTAAAGTGAATCACCTCAGAAAGAAGTCAGGAGTTCTTTCTAGACAAAAATATGCTTTACAGAGTAAGGCATTGACCAAAAGTTAACATTTCAGAACGTGAAAGTTAAAAGCTATGCCTTATGAACTTTAGAATAGTAACTTGTATTAGTATAATTCAACTTGCTTTGTTTTAGAAAGCTTCTACAACTTTTGTGTACTAAGAAAAATGTCTTACCCTAAGCTTGTAGAACAGTAGATGTAACTAATCCTGTTTTATAGGTGAAGAAATTCAGAGATAAAATGACTTTCCTAGAGGGCTGAGCGAATCAGTAGTATAGTCAATGCAGGTAATTCCAGTAAACCATCCTTTAGCTCAAACAACCATCTTTTACGATGTTTTGAGAGTATGAGACTACTCAATCAGCCTTCCCATCCCTTTCTGCCTTGTGGGAGAGATAGGATTCCCTTTGCAGAAAAACTTTTCAATGGAAGCTGGAATCCAGTGAATGAATTAACCATTTCGCTACTGAATAGAAACCTATAGGGTTTAACAGTTATATTTGCAGGGTAACGCAGCCCATTGCGATATAACCTTTAGATCATTCTTTGAGAGTACTTCTTCTGCTATGAAAACTTCATTTTTGATTACTTAATAATGTAGAAGTATGGTGCATCTTAAGTTAATGAGTGCTTTTAAAGTTTCAAGTGATAAACTCCTAAAATTATAAATGTTAAATAATGTTATATGAGGAAATTGAGATCTGAGGCTTCACTTCATGTAATTCTTAGTGGCATCAAGAATTCCAGGTCACCTGACTAACAGTTCTATGCTTTTCCTGTCTACCTTGATATGTTTCCCCGCAGCCAGTGGGATACTAAATTTCTCTTTTATAAACAGAGAATCAGTCTAAAGTGCTAAAACTCACTTAAAGGTATAACGATAGCTATTAGTAGGATTTGAAAACCCTGGTCAGTTGAGTATTAGAGAAGTATGCGACTATTATTTACTGCCTCCCCCAGGTTAATGAAAATGTGATCTGAAAACTAGGAATTTGTTTGTGGAAAGCTTTGATATAATCATTTTATAATATTATTCATCTTATTTCACTTTGACATCCTGTTTCAGTATTGTGACCCCATTTGAAGAGAAGCAAAGTTAGTTGCCTATTATAGTATAGAATCTTTGCTGTCATTTAGATATCTATTGAATCAGATTTTGTCCCCCTTATTTACTCTAACAGTCCATTCCTGTGGATAGTCAGCACCTTTAATGTGATTTTTTTTTTTTTAATTTTCCAGCAGCTGTGTTTTACACAGAGGTAGAAAATTTATGAGAGCTGTCTTCTTAGAATAGTCTTTACAATGGGTGACTTTATTTAGCTCAGAATCAAAGAGATCTAGCATTACCTGCTTAGCTGTTCTTCACTAATATGCTATTCTAAAGCAGGTGAATTTATAAATGTCACCTTCTTTTAACTGAAGTTGGCTTCAGGTATCTCATTCATCTTTTGCTTATTACTATATACAGACAATTAGGCTTGCTTTTTTTTCTTATTAGTATTAAGATAACCTTGGCTACAAAATAATATAAATTTAGATATGCAGTTTCATTCTTCATCAAATATGTGATACCATACCATACCTACCACCAGATTTCTAATAGTCCATTGGCCTTCCCACTGCCCTCTGCTTCCCACCCGTTTCTTTTCTGGTAACCTCAGTTCTTTTGTCAAAGTTCAAGAGTGAGTTTTTGTTCTGTCTCTTCATTGCTTTCTTTTTTCCCACATGTAAATGAGATTATCCAATATTTGTCTTTCTCCTTTGACTTATTTCATACTTATTTCATAATCCCCTTTAGTTCCATCCATGTTATCTAAGCTTGCTTTCTTTCTGATTTTAAATAGTGGTTTTAGAACTTAGCTGTATTCTTTCATTTAACTTGAGCCCTGACTATATCATCAGTGTGTGGTATACCCATTGAATGGGGGGGTCAAGGAAAGGAGGGAAGTCCTTTGTGTGAAAGCATTCTTCTCAGCTGTTCTTCCTTGATGGTGGAAGTTTGGTGCCTGGCAGGAAATGATATAGACATGTGTAATAACAAAGCGACTTGAGAATTGCCTGTAAGGTTCCCTGATTTGTCCAGAATATAGTTGACTGTCAGCTGGCAGAGAGATTAAGGCAGATTTGATCTCCGAATCTGAGGACTGGCAAAGTGTAACCTCAGAGAAAATTGAGATGAAAAATACCTATTCTGGGAAAAGTTTGGACAAAAGCAACTGTTATGAAAGTTAATGACCATGTAAATAGACTACTGTTTTGACCCTCTTAAGATTCTTAAAGCATTGGAATTTTCTAAGAATCTGAAGAAACAAGAGTAGGCATACAAATAAAAGACTTTTTTGAGTGAAAATGATTTGCATGTATCAAAGCTTTTCTCTCAAGCTTTACTTACAAATTTGAATTTCTTGATGGAGTAAATTTCCCATCTATACCAGAAAGTAAACTAGGCAGTTATACCCAGGATAGTCCTCTTCACTTCATTCCTTTTAGTTCAAATCAAACAACCCTTCTCTCTTGCCAGAATACTAAAGTAGCATCTATCTCCCTATTTCTAAGTCTCAATCCCCTCCCATCCAATTTCCGTACTATAGTTCTGGGCTCTTTTTAGAAATGTAAACTTTCAACTCTATTATCCTCAGCTAAAGTCCATATTCCTTGGCAAGTTATATAAGATCCTTCAGGTCTGTAACCTGGTTACCTCTTCTTGATCCTCCTTCTACTTTTTCACCATACAGTAAGATTGTATTAGCAATTTGAGTAGTCTTAGCAAATTCATATAAACCTACAGATTATTATTTCCATTGTCATGTTAGTCGTAAAGGGAGCATTCATAGAACCTTAGAAGTTGCTACCACTCCTGAGCAAGAATTTTCTAAAATCTTTCGTAGTTAGCTCACTCTGAAGACAGATGTAGGACAGTAACCCACATAACACATTGAACTTCTCAGAAAAGGGAAGTTCAAGACAGAGCACCAGACTTTGTAAGTACTTTGCAAATAAATTGAAGTTCTTCACTAACATCAGGCATGATTGAAGACTGCAAACTTGAACAAGTAAGGCAGTCTTTACTGTGGTTTATGTTGCAGATATGTGGGCTTACACAGTTGCCAGGTGAAAATCAGAGAAGAAATTTTACAATAACTTCATACTTTCTTATCTTCCAAAGTGTGCTTGAGTCTTCAGCATCATCATTGTCATTTTCAGATCACATGTATTTAACATTCTATACTGGGCACTACATGAGACAGTGAATCAGTAGTCATTTCACTGAAAGAAACAAAATTTAGCATAAAACAAAGCAAGGCAGTGGAACAAATAAACAAATGTATTTAATTTTACATGATTTTTTTCTGTACATCATAAGCATTTTTATTTGAATGGGAACAAAAAGGGAGTATAGCAGCTTGCTTCCCACTAAGATTTGTATACAGTAGATTGTGCCCTACATCTTCTACCACAAAATAGAGCTATCTCTTTAAAGAGCTGAGTGGAATTGACTGATTAAAAACCCTCAAAAGTGGAGAGCAGCTGGAGTCTTCCTTGTATGAGTAGTACATAT
This sequence comes from Solenodon paradoxus, assembly GCA_004363575.1. Classification (NCBI taxonomy): domain Eukaryota; kingdom Metazoa; phylum Chordata; class Mammalia; order Eulipotyphla; family Solenodontidae; genus Solenodon; species Solenodon paradoxus. Next base: position 497,998 of record RJWH01000352.1, on the reverse strand, counting down.
TACTGATGGTAAAACATTTGGGACAGTGACATGGCTCATAATGAGGAACTTAACCTAAGAAACCGCCGATTTCTCAGCCCTAAGGGTTCTAATTGTTTCTTCATAGCTCGCTTTCTCTCAGGCCCCACCCCTCACTGAAGAACTTGTTGACGACAGCTTTACTTTTTCAAGTCTTGCACAAAGGCAGATGTCTCTAGAAATGCAGCTTACGAAAAACATCTGTGTGCTTGACTGTGTTCCCACGGTGTGTTTTCCTGTACTGCCCCTCCCCCGTTTTGGTCCTTTTTAAAAATTGAAAACAGTCTAACATCATTAAAGAGATATTTACAGGAGAATAAAATCACCAATTCCACCATCCTTTTTAATAACCACTTTCACACCTGCCATATTATATTTATATGTTCATGTTCATAGTTTTTTACCTACTTATGTACTTTTTCCATGAGCAAAAGTTCAAATACTTCGTCAAATAGCCACATCCCTCTTTTTTTTTTTTCCTGATTCTGGTATTATTCTTTGCTTTTTGGTGTTGAGTTACCAAAAGGTTATTGTAACATATTAGTATTATCAGATGAGTCCTCGTTTTTATTTTATTTTCTGGTTTTGGGGATTCAAGCAATCAAGTTTTTAGAGTATTTTGAAAAATAACATGCATGTGTAAGATTTTAATTTTCTTAACATTTAAAAACTGGTGTTCTGAAATTACACAGACTTTCAGGGTGTTGCTGTGCCCACCCTGGGCCAGCCTCATTCAGAAAAAAAATCTAAAAAGTAGAAATATTTATTTGCTAGATTAGATATACTTATTAAAATGTTAAGATAAGCATTTTTAAACATATATAAAAATATATTTGTCATTCTAGTATATAAGAGGAAAGGAAATATATAAGAAAAATAAGAACAAAGTAAATAGAAAATACAAATTAACCCCCATGTCAGTATGTGGTAAATATAAACTTACTGATCCATAGATCCCAAAAAAAGGTAAAAACATGTTGGTAATCTTTTGCTCTTTGTGTATGGCAAGCCTAATATTCTCCTAATACTTGACTAATCTTGTTGGTAGCAATACTTTACCTGTGACTGGTTTCTGTCTTGCCAGAGCTATTATACATTTTTCTACGGGCACACTACAGTTTCTCATTTTTCTTTCTTTATTTGTTTGACCAAAAAAAAAAAAAAAAATGAAATTGACCATGTCTCTGTGTTTTGGTAGAATCATTAGATAGTGAATATGCTTCAGCTACTTTCCTTGTATAAACCATGGTCCTGTGCTTAGACGTTTAAAGAGCGGACCTCTGTGGTGAACCAGGTCCCCTGGCAACTAATGAAGTCTGCAGACTTACGTACACTTGCTGTTTATTGCCCTGTGAGAAGATGAAAGACCCTCTTTAGGATTGCGACTTCCTTTATAATCATTGTACAAAAACTTTACCTTTGTCAGTTAAAATTATTTTCCTTTTGTTCTTTATGTTTTCTTGTGTCCTGAGTTGCCCTTTGGGTACTTTGTAGCTCAGTCAGTACCTGAAAACAATCTCAGCACCAGGAGTGATATTGTACTGCAATGTCTGTTCCTGCATTGGAGCAAATATGTAATACATTTTCATCTTTTTCCCTATAACACATATAAAACATATAAAATGTAAATATGCTTTTGAATCATTTTGATTAAAACATATTTCTTTTTTCAAATCCTCACTAAAATGTTTCACATTCTCACTTCTTCACACTGTACTCTTGAGTGTTGAGAAACAATGCTGTGTGATCTCTTTGTCTATAGCTCTCTGGTTTCTTATGAATACTGTCCAGAAAATAGGGAGGATAGTGCTGTTTGTCATTGCTTTTTTGTAAATATGTCTAAAAGTGTGCATTTAGTGAATTTGAAAAATAAATTTAACTATTACACATTATATCAAATATCAAGAAAGCCCAATAAATTAAATTTGCAAGGAAACAGTGGAGTAAGTTTTTCATCTGTATTGGGAGTACAATTCTGTAATAATCCATAAAAGGAAAGACAGTAGAGTTGGTTAAAAACTCAGAGTTAATTGAGGCCTGTGATTTTTCTTTCTCTTTTCGCTTTCCTTTGATAACTCTTTTAAATTGTCCTTTGAACTATGCCTTTTGCTATTTGTTTCTCTTTTTTCTTCTCATTTCCTTCATCATCATCATCGTCATGATCACTGTTTTACAACTTAGCTTCTTTGCAACTGTCAGAACCTAAGAACCAGCAACACTGTTCCCCTTGGCTTTAACTGTGTTTTAGTACAGGGCCAATAAGATCTGAAATATGTATTAAAACAGTTACAAAAATAAAGATTTGCCCAAGGACTTAAAAAAGTCAGACGGTGCAGTGATAGATAGTAATGAAAATCAATCAGATTTAAAAGAAACTCAATGTACTATTCTCCTCAGTTTGATATTTGAGAATTCGTATCTGAGGGACTTTTCTGTCTGTTGGCAAATTATTTCGTCTTTTTAACCTAGTAGGGTTGAGAACAACAGTAGAAAAGAGAGTTTGATAAAGAAAACTGATAGATTAGTGTTTCATAGACTGAATTAAATTGGTGTTACTAGACTGGTAGTCTAGAGGGTAAGGCCACCAGACTTAGTCCACATACATACCAAGGACCTAGGTTCATGACCTGGGATGGGGGGAACAACCAAGATGAACAACTAAATAAAATAAGTATTTCTTCCTCCTCTCTCTTCCTGCCTGCCTGCCTACTTGGCCTTCATTCCTGCCTGGACCTTTCCTTAAAAAAAAATGTTGTGGCCAGTATTTTTTGTTTGTTTGATAGTAGTTGACAAAAATTTTATTTGATTTACTCTCAAAATGTTGAATATTTCTATTAGGGTTCTTCAGAAAAGCAGAACCAGGAATATTTATATGTATATATATATATATATATATATTTGTCTGTCCTACCAGGTATATCATATACCCAGGAAATTCATTGGTGTGGTATAATTTCAGTCCACATCCAAAAGCCGAGAATCAGGGAAGCCGATGGTGTAAATCCAAGGACAGAACGCTGATGTTCCAGTTTTTGAAGACTAGAAGGAACTGACTCTCTTCCTCTATTCTTTTGTTTGTTTGTTTGTTTTGTTTTGTTTCGTTTTTGTGGCCCTCAACAGATTGAGTGATGACCATCCACATTGGGGAAGGCAGTCTACTTTATTGATGTGGTCAGTAAATTTTAGAGTTACTTGTAAAGCTACAGTAAAGTCGTGCTGAACTGACTCAATTTAGAAAGCAAAAACCACAACTCTTGGTTTTCTGATATTTGAAAATTCTCTTAGATTCCTATTGATACCTTGGCAAATAGGCTAAATGGGACTGCATTGTACAAGCAGGCAAAGAACTTAGACTACTAAAGAAGCCATAGAGTAGAGTTTAAAAACAAAAACAACAGCACATAGGTCTTAATTTTGATCCCGCTCTGTCATTCTGATTGTGTAATTCACAAGTTTAGGCAAGTTGTTCTCAAAAGCTCTGTTTCATCATCTATGAAATGGGAAGGATGATTCTGTTCACAGAGTTGCTGTGAGATATGATTATAAAGTTGGGAAGGATGATTACATTCACAAAATTGTTGCAAGATGTGATTATATATAAAGCACAGGCTTCATGCCCAACACAAGGTGGATACTCAATAATCATTACAATGTCCTTTTTAAGTTTACTTCGTAGTTCTCAAAACCAGTACCTAATTCCACTACCTTCAAACAACTCCCAAAGAGAAAATTTTGATGGACATGCCATTGTACCAGATTCCAGATTTTCACAACTGAAAGTTTGTGAAAGTGGTGTAAAGCTGTTGCCATTATCATCAATAAACAATAGCTATCCAGTAAATAGCTGTTCGATTATATGAGTTTGGGATGCTGGTAACAGCTCTGAGCTAGAGAATCAATTTGGGAGATGTTGGTTCCCAATGATTCTTGCCTCCCATTGTTTATATCATGAATGCTCCCCTCCTATATTAAGTACCACTGACTGTATTATATAGCTAATAGAATGTTGCAGAAATAATGATGTGTGTCTTCCAAGGGTAAGTCATAAAACACTGAACTTCTGCCATGTTCTCTTAAGAATACTTTAATCTGGGGAAAAAGAGCTGCCATATCATAAGAACACTCAAGTAAATGAGTAGAGAAATTTATATGGCAAGGAATTCAGGCCTGCTATCACCAGCTATGTGAGAGAGCCATCTTTGTGGTAGATCTTCCAGCCCCACTCAGATGACTACAAACTCAGAAGAGACCCTGAGTCAAAACCACCCACCTATACTACTTCTGAATTCCTTTTTTGCTTACTTTAACCTTCTAATTTTTAGAGTAATTTGTTATGCATTGATAATCAGGAGCCATCACCAATGAGATAGGGTGACCATGAGTATGGAGGAAAGCATTCAGAAGAGTATACGTCGATCGCTCCAAGAAGAAGATTGATGAGGAAAGCGTAGTAGGTCATATTTAAGAGATTGAGAAAAGAGCAGGAGATTGAAAAAATAGTAAGAAGCAGAAGGAATACTAAGAAAGTAGAAGATTGTCAACAATAGCAATTGGTCAAGCAAGATTAGGACTGAAACATGTCTATCGGATTTGACAAATAGAAGAAAATTCCAGTTGTAATGTAGTGAAGATGAGTTGCAGATGAAGTAGAGACATTGAAATCTTTACCTCCTGTCCCGACCAATAAGTCTCATCATCTTGGTCTAATTGGCCTCATCTTCTACCACACATTTTTGGCTCACTGTACTTTAGTGCTTTGCTGTTTCCCAAACCAGCCAAACATACTGCTGCCTTAGAAACTTTGCTCTTGATTTGTTGTTCCCTCTACCTTTAATGTTCTTTTCCCAAACAGCTACATGGCTCCCACCCTTACTTCCTACGGATCTCTTTTCAAGAATTACCGGACCTTACCTTATAACACAAATATGCATAGCAGCGCTGTTTGTCAGTCTTACTCTACTGTTTTTCTCCATATCCTCTACTACTATGTGATGTCTGCAGACACTGCTCTGCTCACTTGCTCCTAGGTGTGAATGTGGACATATGTTTTCAGTTTTCTGGACATTATAGTTTTTATGTGCTATTATCAGAAAGTTTCAAATACTGTGAAAGTCAGACAATTCTGTTTCAACAGCATTGAGTAGGATGGGACAAGATCACTGGCAAAGGATAATGAACTGGGATGCTGAGAGAAGTACCAAGTGAACTATTGTCTTAGAAGTTAAGTGGGAAAAAGTGTCAAAAAGGATAAAGTGGCACACACTGGTGGCCTAGTGGGTTAGTCCACTGTAACACAGTCTACCTACATCCCAAGGTCCCTGGTTCAAGACCCAGGGCTAGAAAAGCGAACAAGATGAACAACTAAGTTAAATAAATGAAGTGTTTCTTCCTTATTTCTCTTCCTGCCTGCCTGCCTACTTGCTTCATTCAGCCTGCACCTTTCCTTTAAAAGAATAAAGTGACTTACTAGTGCACATCAAAGCTCTCAACACTAAATGTAGAGCAGAAATAGGTGTTACGCTAAGGTTGAAGGATCTTTGTCCTTGGGATCTATCATTTGGGAAATCATGGGCAAATTTAGTATAGGCAGGAGTTTCAGAGGAATAGTAGGACAGAAGCAAGCAAGGTGGCAGTGGGTAATAACTGGCTAGGGAAGAAAATAGGGACAAGCATAGGTTCCTTTTAAAGAATTTCAGTAATAAAGAAAGAAAATTAGAAGGGAGTACAGATCAAATACGAGTTTTAAGAATGTGAAAGAAAACCTTGAACAGGTTTCTAGGTTGAGGAATCACTAAAAATAGGGACAACTAACTGATAAAAATAAGAGATGAGGAAATGGGGTCAAGGGCACAGGTGAAAGGGTTGATTTTGACAACTGGGTGCATCATTCTCATATGTTGATATGAGCAGATCTGGTCACCCAGTGTTAGCTCAAATTCAGAAGTGTTTTGGGGCTAATCAGTGTAGTTCCAAGAGTGGGGCTACCAGGGGAAGCAGGAGAATGTGTGTGTTCTTCTCAAAGGTATTCAAAAATTAAAATTATTTTATATCTGTGCTCTTCTCACAAAATGTGCTGAAATAGGCCTGTCTACTCTCATTTGGAGCCCTAGCCCAGACTCTCTGAGGGTTCTTTAGTTTGATTTTTCATTATTTGGTAGTGCATTTAAAACCCAAACCAAAAGCTAAAAGCTTTAAATCCCTGTAAGAAAGTCAGGTGATGTGTGGTCAGACAGCATCTGGAAAGAAATACTGTTGTACTCCAAGAAGACTAGAGGAACCGGGACTGGGCAAGCATCTGCTTCACTCGTGAAGACTTTCTTGTGTTGTGTAGGCCTTACTATGTATGCCCATGGTCTTCCCAACTTTTTGTTTTGGCACATAGATATTTTATAATTTTGAACAGCAATATTTAATATCCAACAGACTTGCTAAAGGGAAAAGGAAAAAGGAACAATTTTAAGAAGCAAAATAAAAATTTTTGCTTCATGGGAATATATCTAAATCTTTGTTCACTCACACCTGACTTCTGTCGGCAGGATGCTGTGAAAAACAGAACAGCTGTCATACGAGGCTTCACAATGAAATCCTGCCTTTGTTCTCTTTAGGTGAACTGACCAGATAATGTTTTTAACTGCTGGTTACTTCAAATTATTAAGTCAGCAGTATGTCCGGTTGTAGTATCATGTAACTCAGGATAAAGGGTAAAAGTGCCAATCTGGGTGTCAGATGATATGGAGTTAATTTGGGCTCTAATAACTAAACTAGCCTGTGACTTGGGGCAAGTCATTTAAATTCTCTGAGCTTCAGTTGGTGTGTCATATTCTATATTGCAAGTTCAGAAATGAATTTTAAGCAAATATTTGTTAGAAGGATGTCTGTTCACACCTAATTGATAGGAGGCTAGAAGATCAAAGTTAGAGAACAAGCAGGAGCCAAGGTATTCAAGGAAGGCCAGCAAGCAGAAGCAGACTGATCTGTACTTTGCCCTTCTCCCCATTATCTCTACTCCCTTGGGTTGCTTGCCTGAGATTCAGGGGAGAGTTTCCAACTGACCAGGCCTAAACCATAGGCCAACTTCCTTGCAGTTCCACAGTTGGAGGCCACATTTCAGGAAGATCACCCCATAAAAGAGGAGAATAAGATGAGGAAAGCAAGACCTACTGCTACACAGCTGAAAACAGCAAATGTCAACTCAGAACCCAGTATATAGAGCTGAGAAGGTTGAATTGTTTAGCCAGTGGTAAAATTATTGATCCTAGATTTTGTTTCTGTCTGAACATTTATTTCTAAGATGCTTGATGTTTGAAGCAAAAATGAAATATGTAAAAGATCTTATCAATAAATGAACTTTTTAAAAAAACTTTTATTTTATTTTAGTTGTTCATTTTGGTTGTTTCCCCTCGCCCCATCCCAGGTCTTGAACCTGGGTCCCTGGGATTTATATGGATTGTGCCTGGTGACTTTATCAGGTAGGTCATCAGGACATTCCTAAATGAATTTTTTTTTAAAAAAAGGAATTTTCTGGGGTTGGGGGTGGGGCACGTTGTTTCCTCTCCCATTTATGGTCTGTTGAGAAAAGATGGAGAAGATAAGTCCTGATGAAATTTATCCTTTGGCCTTAAATAAACAGACCTTTTTTTTCTTCTTTTCAGATTATAGAAAAGTGGAAACGGGATAACAAACAGCTTCATATGAGGGTGGTTGTGGTGGGCATTGGCAGCAGAGTTTACATGGAAGATTAGCAGAATCAAAATGTTCTGATGGTTGAAGTTAGTGAGTAAGAACTGAAGTCTTAAGCTCTTCTCTCTGTTTTGCCTATAATTAGTCTATTAATGTACCCCTGCCTCTGCTGTCTGCTGAAAAGGAGAGAAATAATCCTTCTGCTTGTATTCATAGGCATGGAACTGGGAGTTAATGCCCTGAGGGAGTGGGTTCCGGGTATCAACTGCCATTGTAATATTGTCACTTGAACATATGATCACATATCGTGGAGATGGGGAATATTTAATTACAGAGAACAGCATGGTGTTTGGGTTTGAGTTTTCTCCTCTTATAGTTTAAATTCCTTTAGGATTATAGAATTCAGCTTTTCATACTACCTGAAAGTGTACATTTGACTTTTTCAGCCGTGTCATTCATCAAGATATGACATTTTCCTTTTTGTTTTTCAGATTTAGCAACTTTCTCATTAGGCACTAGTGTTAATAGTTCTTTTGGCCACTGGTCTGATACTTGAAGCTTTTTATTATGAAATTCCTTTTCTAAAATGATATGGTCACAAACTAATTCCATCAATTGGGATTGACAGAAGCTACTGTAGTATCTGAAAAATAAATAAGCAGAGGAAGCTTATCAGGGAAGGGAGAATGTTAGGAGGATAGAATATATTGAACATTTCCTCTGGTTAAGTGTTCCCTAAATGACTATTCTTCAAGACAAAAAAAACCCCAGCAATTCAGATTTTGTGTATTTGAATTTAACATAAATGCCAACCAGTTTGCCTTATGCAGTTACATTATATGCGATCAACATTACACAAATTTATACCTATTAATTTTGGCTTCAGGCAGAAATAACAAACGCAAAAGGATTTGGCATTAAAAACAATAACGTGAAAATCTACTTCCTTTATTTTAATGTTGAAATAAAAATATTATATCCACTTCTGAAATTTGATTTTCTATAAGTCGTCCTTTTCTTCTTGTGTACTGTGTGTACAAAAGGAGAAATGTCTGTCCAGCTGACATTCAGCAGTAGCTTGGCCAGGTGTGTTGTTGCTTTGTTTGCTTACTTGGCCTTCCAGCTGGTCATGGATGATCAGCCTGGCCACAGTCCTCAAAGATGATTCTAACCTCAGAAGAGTTAAGTATTTCCTTTCCTTAGTTGACCATTTCCTCTACACTTAGCCTAAGAAGAAACTGCCAACTAGCAAATTTCATCCTTTAGGAAGTGATTTTGATTGGAATGTATTGGCACACAGTAGTACTTCCCCATATTTATTTAAAACAATATTCTTTCCTCTATTTTTGAAATTGAAATGCTACTATATTTTCTCAACAGAAATTATAGTTCTCTTCTCTACTGTCCAGTCCTACAGGATTCTTCTCTCAGTCTTGTTCTTCATTCCCCTCAGTACAGTCTTTCTATTCAGGGACTTGATTAGTGGAACAAAATAGTAATGAGAAGAGTTGCCAACAGGATGGATTTCAGTGCTTTCTCTCAAGCCTACATTCTACCTTTAAATTCTGTTCTTTTGAAAAGCTCTATAGGGAAGACCTTCTACTTCATCTGCCATAAACTATATCATAAAACTAGAGCAGCGTAGTGAGAGTGATTAGTTTGAATCCTTTCTCTAACTGTGTGCTTTGGGCAGATAATTTAACGTCTCTGAGCCGCTCAGTTTATTACATGGAAATTTGGGGTGAAAAATAGTTCCTAGTTTATAGAATTGTTGTGAAGATTAAATGAAGTAAGGAAATGCACTTATTTAGCTAAATGCTTATTGTACAGTAGACAACTAATCAAGTTGGCTATTATTAGATCATTTCATAATCTAACTAGGGATGACTTTCCTTTTGTTGAACAAGTTATCTTTAGTTGTATTCTCATAGACTCTGGAAAACTTCACTGTCACTCTGTTAGAAGGATGATCCTGTGTCATTTTCTTATCCAGCAGTTGATTGCTCTCCATTCAGTTAAGAGAGGACGGTATTTTCTTTATCTGTTTTTCATTAATATAGGAGTTCTTAAATACTTAGGGGCCTTTGTTTAACTTAGGCATCTGTAATCACATGCGGATGGCTCCATAGAATATACTGATAAAGTCCTATTTCGGTGCCACATTCTAGATAGCTAGCCAATTCAGAAAATGTATCACGTGCCTTGATAAATTTTTAGAGACCAACTCTGTTGTTTGAATCTTCAGGCATCTGTTTCAGAAAGATTATTTTTTGTTATTATAACAAAATATTCTAAGCTTTTACCTTATGCTGAAGTACTATAGAATTTTCTTTATGTACAAATAAATCATTTTAATTTTCAAGTTGAATTTGATGCACCTAAACTCTGGTGGTTGCAGTGTTTTTTTTTCTCTTACGCAACTATACTGCCATTCCATCTTTGACAGCATTTATAGAAATGTTGACTTCTTTTCTAATAAGGGATTTTTATTATAAACCACATTTTCATTCCTCATCTCCTAGTGACCCAACCCATCACTTTTATGATAACGGGAATCAATCTGGGGACACAGAATAAAGAGGACTGATTATACCATCCGGAGTGTATCCATATGACTCTGAGAGCCCTATACTGCATATAGTAGGGCCGTCTCCTGGCCTAGCTAAATCTGCTGTGCTGTTTGCTGTATCAGAAGTTTATTGAGATTTGTGTAAATGATTCAAATGGAAAGGTCTCTTTTCCCTTATGTGTGATTTGCCTCCTGGTCTTTTTATAATCAGGAATTTCCTAAGTAGCTTGAGTTAACTAAGGGCCGTTTCCCCATAACTTTATCGTCCCCTGTGAATGTACTACATACATTTTAAAGATATGCTTTACAGCATACGCAACAAATGTATCTAAGTACCTATCACGGAACTTCAAAACCAGGAAGTTAGTTCTTAAACTAGGGTCTGTCAAGGAGAAAATACCTCTGTCTCACAAAAGAAATGACTGAAGTATGCACGGTTGTTTAAGCTGTCAACAAATATACCTCTTTTGTAAATGTAGAGAACACTTTGTCTTCTAGAAACCCAAATGCCCACAGCTCTAACTTTGCCTGATGATAGGTAGAATATATAGCTTTTATTTAAAAAAATATTTTTATTTAGTGAAGCAGACAGTTGCTGTGTTGGCAGAAGTGTGAATTTCATTTCCTGTCTGTGGTGTACCCCACTCATCCTGTCACTGAGACATTTTGTTTTAGCTTGTTCCTGTAATGTGAGTGAAGCAGAGTGACCCACAGCAGGGTGACATGTGCATACCATGAGTGTAATAAGAGACAAGACTTGTGCAACAGACCACAAGAACGCAATGCTTTATTTAAAGATGAAAACAAAACAAAATAAAGGCAGCCCCTCCCAGCCAGCATGTAACTTTTTAAAGTGATATATTTGTATTCCTTTGTTTTTTGTTTTATTTGAAGGAAAGGTATAGACAAGAATGAAGGTGAGTAGGCCGCAGGAAAAGAGAGAGGAGAAAGAAGCAGGAGAAACGTGTACCAAGTAGGAAATAAAAGACACAAAGGGATCTGAGAAGGAGCCTGAAATATAGAAGAAACAGAAGGCCAATCCAACTAGATCATAGTAACCAAAAGGGAAGATACAAGATCAGAGAAGTAGTTTGTTATCAGATTTTAAGGACCTTAAAGTCCAAGCTAAAGACTTCAGCTTTTAGAAGTATATGAAAATGTCAAGTCTCAGCTAAAATGTTTCCATTCCTTTGTCATAATTAATGTAAAGAATAGCCTACCTCAGTGATGACCCTATGGTGGAACCCAACACAGGTTCCATACTTTGTTGGCCTCTATTTCATAAATTTAAGTTTACCATCCCATTGTCTATCCTGTGTTTTAAAAAACAAAACAAAACAAAAAACTCATACTTATTAGTTGTTTTACAGCACAGTGATTGTATGCATCTTTTAGAATATTCTTTCTCATGAAGCAAGGAAATAAATTTGCTTGAAATTTTTAAAAAAAGACAAACTTTTGTTAGTAAAAAGGGAAGCCATTGGAAGGTTTTAAGCAAGGAAGTGACATTGTATTCGTGTGTGTTTTTAGTCACTCTTTTTTTGGTAAGTGGATAGTAACAGTGCAGAAGTAGTTTCAGACAGACCAGTCAAGAGACTTTTTGCTGATACAATGTCTGATATTTATTTCACTACAAGAGCAAGGCGAAGAGAATAGGACTAAAAGAAACAAGACGGGCATTGAATGAAAGTTGAAATGTGTGGAAATATGGGAGTTTATTATAGTATTCCCTCCACTTTTGTATATGCTTGAAATTTTCTGTAATAAAAGCTTTTTTTTCTTCTTGAAGTGGGATGGGGCTGGAGGCAGGTGATCTTGAGTATCAAACCCAGAACCATGGCTTTCATAGCCTGAGCCACAGGGGGCAGCAAAAAAGCTTTAAAAAAAAAAAAAAAAAAAGTTTTTTAATAGTGGCGTAAGGAAAATAAATAATGGTGCCAGGGACCATTGTAAAAGATAAGTGAGTACAATCAGGTTATATTTAAAAGTCTTGCTGATGGATTAGATACATACTGTTGGAAGAAAATGAGAAACCAGAGAATGACTTAATATATTTGACCAAGCAACTGGGTGGATGAGGCTTAGGATCAGGCTCATAGGAAACGCATGAAATGAGTAGCAGTTTGGTCCTCCGCCTTCCTCTGGCACAGTCCACATACATCCCAAGGACCCTGGTTTAGAACACCCTAGGGCGTTGGGGGGACAACCAAGATGAGCAACTAAAGTGCTTCTTCCTCCTCTCTTTTCCTGCCTGCCTGCCTTTGCTCACCTTCGTTCCTGCCTGTACCTTTCCTTTAAAAAAAAATTTTTTAAGAGCCAAAGATGAGTTCTGTTAATGTAAATTTAAAACGTGAATTAGATTTCCAAGTAGAAATATTAACTAGGCGGTGTCATTTACAATACATAGCTAACCCTAAATAGTACGCTACTTAAAAGTAAACTTAGAACACTCCTTTATATATTTTTAAACTTTGCCATTAGGTAGAACATTAAAGGTTTTACCCTTTTCAGATTCTATGAATAACATTGAAAGATTTAGTCTGTTGACATGAGGTAAATTTAGACATGTTTTCTGTTTTCTGTGAATAGCCACTAGTAATTGCATTTTGAATAACCTCTGTCTTAAGCAGTAATTCTTCACCTCTGTCAAGTTATCATCCACATGAAGGATGATTAACGTGGAGGGGAACTCTTGTGGGTTAAACACACTTCCTATGCACTGCTTTTCAGTGCATATGGGAATACAACTTGATGAAAATAAACCTTTGAACCTCAGCAAAAAAAAATTTTAAAGAAAAGAAGCAAACCTTGGCTAATACCTTAGTATGTGTATTTAAAAAAAATTTTTTTTTGCAAACTTTGGATATATTATTAGTAAATTATAATATTTTGTATGTGATGAGAACACTACTGAAATATCAGTATTAATAGCCATAGATCTAAAAATAATAACAAATGATATCTCTTAAGGGCTTACTGTATGCCAGGCTGCCACTCTAAGAAGCTGTATTCTTACTATCTGCTCACAACAGCCAGACGTTACTATCCCTGTTTTACAGATAAGGAAATTCAGATCCTCCAAAATTACTCAAATAAGAGGCTAAAAAGACAGGATTCAAACCCAGGCAGTCTAATCCCAGAGACTTTTTTGTTTGTTTCTAGAGTCTCTACTCATAAATGCTATCATATAATGTTTATAGAATATTGTAAGTTTGTTTCAAAAAAATTGTCTGGAGTTGACAGGACGGCTTGATTAACCAGTCTTTTGATTTTATTTTTGCTTTATCCTATGAATTTGAGACTTTAGGAGAGAGGAGAAAATAGTCCTGAAGTGGGTCTCCCATTTTATTCTCTGACTTCGTTCTTTAAATAATTTATTTGCTTTTGACTTTTTCCTTGTAGCATCAGCGAAAGCTTTCTAACTGTCAAAGGTGCTGCCCTTTTTCTACCACGGGGAAATGGCTCGTCTACTCCAAGAATCAGCCACAGACGAAACAAGCATGCAGGTAAAGCTCCACAGATACCATTGCTTAGTAGCTCTAAAGGATCGACTACTTCATCCTCATATCTCCAACGATTCTCTAATAGTGAAAGAAAGCATTGTATTGTGCTGTAAATACTTTTCTTCCACTCTCATAGATCATTTTTCTGGCTTTATAATGTGAAATTAGATGTTCAATAAATGTTTGTTGGAAAATAATAAGGTATAAAAATACTCTAATAACATCTGTGTTGCTTCTCAATTAAAGTTTCGATAACTAAAACATGTTCAAATGTACCTTTGGATCCTGTGAAATATTGTTCAACTAAACAAAGATTAAATTTCTTGTTTCTCTCTGCTCGCTAGTGATGGTATGAGGAGAATAATATGGTATGTTACTAAGATAAATAGAGTAAACAGTGTCACTGTTGTGATAACAAGAATTAGTATATCACGTGTTGAAATAACAATTCTTAAATTTCAGAATCTGCTCCTTGGTTGTGTTTGTACTTACAAAGATTGGAAATTTAACTCAAGATTTTAACAAGTCATCAATAAGTGACTCACCTAGGAATGAATAAAACTGGTTTTGAAATAATCAGTGATGCTGCTGTCCTTCACCCAGTTCCAGTGTGTCATCTCCCCCCCACCCCACCCTCCATACATCCAAGCAGGTCTAGGATACTTGCTGGAAGTCCTACAGTTCACACTCATTTCTGATCTGTCCACCTGAATATAATGTTAGATCCCACAGATTAAGGGCTCAGTTGTACAATACTGCCTCTTGTTCAGATGCCAGTTGCAAGTCCAGGTTATCACCTGTGCTTCTGACTTGTCTGTTACAGATTGGTTGCTGTTCTGTTATATTCCCCATAAGGTTTGTGGGTTTCTTGGTTTGGAAACATGGAAGGAGTGACCCAGAAACACTTTGAGAGACTTGAAGCAGACTGGTGTACTAGAGAAATGCACCAATGGGCAAGCAGGGGAGTTGGGGGTGGGGGGAGTTGTAGTGGTGACTATTGATTATTTTTATAGGAGGGTAGGCATGGGCAGGGTGGGCTTTCAGTGGCTGCAGTTTACTCAGAGTACCAAGATATTGTTGAGACAAAGAGTCTGTTAAGAAATCTATTAAAATGTCAATATAAGACATTAGTCAAAACTGTGTGAGGATCCTTATCAGAAAAGAGACTGAGAAAAGGGTCTGGGATCAAAAGGCATCGCCAAGGAAGACTGAGACAAAGGTCCCCTAGAATCCCTCCCAATTGACACAGTGAATCCCCCAGCACAAAATGGCATCACCCATGCCTCTCTGGAGCCCTTGTCCTTTCACAAATGACCTTTTTCTTAGAGTTAATTAATTTGCTAAAGTAGCTCACAGAACTCAGAGAAACATTTTACTTAGTAAATTGCTGGTTTATTGTAAAAGGATATGTCAGGAACAGCCAGATGAAAGATATACATAGGGTGAAGTATGTGTTCAAGGTACATGGAACTTCCATGCCCTCTTCCAAAATATACCACTCTTCCTAAATCTCTGCATGTTCACCAACCCAGAAGTTTCTAAGCCCCATTCCTTTTGAGGTTTTATGGTTCATTATGTAGGCATGATTGATTAAATTATTGGCCAATTACTAATAGATGAAACCTTCACCCCCTCTCCCCTCCCCAGAGGTCAGGGGGAGTGGGGCTGAAAATTCCAATGTACTAATCACAAGCTTGGGTGCCCTGGCAACCAACCCCCAAGTTTAGGAACAATCCCAAAGTCATTTCATTAACATAACAAAAGACCTTTCTCGAGCCCCTCGTTTAAAGAAATTCCAAAGATTTTAGGAGCTCTGTGCCTGTTGAGGAAGACCAAATATATGTTTGTTACTATATATCACAGCATCACACTCAATGACAGTAGCATATGCATTTGTTTCCCTATGTCGGATTTCTAGGATATCCACAGTTTAGAAAGATAATCATCCTTATCCTTCTAACAGAAGGCTTGTCATTTGGGGGGGTGGAATAAAAGTCAACTTGAGGGCAATAATTGGAGAAATCTTGATCAGTGCTATACAAAGAATGGTTGCTTGTCATAAATGTGCCACTTTGATGCAAATCTTTAATGTGTATGTCAGAGGTGAAAGCCAGAAATATAATCCCTTTGAGCCAGAAGTTGAGTTTAATCCCAGCTGTTTTAGTAACTGCTCTACTTCTTGTTTAAACCTTCATCTAGTTGCAAATAAAGCAGCTGAAAAAATCTTTAAAAAGTTAGGAATTGAAAAAAAAAACTGTTTTGAAAATTAGCTTTGGGTTAATTACACTTTCTAAAGCCTCCTCCTTTGATGCTCACCACCAGAGTAGGGGCACTTCCCAAAAAAACTTGAATGCAGAGGAAGTAGCCTCAGCTAAGATTTGTATTTCTGTATTTCTGCTTGGTATGGAATTTATCACTTCCAGTAAGAAGACAAATAGTTGATTTAAATACAGCTTGCCTAACCAAGCTGTTATGCAAATGGTTCTGTGGTACATAATAGTCAGGTCAGTAGCTTTTATAGCTCTTAGTCTTTTCTTTGCTCAGACTTCCAAAATTAACTGCCATCCAGGTTTCTCCTTGACCTTGTACACTTAACTGTCCCCATACTAAAAAGAAGAGCTTATTTAACACAAACTGGATTCATTTGTGTCCAGACCTACCAGATGAGGCAGTATGGGTATAAATGCAGCTCACAAAGTCAGAATGTCACATAAGCTAGAGATGTTTGTCTAAGCTCACAGTAACTAAAAGGTGATGGCAGAATTGAGAGCAGATCAAGGGTTTATTATGTCTAAATGTACTCACTTATGCATGTTTCTTAAACTTGCTAGAATTTTTTTAAACTGGGCTGCATTTAAAATATCCATATACTTTCTTGCAAACAAAAGGTAATATTATGAGTGAATGTCAACATCTTAGAGGGAAACAACAACAAAAACAAATCTGAAACAGCTATTAGCAGTGAAATACATGGGAAAATGCAAAGGAGGGATGTTAATGGTATGGTGTATTGCCCACTAGTCTCTGTGAAGAATTTTCCCGAGAGGAAATACCTAATTTGTTCATGACAGCACTTTTCACTGCTAAAAAACCCTGAGCTTCCACATAGCTGGCTCACATAAGAATCTTGTTCTAGGCATGCTCTGGTGGCCTAGTGGTTCAGTCCACTGTAGCATAGTCCACATACATCCCAAGGTTCCTGGTTCAGTACAGGCAGGGGTGGAGGGGCGGGGCGGGGGGGGGGCGGAACCAGGATGAACAACTAAATAAAATAAAGTGCTTCTTCCTCTCTCTGCCTGCCTGCCTTCACTTCTGCCTGCACTTTTCCTTTAAAGAAAAAGTCTTGTTCTAAAAGTAGGGCTCCCTAACTCTTTTTCTGACCATCTGAGAAGACTGCTGTATTTTTGGACCAGTAGTGCTTGAAGTAGGAACTTAGTGCTTTTTGCCTAGAAATGGCTCTACTCTAAAAGGTCTCCATCCTGAAAATCCTTTTTGCAGGTCATTTCTCCTGTTAGAACAGAAGGAAACTTTACTTTTAAAAAGCCTTAGCTGCTTAATTCAATTTAACTAACAGTAGACACGCTTCATTGTATATATACCTAACACCTTGTCTCCCCGCACTGGTTCTATTTTTTTTAATTGCTTTATCGAGATGTAATTCACACAGCATATAATTCATTCAATGTGCTCATTAAAATATGGCAGTAGTTCTTACTGTGTTCATAGAGTTGTATAGCCATCATCACAAATCTGATTTTAAAACATTTCCTCACCCCAAAATAGAAAACTAGTACCTATTAGCAGCTACTCCCTATATTCCCCCACCCTCCCAATCTTAAACAATCACTAATCTACTTTCTGTCTCTATAAATTTACCTATTCTGTATGTTCCATATAAATGGAATAATTTAAATAGTCTTTGAGATAGGCTCCTTTCACTTAGCATACTGCTTTCCTGGGTCATCCATGTTATAGGCTGTATCAGTATTTCGTTCCTTTTTATGACCTGCTAATGTATGAATATACTACATTTTATTTATTCATTTGTCAGTTGATAGACATTTGAATTGTTTCTCCTTTTTGACTATTATGAATATTGCTGCTGTGAAAACTTTTTGAGTAGACGTATTTTTTTGTTTATCTTGGTTTCATACCTGTGAGCCCATTCTGGTTCTTACACATGAGACTTAGTATGTTTCTGGGTTTGAAATGTAGTAGAATGAATCTGGCCAAACAATAACTTTTAATTTTGAAAGTTGAAAGATTCTGCAATAATGGGATTCGTCAGAAGCCAGCATTAAAACTGAAATAAAAGCAAACTGTTCTTTAAGAGAAGGAAAGAAGAAAAGAAAAAGGCTTTCTGACTTGCTAAATTTCTAGACAAACACACCTGTTTGCCAGTTTACTTTTTTTTTCCTTCCTGTCTCTCTCCACTTCTTACACATATCAGTATTTCATCTCATAATTAACAGCTATGAAGTTACCTGGAGGAAAGTTATATATAGATAGCTTGTAAAACCAATGCAAGAACAGGTTATACTGGCATTCATGATTATGTGGCTCTGTCAGTCACTTTTGACTCTTAAAAAAGGGCTGGGCCTAAAGGGGCAGGAATGAAGTTTTTGATCTCTTATTGTCATCATTTATAACATCACATTATATAATTTTATGCTAGTAGCCAAAGCCTCAGATTTCCTAGTGTAGAATAGGAAATGTGAGGAATCTATACTAGTTTAATAATAAAAAAAAAAAATTCAATTCAGGTTTATAGAACATGTTAGACTAAGTGGGAATGCAAATAATGATTGACCATTCTAAAGCATCCAGTAAAGTGTTCTGTAGAATATATGTTCCCGGTACACACTGCTGGAGTAATGGTTTGATCAGCTGTCTCCGGCTGAAGCACAAGCCATATATATCCCAAAAACCCTGGTTCATGTCCTGAGTCCTGGGAGAACAACCAAGATATACAACTAAATGAAAACAAGTGAAGCGATTCTTCCTCCTCTCTCCTCCTGCCTGCCTGCCTTCTTGATTTCATCCCTCCTTAAAAAAAAAAAAAAAAATTATATGTTCCTTCAGCTCTTCTCTATTTAGTCAAGTACTCTTAATATCAACCACCAATGTGGAAATCATTTTAAACTATTGACCTTCTAAGGGACATCTAAAAATCTTAGGTTAAGTGCAACTGAGTATGACAGTTACAGAAATAGGAATGGCAAAATGGTTAGCTTTTTTAAAGTTAGGGATAATTCTAACACTATATACCACACACCCCATTTTCAAGATTCCCTCATTACTACCTTCATTGGGGCTGAAGACAGAACCAGTGCTGCCTCTGACCAACAGATCTCACCATCACCCTTATCAGCATCCACCATAGTATAAAAGCTAAGATTGGCTGCAAGCATGCCTTCCACAGGACAAAAGAAATTTTAATGTGGTATAAATCAGATGTATAGAAAAGCAGTCTATCTTTCTATTTAAAAAGAAGTCAATGATCATATTAATGAATTTCTGTGTCTACTTAGAGTCCTTCAGTGAACTAGAATTTTTTTTGAAAGGAAAAATACTCATCATAGAAGTCAAGCAAAACATCCATTTTTCCAGGTCCCACTTGCAATTGAAGGAAAGCATCAGGAAAAAGAAGTGATACAGAAATTCCAGCAAGATGGACACCTGGAAGATATTTCTTAAAAATCTCAATGCCTGTATTCCTTTCTATAAGTACATTTGAAAAATCTCCTTTGGAGACTTAGAACTTCTAAATTATTGATTACATAAATGATAGGTAATTAAAAATACATCTCCTACATTGCTGTTTGCAAAACATTAGGTATTATGGATGCTGGAGTGAATCTCAATGTTAAGCCTTCACTGATAAATATACCTTGTAAATCATAAAAATTCTGTTTGTATATACAGAAGTGAGTTGTGGACATAAAATGGCAATGCCATTTAGACAGTGACACACTAGCAGCATTTATGTAGTAACTGACAAAAATTCATGGCTAGTGATGTGCAAAATAATACTTTCCTTGCAGTAATAAATAAATAAAGGAAAGGTGCAGGCGGAATGAAGGTGAGTAGGGAAGCAGGCAGGAAAAGAGAGCAGGAGGAAGCATCCTACTTTATTTGTATTTAACCATTCATTTTGTTTATTCTCTGTAGCCCCGGATGGGAACCTAGGTCCTTGGGATGTATGTAAACTTCAGTCGGCCACATTAGGGTAAAAGAAGTCCTCTCTGTTGGTGTTAATGGACAATAAGAATCTTTTATTCTGTAAATTTCACCAGGTGACCTCCAACAGCATCTCCAAGCAATGTTCATACTGCTGCGCCCAGAAGACAACATCAGGCTGGTAAGTTAATAGTCTCATTGTAACTCTCTTCCTCAGAAGAAGAGGAATGAACATTAAGCAGTATTTTTTGTAGAATATTAAACAGTACTTAACATTAAATAATATTTTTTATGAAATTAAACATTTTAATTTGAACATTAAACAGAATTTTTTATGTAGATTTTTACATCAGGGAAGTTCACTGGTGCTTATTGCAACTGTATGTGAACACAGTGCTGGGAACCATATGGAATAGAAAAGAATGACATGTCTCCATCATCAAAGAGCTTAGAATGTAATTGGGTATATGAGCTAATGTGAAGTGATGTGAAAAATTTGATGGTTCAAGATTGTTGATAAAGACCAATTTGTAAGTTATTGACTATAATAATTAAGTTTAGAAAAAAAGAAAACTCGTGGACTTGACCTTGTTAGGAAGGTTGTATATAGACATTAGAACTTGAGCTGGGTCTTGAAAACTGAGATTGAGATTGAGATTGGCAAAAAGAAAACAACCATTCTAGATGAATGACTGGAGCAAAAGAGCATACAGAAGAGGGTTTAGGAGAGTGTGAAATGACCAAGGATTCATGGTGGTCTCAAAGTCAGGAGTCTTGGGCTTAGGTTTTACTAATCATGTAATGTTCAGCATGTTACTTAGCCTGTCTGTGCCCATTTCCTCAACTCCTTTCTGCTTCTCGTAGTTGAGAGGTTAAAATGGACATGAAAGCATATTAGGGCATACACCCCTGTGGCTCAGAGATCCTTGTGTGCAGACCACATAAAAGCCAACAACCCAAGTTCAAGACCCAGAGCCCAGGTGAAAAACCAAAAATGAACAACTAAATAAAGATATTTCTTCCTCCTCTCCCTTCCTTCATCTCCTTAAAAAAAAAAAAAAAATTAATTTAAAAAATCATATTAAAGAATGTATGAAGATAAATTAGAGATCTCAGTATGCCCTAAAGTATGACTATAAATTAGAGATCTCAGAGCTTTCTTTTGTTTGGACCACACAGTGTTGTTTTTTAAACCTGAGCTAGAATTTTAAAGTTGGGTGGTATCACTTAAGTATCCAGACTTGGGGTTTATCTTCAGAAATAAAACATCCTGGCAACACTGGGACCTTATTCTCACTTGGGAGAAGGAGGGGTATTGGTATGGCATGGGTTGTTAATTTGCCAAAATCCCCACATAACTTGGACACTAAAGTCAAGTCTCATTTTGCCATCATTCCTTAACTGTTAGTTTCGTATAGTAGAATTTCTAACAAAAGTAGGAAGTCAAACTGGGATGAGTATGTTTTTGTAGAAAGTGAAAAGTATTTCTACCCATTTGATATTCATGTAGCCTCCTTCACATTTCCTATTCAACCCTCTAAATTAATACCTGGAGTGTAATAGTTGTTCCCTAAGCAGTAATAAAGCCATTACAGATTTTTCTGAGTCACAGAATTATGTGAAACAGCTGCAGTATTTAAGCTGCACAGAATAGAGGAGAGAAGACAGCCTTCTTAAATCAGGGATGTCTACTGGTGGTTATTGCAGTAAACCAGGGGGTGTAGTGATGAGCACTTCTAGGTTAGGCTGGTAACTTGGTAACTGGGTTTCCAAGACATGTTAATAAGTTCAAATAAATGATCTCTATTTTCTTTCTGTGAAGAGTAGAATACAAGATTGATGAGGCTCTTGAACTCTGTGGTAATCACTGATTCTTCATTAGCTCATTCTCTGTTTACATTCTGACTTTTTTTTCTCTCAAGTGCTATCTGTCATCTTAATATAGCCATCAGTTTTTGTTGAGACACTCTGAAATATAAAGAAATCGAAATAAACCCTTTCATAATTCTTTTGTTTTCTCATCTAAAAGTGTTATACACTTATATAAATCTTGTCTGTAGTTCTATCTTCAACACCTTTTATAAGTGAACAAGTAGCATGTAGCTCTTTCTAAAGCAGTGATGCTCAACCTCAGAATCACCTGCAGAGCTTTGTTAAACTACTCTTTGCTAGACTCCATTTGCAGAGTTTGTGATAATTTGTATTTTTAACAGTTTTCCAAGTGATGCTGATGCTGCTCTTCCAGGAGTCACACTTTGAAAGTAACTCTTCTAAACCCGTATAATAGAGATCACTTATATGTGCTGGGTGTTCAGTAAATATTTGTTGCTAGTTTCCAAAAAGTATGTGGTTTGGTAGAGCGAAAGCGGAAGTTTATCATCACTCACTTTATATTTAGTTTGAACTACTTCTCTAAATGTTTAAGTTAACCAAAAGGGGCTCAAGGAAGCTGTTAGGAAGACAGAATTGGCAATTAAATTTTTTTTTCTCTTCTAAACTGTATAGCTTTGGCTGCTTATATTTCACAAAATATAAATTCAGAAAATGTAACTGATACCCCTGAATTAATTCAGTTCAAATGACAAGCCAGTTTACAGTTGTTTTGAATTGTTACAAACACATAGTCATTATGTTTCAGATTATTGAGTGAGTCATCTTCAAGAAAATGAGTGAGTGCATTGTATGACTTTGGACAAATTAGCACTTTTCTAACTGAAAGAAGTATTTGTAGACTCAAAGCAAAGCCTTTTGTTTTGAGTTAAATTTGGAATGCTAAAATTCTCATTTTGAGGCTTGTACATAAGGTTAAAAGTTTGATAGTCAAATGAAAGTCCTGCCTTATATTTTAGACAAAAACAAATAGAGGCACCAAATTCAGCATTTTACTTTAACTATGAAAATCAGACTAGACCAATTTTCCATTCCAAGGAAACTTTGTGATCTAAATGGTCTTAAGCATTAACTTAGGAAAACAGTAGCTGGTAAAATGAAAGAAGTGGTTTTATAGTGCTCTTTCACATTATTGAAGACCCATTTAATAAAAAACAGACTTAGAAATTAAGAACTTTTCCTGATATGTGAAGTTAACAAACTAATGTTCTTGACTAGGTTGAGGTGCTGATAAGACATAAGGTGTTTTTGAGTACTTTGCAGGAGAATTTAAGAAAATGATTTTTTTATTTTTTATAATACATTGATTTCCCCAAAAATGAAAATGGTTTTATTATACCTAGGTATAAATGTAATTTTTTTAATCAGACAATTTCAAAACGTAGAAGAAAGTACAAATCACTTTGTATCCTGCACTCTTAAGAAAACTATTCTTAGCAATTTGGATAAGTATCCTTCCAGTCTTTCTTCGTGTGTATGGATGAGTATATGTCAGAGACAGTGGCTTTTGTTTTTTGTGTGGTTGTTTATTTTTCCACAAAAATAAAATAAAAATGTAAATTTTTATTTATAACCTGCTTCTTCACACTTTATTATGGGCGTCTTTTCATCTCAGTAAATAAATGCTTTTAGTGGCTATACAGAATATAATTTATAGATTCTTTTTAAGAAATTTAAGGATTTCACAGGGTCACACCCTTTTGACTCAGGCAATGGAGGCACCTAAGACAGCTAAGGTGCAGACCATGTAATAAGTTCAAGGATCCAGAGCCAGGAGTATAAAAAAAAAGGAGATTAATTTAAAAATAAATTAGATCAGAGGCTCCCTCAAGCTCTATATCTTTTGAAGACCATGTTCTTTAGTTTATTAGTGTCACATCTGAAGTCTATTTTAATTTTAGATATTGACTTTGCTTTGTTCTTTTGGCTAGAGTTTAATATTTATATGGTTTTGAAACCTTTCTGATGGATTGGATGAGTTGCCTGTCTAGACATTAGGACTTTATAATGTGGCTTCCCTAAATATAAACATTACATGCAGGAACATGACGTAGGAGTCTGGATGAAAAGAAATGAAAGGCAAAGGTACAGCATAAACTTAAGGAGGAGTATTTTCTGATGTTGGAAGATGCTGAGGAGAGCTTACTGTATCATGTGGCATTTGTGAACTTCTTGTAATCAGATTAAACATTTAAATTAGTTACTGAGGGAAGTTTTAATATCATTCTTTGATAGATGAGCTTTGAAAACAGACTGGTTTCTTATCTCTCAGGAATAAAGCACAGGAAGATGACTTCTTAGACCTACCTCAGTCCTAGGATTGCTGAATGCAATTCAACTGAAACTTGTAATAGGATTCCAGGTTTAGGCTATCAGTAGGCTTTCTTAGAATAATTGTCTCGATTGTAAAGTTTTAAGATCCAAATTTTGCTTTGTTTGGACAGAATAAATTTTAGTAGTATCCTTTGCATGAGAAGTTTAATTAGTTAATCAAATGCATCTGAATTATTGTCTTATTTCAGACATCTCTTCTGTGTGATTCTGGAGACAGAAAATGTTGGAATTGCTGCCAATTCTAACATTAGAGTATTATGTACAAACTGCCATTTTTAATTACGTTTTCTGTTGGCTTGATGAATTAAATTCTTAGATTTTGTTAATCTCCTCAAAAGAATATAATACTCACCTCAAACCAAGATGAGTATTACATTTTTCTTTATGTTGTGATTCTAAAATTTTTAATACCTTAACCTGGATCTTGAAGTTTAAAAGGAATTTTAGAGCCTCAGGTCCTTCCCCTGGCTAGCAGAATTTTTTCTGCTAAATTTATCTTTTAAATTAGTATGTAGGTATTGAATTAATGTCATGTTTCCTAATACTTTAATTAAAACTTCACTTCCAATTCTTAAGTAAAAATTTGGTAGTTACTGTGGATACTATCTAGAGATGCATGGTCAAGTCCCTTGATCAAATCCAAGCACTATTATATCTAAGATGCTTAAAATTGAATAAATATGAGATGGTCCTGTTTCTTTCTTAAAGCCTAAGTCAATAGACAAGATGACTAAAGTAGCTGCTCCCTGATGGAGCAGTGGTTTAGTCAGCCACCTCTGGCCAGCGCAGTCTACATAAATCCCAAGGACCTGAGTTCACACCCTGGGGCCCGGGTGACCAATCCAGATGAGCAGCCAAATAAAAGCAAGTACTTCTTCCTCCTCTCTCTTCCTGCCTACTCTGCCTATTCACCTTCATTCCTGCCTGCACTTTTTTTTTAAAGGTCTTTCATTAAGTTTAGGATCTTTTGTTAAGCTTTGTAAGCAGAATTCCCTGATGGAGTAGTGATTTGATTCGGTGCAGGCCACATACATCTGGAGGTCCCAGGCTCTTGTTGAGGATCCAGGGGGTAGATGATTGAAAACAATAAATAAAATGCTTCCTCCTCCTCTCTCTCTCTGCCTGCCTACCTCTATTCACCTTCATTCCTTTCTATACCGTTCCTTTGTTAAGCAAAGGAGAGCCAAATGTTTGAAATGCTCTTGATATTATATATACAGAAATAAACACACAACCTCTCACTTTTAAAAAGAGACAACTAAGGTTTGCACTGAATATCATAAAAGATCTCTAGCTGGCCACCTGCTAACTTGACCTTATAGTTTGCGTGATAGGTGATGTTTCTGGAGGTTATCTGTCTCCTTTTATCAGCTGCATTTTAGCCAGCTAGTTGCCAGTGTTTCTGCAGAAGCTGTGGATGAATTATCACAAACACAGTTCGGTTGTTCCCACTTGTATCTGAGCCTCGCCACTTCCCCGGGCCTCGACAGCACAGCAGAGCCTCAGCACACTGAGTACTCAACAGTCAGCTCAGAGCTAGCCACGGCAAACCCGTGTTTGGTTAGGTAGCTTCTGTCATTTTTTTAAGAAGTTATAGTCTATCTGTGCTAGGTTTTTGATTAATGTAATATTTTGTGGAGTGTTTCTACGGTCAGTCAGTGCTGCCTCCCCGTCCTCCTCAGGCGTATTTACTATAGTCTTTTGCTCTATGTGAGGCTCACAAGTGGCCCCAGCCTACCAGAATTAGACCTTTGCCTTTTAAATATTAATTTTTCTCAACTTCTCATAATGACTGTGACATAAAATGTTTCAACACTTCCTAGAGCATCAAGTCAGCAATACAGCTTTCTACCGTGTGTACTTGGAATCACAGTATGGGTGGGGGACTTTATATTCCTGTTGTATCAGCTCTTATTAGAGACAAGATTTGATGTAGTCACTTCTGCTGTTTGTGCTTCCCTAGCTTTTCGTAGGAATATCAGAATAGAGACAAAGTCCTAGGAGTCTCGTCTTTGGCTTGCTAAATGGATCATTTGAACTGTATAAGCTATGTAAACCTTTTTATCTTTGCTTAGCCATTTTTGGAATAGTGGCAAAGATAAGGGGAATGAAACTCAAAGAGGAGCAGCACTGAAAGAATTCCAAATAGAAATTTCTTGCAAATTTCTGACAAATATCTTGAACCAATTGATGCGATTGGAATCCTGTTTCTCTTATGAAATAAGGAATGGGATGGGGTATTTTCTACAGAGGAGATTGCCTCCAGTGCACATTTTTACAGTGTTTTATTAACAGATTTTTTTTAAGTATACTAATCTATATATACTTCATGAGGATAATAACTGTATCTCTCTCTTCCATCTTTGAATCCTCAGCAGTTGCAGTCTGACTATACACGCACAAACACACACACACACACACACACACACACACATATATGTAGGAAATATTTCAGTGAATATTGACTAGAAACCCATTTTCTTTTTAATTTTTTTAAAGTAAAGGTGCAGACAGGACTGAAGGTGAATAGATAAGTAGTCAGAAAGTGAGAAGAGAAAGAAGCATTTTAGTTTTACTTTATTTAGTTGTTCATCTTAGTTGTTTCCCTGTACCCTTGGGTCTTGAACCTGAGACCTTGGGATGTTTGTGAGCTGCACCACAGTGAACTAACTCATTTAGACCACCAGGACACACCCTCATTTTTAATGTTGATAAAGTATCATCTAAAATTTAGTTATTTTTAAATTTCCCAAATATATGGCACACCTGGTGGCTGAGGTGCTAAGCCCATGGCTGGGGTGTGGGCCATGTAAAGTCCAAGGATACTATCATGACCCACAGCAGGGGAAACAACCAGAATAAAGATGCTTCTTCCTGTCTTAAAGAAAAAAAAAAAACCTCAAACATAGAAAATGGAAGCTATAGCATTATGAACCCATTACCCAATTTTCATAGCCATCAGTGTTTTGCCAAATTTCTTTTATTGCCCTTTTTTCTTTATTTGTTGAAACTTTTTTTAAAATCACTTATATTGAGGTATGATTGACATACAAAAAATTGTGTGTATTTAAAATGGACAATTTGAGTTTGGAACTCAATATACACCTCTGAAACCATCATCATTTATGCCATAAATAGCTCCATCACCTCCAAAAGTTTCCTCCAACCCTCTGTATTGTTTATCTTTGTTGTTATAAGAATAATTAACACAACATTTACTCTCAGTAAATTTTTAATAGGCTTTATTTTTAGGGCAGTTTCAGTTCACAACAGAACAGAAGATACAGAAATTTACAATCATTTACCCTCTGTACCCACTCATGCATATTCCACCTTACCAAAGTTGTACAGTTGCTACAAATTGATGAGCCTACATTGACTCATCAGTACTATTCGAAGTCCGTGGTTTGCATTAGGATTCACTGTTGGTGTACAATCATTGGGTCTTGACAAAAATATGACATGTATCCATCATTTTAATATCATACAGAGTAGTTTCACTGCCTTAAAAATCCTCTCCGCTTCGCCTAATGTATCCCTTCCTAATCCCCTAACCCCTATCAGCTTCTGATTTTCTTTCTTTCTTTTAAGGAAAGGTATAGGCAGAAATGAAGTCAGGTAGGCAGGCAGGCAGGCAGGAAAAGAGAAGAAGCAGCAGCAATTTTTTTTATAAATTATTGATAGCTCTTTTGTTCACAATGCTACATTCATTTTTGAACACTGACACTGTATCTCAATCTGTATTTCACACCACACCCTCCACCAGAGTTCAGTGTCCTTTACCACCAGCTCTTCCCCTCTTTCCTTCCCTCTCCCATCATGTTATATACTGTGAGTTTTTGCTGGGATTTATCTGTTTGTTTCATTTCATCATATTCCACATATGAGTGAAACTATCTTTTTCTTTCTGGCTTGTTTCACTTAACATGATCCCTTCCAATTCCATCCAGATTGTTGCAAAGGGCACAATTTCTTTTCTTTTTTTTTTTTAGTAGCTGCATAGAATTCCATTGAGTACATAGACCACAGCTTCTTTCTCCAGTCACCCATTGTTGGGGATTTAGGTTGTTTCCATGTCTTTGTTTTTGTGAATTGTGATGATATGAACAGAAAGATGCAGTTCTTTTTCTGGTTAGAGACTGTATCCTCCGAGTATATGCCCAGGAGTGGGATTACTGGATCAAATTGTTTGAGGAATCTCCATGCTACTTCCAAAGAAGTGGCACCAATTTACATTCCCACCAACAGTGTAGGAGGGTTCCTTTTTCTCCACACCCCTCCAACACCTGCTATTTCTAGTCTTTTTATATAAACCATTTTCACTGGTGTGAGGTAGTATTTTGAAGATGAAGCTTTTATATGATGTGAATATCTTCTCCAATTCCATGGGTCGTCTTTTTGTTTTAGTGGTGGTTTCTTTTGTTGTGCGGCTCTTCAGTTTGCTATAGTCCCAATTGCTTAGTTTTACTTTGACCTCTTCTGCCATAGCTGTATTTTCTCCCAAAGGTCTCTCTGAGGTTGATGTCGTGGAGTGCTTTTCCCACATTGTCTTCTAGATAGTTTATGGTTTGGGTTCTTATGTCCAGGTCTTTGATCCATCTTGAGTTAACTTTTGTGTGTAACAGTAATGTGTAATGTAGTTTCTTCTTTCTTTTTTTTGCAGATGTCTTTCCAGTTTTCCCAGCACCATTTGTTAAATAGACTTTCTTTATTCTGTTACATGTTCTTGACACCTTTTTTGATTAGCTGTCTACATGGGTGTGACTTTTATTTCTGGACTCTCAATATGACTCCACTGATCAGTGTGTCTGTTTTTGTTCTAGTACTAAACTCTTTTGATGATGATCACTCTGTAATATAATTTGAGCTCAGTGAGTGTGATTCCCTCACTGTTCTTTTTTTCTCTTAAGATAGCTTTGGCTGTTTGACACCTTTTGTGTTTCTCTACAAATGTCAGTACTGTTTGCTCCATTTCCTTGAAGAATGTACCTGGGGTTTTGATGGGAATTGCATTAAGCCTATATGTTGCTTTGGATAGAATGGCCATTTTTACTATGTTAATTCTTCCAACCCATGAACATGAATGTTTTCCCATTTCTTTGTGTCTTAGAAAAAGCAGTTTTGAAAATTTTTTATTTAGTTGTACATCCTGTTTGTTCCCTACCCCAGCCCCAGGGAATGTATGTCCTTGGAATGCATGTGGACTGTGCCAGAAGTAGTGAACCTAACTACTGCTCTACCAAGGCACAAACTGATCTTTTTACTGTCTCCATATTATACTTTTTCTAGACCATCTCATATCATAGTTTGAATCATACAGTATGTAAATTCTTCAGATTGACTTCTGAAATGAAGTAATATGCATTTCAGTTTGCCCCATGTCTCTTTATGGCTTGATACCTCATTTATTTTTAGCATTAAATAATATTCCATTGTCTGTATGTACAATAGTTTATCCATTCACTTACTTAGGGACATCCTGATTGCTTCCACTGTTGGAACATTTTAAAGAAAAACTGGGATACAGTATCATTTCACTCCAGATACTTACAAAAAAAAAAAAAAAACACCTAACCACACTGCCATTATACTCACAGTAAATCCTTAATATCATCTAAGACCCTATCCATATTCAGATTTTCTGACAGCTCTTTTAAAATATGATAAACAATACATTTATAAATTTTAAATATCATAAATAATAAGAAATTTTGGATAAAATACAAGCTTCTGAAAAAACCATTTTCTTTAATTATCATTGAAACTAAAGAAGAAAATGTCGTAAAGTATAAACTGAAAAAGTCAATAGAGCATATTCAGCTTAGATATTAATAGTAGACTTTGTATTATATTTATGGGACTTGCATCTCTGAGTCTGATGCCCATGTTTGTATACCTTACAGTCCCCTCTTTAATCTTTAGAACACACCCTGGTATTTGTTATTACTGTAAATTACATTGCTAGCAGACATTTTGCTCTTGAGCATTTACTGTATGCCAAGCAGTATGCTTTTACATGCCTTATTTCATGATTCTTACAACTCAGTGGAGTAGATATTATATCTTCCTTCAATTAATTTAGTGACTTACTGAAGGTTTTGTAATCATGAGCTGAGGTTTGAATTTAGGTCTCCTAATTACTGACTCCCTGAGCTTGCTTTGAATACTGATACTAAGAGATTTGAATGATCTAAAATTGATCTTCTGAATTTTTCAATTTCTCTGTTGTCTGTTGACCTCCAGGCTGTACGACTAGAAAGTACTTACCAGAATCGAACACGCTATATGGTAGTGGTTTCAACTAATGGTAGACAAGACACTGAAGAAAGCATCGTCCTAGGAATGGATTTCTCCTCTAATGACAGGTATGGCATCACATAAGAAAGTAATAGAAAGCTTCTTTTTAAATAATCTAATCCAGTTGCCTTTTGAGTTATCACAAAAACAGGTTGTTTATAAAACTAGGTAACACAAAAGTATGTTAGTCACATAATCTTCAGAAAGTTTAGTGAATGTCTTTGATTGTGTGTTCCTGATTTATCACTATTCCTTACCTTCCTATGAAGCAAATGGTTTAAACTTGTCTTACCAAGAAAAGAAAAAAAAAACTGCCTTTTCTTTGCAATCTTTTTAGGCAGTAATCATTCACTTTGGTAATTCTAGAGCACAAACCCTTTGTAATAGCACTCCAATGGCTCCTGGGGTCAAAATGAGACCACTTTAACTGCAATCTCATTTATATCTATTTCATTCGACCTTGCTTTTACCACGTTGTGCTTTCTTTTTCCTTCTTCTGAGTTAAAAATTAGTTAAAAAAGTTAAAAGTAAAAATTATTCTTTAAATTTGAAGTAGAACATTGTATAAGCATGCACATTTAGTTTTAGCAGTACTTTACATCCAGTGATTAAAGATTTTACATATGATACAGAAGCTGGCTTTTTGTTTCCCTAAAGTTTTTTGCTTTCATTTTGTATTTTCCTACTTTTTCTGGAGAAACCTTGGGAAGACTGTGGCATGTGACTGCTAAGCAGATCTTTGCACTCTAGATAATAAGCCACAGGAAATCCTGCCAGATGTCTCAGAGCATTGACTTCCTGGTTCAGAACTAGAATATAACTGTGGAGTAGCTCAGGGTATGACTCAGGCCTGGGAGAATTTAGAGAAGAGGAGACTTGAGAGTGGTTCTGATTGACCTGATGCTTGTTTGGGAGGATGCAAGGATATCACATTGTCAGTAAAAAATTTCCCACACTTGTTTACCCAACTTTGTATAGAACTGTCAACCTGAAAATGATTTCGTTGATGTACAAGGATCACAAGGCCAGAGTTGTTCCCTTGTATACTGCTTATAGCCTTTAATTATGTGCTCTGAAATTATAGACCGCATTTAGGAAGTTCTCTCTCCTGCATGGTTTTAAACTCTGGTGTTAGCTAAACGATACACTTTTCAATAAGCATTTATCCTATAAGAGCATCTGTCTGTCTACCTTGCCTACCGTCATTGGGATTTTAAGACTTCTTATTTGGATTTTTTTCTCTCTAGATCTGTATTGTCCACTACAGTAGCCACTAGCCACATAATTTTAATTCAATTTAGAAGTTCTTCACATCTAGCTATATATGGCTAGTGGCTACCCTAAAGAACAGTACATGTATAAAGTCCATTTACATTGCACACTGCCCTAGATCTTATCTCTTTTGTTTGATTCTCCCTAACTCCTCCCTTGGAAATCCCATAAAACAGGAACTGAGGCTGCATGGAAACTTGATTTGAATCTTCCCCTAGATTCACCTGACCCAAAGTGTGAGAAATCAGGTATCTTATCTCTTTCACTTTGTAGTAAACATTCCCAGAAAAATAAAGAATGTTTATTAATATAGGTGTCCAGGAATTTTATCCTGAGTGAACTGTATCTGTCTTCACACTCTTTGAGGCATTTCTGTATCTTCTTTCTAGATTTGTCTCTAGGCTATTAACTGTTTATATTTCTACTCAAATTAAATTTGTTGCTAGGAGCCTAGCTAAGCACTCACTGAAAAAAAAAAAAACCCTACTCTAAAAATAACCCCACTCCACCTTGGGAAGTCATTTTCAAAAACAATTTTTCCTTTTGCTCACCTCTTCTATCCAACATAAATAGTGATAGAATTGTCTTGTTACCTCCAGACTGACAAAATTGCTGTCTGGTGTTCAGGTACAGGGTTCCTATATGAATTCATTATTCCAATGTTGATTTGAATCTCTTGAACTCTGTAATCACTAATGTAGTATAGTAACACAGGCCAGCAAGTGCAGTACAAAGCATAAGAACAACCCAGCTAGAGAATGGCCTCTATTAGCTCTGCAGTGACTAACAGTAAAAGCTTCAGTTTCCTCCTGTAGCTTCTAACACATTTCCATGATGCCCCCCTTCATTTTCACTTTTATTAGAGTGTCCATTACAGATTCTTATTCAACATTTGTTTTACATGGCAGTGCATTAATAGATATTGTTTTACTTTTAATATTTAAAATGTTTATGTTAACACTGTGAGAGTATAGGTTTTGTTGCTAAATTTTAAGATGAAGAAATTAAGACCGTCACACTCTGGTGGAGCAGCAGTTTGGGTTAGTCGCCTCTGAAGGAACAAGCCACACACCCCTGGATTCAAGTCCTGGGTCCAGGAGGAAACAACCAGTGTAAACAATTAAATAAAAATAAAATAAATATGCTTCCTCCTCTCCTCCTGTCTCTTCCTGCCTGCCTACTTTCTCACCTTCATTCCTGCCTGTACCTTTCCTTTTAAAAAGATGGAATAGGAAAGAAAATAAATTAAGACTGAGAAAGGTTAACTAACTTGCCAGAAGTAATTGAAATAATAGAGATCAAATCCAGATATTTTTGGTATAGTATAACTGCTGAATTAATTTCAGTTATTACTGTGTTTCAGGCACTATTATACACATTTTTCATGTGTCATCTAATTTGATCTTTAAAACAGTCCAGTAAAGAAGTTAGTTGTAGCTCAGTTTTACAGATAAGGAAATTGGAACTCAAAGCATTTAAATAATTTGCCTAAGACTGTTGTTAGTGCTAGAACCCAGGTTCCAGGACCCATCTGACTGTAGAGCCTGTGCTTTTAAGTACATTTTACTTTTCTACCTCCCACATGCAAGGTTCTTTTACTATAGCACTGCTTTTCTAGCCATATTGATAGGGCAGGGTGTTGGAGCCTTCGGGAGACTGGGTGGAAGGAGAAAATGGTTTATGTCAGCCTTAAGAACAGAAAATGATGGAGTTCTGAGGTAGATTACAGTAGTTCCCCTTTTCCATGGTTTCACTTTTCTGAGGTTCCAGTTACTCATGGTCAACCACAGTCTGAAAATGTTATGTACAGTAAAATCATTAGACAGCGTGCCATTGTGGCTTAGGCAGCTGAGACAGCCGGGTCTGACCATGTAAAGTCCAAGGACCCAGATTCAAGGACCTAGGACTGGGGTAGGAAATCAGTATAAACAAGAACGCTTTTTCCTCCTCTTCCTCCTTCCTTCACTCCTCTCTTTCTGCTCTCTTTAAAAGGAACAGATATTTTGAGAAAGACTACGTACACATAACTTTTATAGCATATATTGTTATTAATTGTCCTATTTTATTATTTGGTTATTGTTAATCTCTTGCTGTAGCTAATTTTCAAATTAAACTTTATAATAGGTATGTATGAATAGAAAAAACATAATATATATGGAGTTCAGTGCTATCTGCAGTTTCAGACATTCACTTGGGGTCTTAGACTGTAATCCTGTGTTGATAAGGGAAGAACTGATACACACTTGTCCGGAGAAGTGATGTGACAGAGCACACCATTGGAAACCCATTGCTTTCTATCCCAACCTGCTCCATTAATTTAAAGCCATTTTCCTTCTCTGATTAATTAGTATGTGATTTAAATAGTTTTTTGTTTTGTTTTTAACGAAAGATGCAGGCAGAAATGAATGCAAGTAGGCGAGCAGGAAGGGAGAGGAGGAAGAAATTTATTTAGTTGTTCATCTTGGTTGCTCCCCACCCCCATCCTGCACCATCCCACCCTGCCACGGGTCATGAACCTGCGTCCTTGGGATGTATGTGGACTATATCCAGTGGCTTTACCCATTAGGCCACCAGGATAGGCCATTAAATAGTATTTTGCTGTACCATACCAGGACTACCCCTTTTGTTGGTTGTTGACATTCCTATTCAGTATTTCAGCAGTGCTAATTTAGTGCACATCAAGCATTGTTTCATTTATTTAAGTCTTCTTGTATCTGTTTTGTCTCTAAGTTGATAACAATTACAGTTACTTTTTTACATAATTTAATTCCCTTTTCCTTTAAGACTTTTTTAAAGGAAAGTTGCAGACAGAAATGAAAGAGACAGATAGGCAGAAAGGAAGAGAGATGAGGAAGAAGCATGTTTCCCTACCCTAAACCTTGCCCCTGGGTCACAAACTTGGGTCCATGTGGATTACAGCTGCCAGAAGCAGCTGACATAACCACTAAGGCACCAGTATGAGCCTCCCTTTTGCACTATTGAGTGTGTTCTGGTGTTCAATAAATTTATGTAAACTTAGCAATTAGAACTGAACAAATCATATATTCAGAGGTCTTCAGCAGTAGTTTTTGGCATTGGAAATAATTTCTACATAAGAAAGGAAATAATCAGAATTCAAGCAGAAATAAGTGAAATAAAAGCAAAACAAAAAGACAACCCAGAAGATCAGTGAAACCAAAGGTTGGTTCTTTGAAAAAAATAAACAAAATTGGCAAACCATTGGCTAGATTCAAAGAAGAGAGAAAACTCATAAACTAGAATCAGAAGTGAAAGGTGAGAAGTTGAAAAATATACCACAGAAATACAAAGCATCCTAAAAGACTACTATGAACAACTCTGCCAACAAAGTGACAAACAACCCTGTGGACATGGACAGATTTCTAGAAAAAATACAGTCTACCAAGACTGAACTGGAAAACCTGAACAGAACAATCACAAGCAAATAAATTGAAGAGATAATCAAAAGTGTCCCTAAAAATAAAAGCCCAGAACCAGATGTCTTTCTTAATGAGTTTTACCAAACCTTCAGAGAAGAATTAATACCTGTTCTTCTCAAACTCTTCCAAAATATTGGAACAGGTCACATTCCCCAAAACTTTCTATGAGGCTAACATCACACTGATACCAAAAGCTCATAGAAAGAAAATTACAGACCAGTATCTCTAATGAACATAGATGCAAAATTTCTCGATGAAATATTAACAGATTGTATCCATCAATGCATCAAAAATATCCATCATGAGCAAGTAGAATTGATCCCAGAGATGCAAGGATGGTTCAACATACATAAATCTATTAGTGTCATACACCATATCAACAAGAGTAAGAAGAAAAACTATATGATCATATCAGTAGACACAGAGAAAGCTTTTGACAAGATTCAACACCCATTTATGATAAAGGCCACATAAAACAAAACCAACATCATAGTCAAAGATGGAAAATTAAAAGCATTTCCTCTAAGGTCAAGAACAAGGCAAGGTTATTTAACACTGCTATTTAACATTGTACTGAAGGTTTTAGGCAGAGCAATTAGGTAAGAAAAAACAAAAAAAAAAGGAATCCAGATTGGAAAGGAGGAAGTAAAACTCATTATTTTCAGATTACTTGATTACATATATTGAAAACCATAAAAACTATCCAAAAACTACTAGAACTAATCAACAAATAAAGTGGCAGTTTACAAAATCAGTGCACAAAATGTCACACTCATACACAAACAGCACACTAAAAGAAAATGAAATCATTAAAACCACACCATTTAAAATATAGATTAAAAGAATAAAATACCTGGGCATATACCTAACAAAGCAAGTAAAAGACCTGTACAATGAAAAGTTTAGGTCCTTCTTAAAAGAAATAGAGGACACAGAAAAATGGAAAGACATCCCCTAACTCATGGTTGGGAAGACATCATTAAAATGATCATCTTACCCAAAACAATATACAGATTTAATGCAACCCTCATTAAAATCCCTCAGGCTTATTTCTAGAAAATAGAACAAAAGTACTTTCAATATAGGTGTTGGGAAAACTGGTCAGCCACATGTCCAGTGTGGATTTTGCTTTTGGACAGCAAAAGGATGAAGCTAGAACATTTTCTAACACCATTCACAAAGATTAACTCAAAATGAACTTGGGCATAAGACCAAAAACCATAAAGTTGTTGGAAAACAACACAGGAAAGACTTTCCATGACATCAGTTGTAGAGAGGTCTTTGGGGACTCAACTCCACCATTAAGGGAAACAAAAAGAAAAAGAAACAACTGGGACTACATCAAACTAAAGACCTTCACAATGAAAGAAGATTATCACCAAAACCAAAAGACAACCTACTAATTGGGAGAAGATATTTGCATTTCTTATTTCTGACAATGACTTAATTTCCAAAATATTCAAAGAACTCATGAAACTCAGTAACAAAACAATCCAATCAAAAAATATGAAGAGGAATTGGAGAGAAATTTTTCTGAAGAGGATATACAGGCCTCTGGACACATGAAAATGTGTTCCTACTCACTGGCTCTCAAGGAAATGCAAATTAAAACAATAATGAGATATCACCTTACACCTGAAAGACTGGCTTTTATCCAAACGTCTGCAAACAACAAATGCTGGTGAGTATGTGGAGAAACGAGAACACTTTTGCACTGTTGGTGGGAGTGCAAATTAGTACAACCCCTACAGAGAGCAATTTGGAGATTCCTCAAAAAGCTGACGATGGAAATCCCATATGATTCTGCCGTCCCACTTTTGGACACCCAAAAGATACAAAAGCACCCATCTGCAGAGATGTACGTATCCCCATGTTTATTGTAGCCCTATTCAAAATAGCTAAGAACTGGAAACTACCTAAGTGCCCAATGTCAGATGAGTGGATAAAGAAGATGTGGCACATACATACAATGGAATACTACACAGCCCTTAGAAGAGATGGAAATCTGTCATTTGAAAGAACATGGATGGATCTAGAGGCAATTAGGCTAAGTGAATAAGTCAAAAGAAATATAGATACCAGATGACCTCACTCATAGGTGGAACAAGAATAGACAAAACAAAGGAACAGATGAAACAAGACCAACCCCAAAATACTGAGATTACCAATAGTGAATGAGATGGTGCGGGGGTCAAGTGGTGGTGGGGCCCACTGGACAGTGATGAAGAACACTTCGTGATTTGGTGGAGGGCAGGATGTGTTGACCTATATCTGGGAAATGAGCAATCTTACATGAGTTTATTTTAATGTGTAGAATAAGTTATGCAATTTTAAAAATTTGAAAGATCAAAAAAACTAAATCTTGCAAAATGAAAAATGAGATAGGAAAAAAAATAATTCTAGAGATCGAGTCGGGTACTTAGATCTGCCAACAGCAAATCAGCAACTATTCATTTGAATTTTTCAGACAGTGGGTCATTTGCAAGAGAACAGTACAGGGTTTTCAGTTAAGTTTTCTTTGTTAAATACATAAGACTCGAACTAACCACCTGTTTTAAACAGTTCTAAGCACATACCTTTAATTAACAGCAATATGGTAGAAATTTCTTGACTCTAACACTTATGCCAGACTTTAGAGCTTAGAGCTTCCCTTTGTGTTGAGTTAATAAGCAAAGAACTGCTTTCTAGTGGCAGGAATATATAAGCAGAAATAACAGGAAGTAATTTATGAACTATTTCTTGTCTTACAGTAGCACTTGCACCATGGGCTTAGTCCTGCCTCTCTGGAGTGACACCCTAATTCATTTGGATGGTGATGGGTAAGAACTTTCCCTTTTTATTCTCCTATGGAAAGCTAAGGGGTGGGGTTCCTTCTTAGTGCCTATTCATTCATCTGAATGGGAGGCCCAGTGTGCCCAAATGAACTGTCATGTCAGCTGCTCAATGAGTCCTTTTAAACTTCTATTTTGTAAAGTGGAGTAGAAATACAACTTGCCAGAGCCTCTCACTCTTGTTCTTCTAGGCTGACTATGGTAAGAATCCAAACAAAGAACTAGTTTGCTGGCTCACTCTTTAATCTGAGCCTGGGGGACTGTTGCAATGCTCTCCCAGAGGATGATATGTTCTGTTTCAAATAACCTCTTGCTGCCTTTGCCAGCTGTCAGCCTACAGTATAACCCTTTTCCTGTGCCAGTTCCTTCCAGTGACCCTCCACTCCCACCTCCTGGTGTTTTTAGAATGTGTCCCCAAGAGACCAGATATGTTTGCTCTAATTTATAAACCAGGATCAGGTTTACCAAGAACCCACAGGACTTCCACGTAGAAATATATAGCAAACAGTTTGTCCGTAGCTACAGCTGGGAAACTGTTTTCCAGTGTGGGAGTCATTCATTTTGATTGTTAGTTAAAATCAGAATATTTGTTGAAGTTTTTCAGTCAAGTCCTATACTGTAATTAACATTTACCTGAAGTGCCTAATAATTCCTTCTATTGAACCTGAAGTTGCTAGCTTGGGAAGCAATCTTGAAACCTCATAACTAAAATAACCCACTCTCATTTGTGGATTTTCATCTCATGCTCTTTTTTTTCCTTAGTGGGTTCAGCGTATCAACAGACAACAGAGTTCACATATTCAAACCTGTTTCTGTGCAGGCAATGTGGTAAGAAAATTTTAAATATCTCTGATTTTTTTTAATATTTCTAAAGCAATATTCTGTGAGAAATAGAATTCAAAGTAGGACAACTGTTTGTGAAAATACTGCATGATGTTTACATATACAGGATTTTATATGATTTGTGTGGCTATCATAACTAAAGATAACCTAAAAGTTCAACTTTCAGATGATGACTGGAAAATCTTGAACATTGGTGAACAAGTGAAATTCAGAGGTGTTCTTAATCTCTGAAAGACATTTAATGGATCAGATACCCAGTTGAAACTGAGTTTTATAAGGATACATTGACTAAATTAGTAGCAGTCTGGAGCCAAGTCTAGAACAGCACACTGTTATACATTTGATTTTCAATGTCTTAAGGTAATCAAGGATAGCAGTGATAGAGTTACATTGTGGACACTAAATTTCCAGTTGAGCTACCCCCTGTAGCTCAGCAACTAAGGTACAGAGACTCTAAAGCACAAGGACCCAGATTCAAGACGTGGGGCTGGGGAAAGGAGGGTAAATAAGAACAAAATTCTTTTTAAGTTTGTTTTCTAATTGAATTGCTGCTAACTGCTTGCAAAGCTGTTTGTATAATGCAAATAAAGCCTAGAGAGAAAAGAAAAAAAAAAAAACACAAAACTTTGTAGTGGTAACTATCAGCTTTTGGGCTATTTACTGTGTGTCAGGCATTATGCCTAGTGCTTTGCATAGATTACATCTAATCATCACACAGGTTCCCAAAAATAGTATTGTTAAATACATATGGTTGAAAAAGTTGAGATTTTGGAGTGGTTACATAATGACCTGAGAGTATCTCTTGTATTTAGACAGACTAGACACTTATTTTCTTATTCTAGATTACCTAGAAAAATGATCTACTATAACCATGAAATGATGTGACTCTAAGATTCAGTCACTGGCACACCTTGATGGCCTTGCAGATTAGTCTGCCATCTCTGGCTGGCACAGTTCACATACATCCCTAGGACCCAGGTTCTCGATATAGGGCTGAGGGGAATAACCATGATGAACAACTAAGTAAAATATTCTTTAAAAAAAAAATTCGGTTTGGGATTTGAACTTCACTTTCTCCTTCAATTGCCTATTATGTAGTGTATGTCCCTATGAGGAGCAGAATAGACAGAAGGCAAGCCAAATAACAAATAAAGGAGCCTGAAAGACTCCAGGCTGATAATCTACTCCTGAATAACATTGAAAGGCTTGAGGTGGGTGAGGTCCTAAAGCAGAGTCAACTGAACAATTAACAGTCTTATTTGTTCAGTAATTGAGGTAGGATAGCATTTCAGGTCATGTGTTTTGACAAGATTTTCTAATTTAGAACATACCAGGTAAAACCAAACTGCAGTAAGTCCCATAAATGAGTGTATTTTCACTTAAGGTTTTTATATTTGGGGTAGGAATTCAAAACAGTCTTAATTTTTAGGAGTGAAAAGTCAAACAATAAGCTGAAGCTTCGGTATTCTAAAGTTGACTTACAGCTCTAGTCCGGGCAGTGTTAGTTTATTGCAGCATAAACATTTCTTTTTTTTTTTTTTTTTTTTTTTTTTTGGTGTACTGCAAAGGTGAGTTGAAAGTACAGGAAAGAAAAAAAGATGATGCATAATACATGTATCTAGCAGCATTTAGATTAGTTATTTCCTTCACAAAAAGGTAGTTTCAAGTACCAGAGGTAGCTACACCTTGAGTGTATCCTAGGACACTTGCCCCATGCACTTTCGGTCTATGCTATTGAAGCCCGTGTCTCCCAAGTAAAGAAAATATGCATGATATATACTAAACTGATCCTTGCCTTTGAATCTGTACTGAAACCAAAGTTTGCTGAGAATTTGACTGCCTTCTCAGAGAATTTGTCTTACTTTGAATAATAGGAAATCTATTCTCCTGAAACATATAGTATTGTAAATTAAATGTTAATTTTATTTTATTTATGTTACTTATTTTTTTTAAAGAATGGTATAGGCAGGAATGAAGGCAGTAGGAGGCATCACTGCTCCAACTGGGTATGCCCATTAATTTTATTTTAACCCCACAAAAATAAAAGACTGCAACTTTTTTTTTTAAGGAATGGTACAGACAGTGATGAAGGATAGTAGGCAAGCAGGCACGAAGAGAGAAGAGGAAGAAACATTTTTAATTTTTATTTAGTTCTGTTCCCCTTCTCCCCACCCTCCACGCTGCCTCGGGACTCACAACTAGGACCTTGGGATGTATGTGGACTATGCTTGGCTGGAGGTGGTGGACCTAACCACTACTCTACAAGGGTGGCACTGCAACCTTGTTTTTAAAAGTAGAAATCTATTTCCCAGTTTAAAATGAGCTTCATGTTTTTTCTCTTATCATTGGCAATGTGTTGGGGTTTTTTACTTTTTATATTATATTGAATTGACAAGGATTTAAGGAATAAATATTGTCCTATACTATTGGTAGGAGAAAAAACTGGGGTGACCTTTCTGGAGAATGATTTCCCAATATGCCTTCTTATCATTTTGTATGTCCTTTAACCTAGTAATTCTAAGAATTTATCTTTAAGTAATAATCATAGGTATATGCAAAATTTTTAACATTAAGAATGTCAGTTTCTAATAATAGCAAAAAATGGATAATAATTTGTCT
Source organism: Solenodon paradoxus (assembly GCA_004363575.1). Classification (NCBI taxonomy): domain Eukaryota; kingdom Metazoa; phylum Chordata; class Mammalia; order Eulipotyphla; family Solenodontidae; genus Solenodon; species Solenodon paradoxus. The sequence goes on along the minus strand of RJWH01000352.1, from coordinate 456,525 downwards.
AAATAGTTAAATTATAGACTATCCATGTTACAAGATATTTTGTAGCCATTAAAAATTATCTATTTGAAGAATATTCATTGACTAGGAAAGATGGTGATGACAAGGTATAAAGTAAAAGAGCAAGCTAAAATGGTATGCAGAATATGGTCTTATCTTTCTTACTGATGTATGCTTACATGAAAATACTGGAAAGACCTACACTAAAACCTTAATAGTGGTTATTTCTGGGTGGTCAGATTATAGAATGTTTCTGCGTTTTACCTAAGGTCCCTAACTTTCTAAAGTGAGCATGGGTCACTTCTGTTGTGAAAGAAAAAAATAAAAAGACATTTTTAAGAAAAAGATGTAAATAGAGTACCCACAAAATTCTCTCATACTGTCTTTTTCCCTTAGGAGAGAAACATGAGTTTATAGCTAAGACATTTTATTCAACAACTGCCTTATGAACTAGGTGTTCTTTTAGACACTTGGGTTATGTCAGTAAACAAAATGTAGGAAGATCACTGTTCTTGTGCAAAGAACTTCCTAGTATTTCTGGTTTTAGCTTTTCCCGAGCATATAACCAAAAAGGTAATTTCAGTTTTGTTTATCCTTCTTGAATTTCTAAGTTCAGAGTCAGATGTTTAATTAGTCTCACTATGACCAGAGTTATTTTTAGAAAGTAGCTCAAGTGTATGAATCAATGGTTTGGAAGAACTAGGAGATGAAGGCTGCAAAAATGATAAATGTCATTTAAGTCAGTACTTCCTGGACATTAAAAGACAGGTTCTCAAGACTTAGGGACATCTATATCTATATCTGTTACATCTTTTTGGAGCCTCTAAAAATCACAGGGAATATATGCTGTGGCATGATTCTGTGCCAAGGGAAACAAATCTTTATATAGAAATGGTTGAGATCTTTAGTTTTCTAATGATATAGCATAGTCACAGCATGTTTCCAATTGTAGGATCATGAGCTCCATAGGTACTGAGACCTACTCTTCACTATTGGGTTGCAGGTCTCCTACTCCCGTAAGTCTCCGCCTACCAACAAACCTTATGTAATGTATCTTTGAGTAAGAAATGTCTAGTTGATTACTATGGAGAGATAATGTACTATAAACCAGAATAATTGAATCTTGAAATACATGTAGTAGATTCTCAAGAGACCAAATTCTACAGGATTTAAAATTTGAAAGAATTGGGAGTACATACAAATTATTGGCATTTTGATACCCCTAGCTCTACAGTGCTCATTTCTTAATATATCTTTCAGGTCTGCATTACAGAGTTTACACAAGGCTTGTGAAGTGGCCAGAATGCATAACTACTACCCGGGCAGCCTGTTTCTCACCTGGGTGAGTTATTATGAGAGCCATATCAACTCAGATCAATCATCAGTCAATGAGTGGAATGCCATGCAGGATGTGCAGTCCCATCGGCCTGACTCTCCAGCTCTCTTCACAGACATGTAAGTCACTTTGGTGAGGATAGTGAAAGTCTTCTCTATTGTGTCCTAAGAGGTCATAAACAGCATGTTTTTCACTAATCATTCCTCTTCAGGAATTAACCTTACTTTGAGATACTTGACCTTAACTATAGACTAACTGCTACATATAAAGAACACTAGTCTTCCTATTGTCTGCAAAGGCCGGAGGAGTTTCACGTGTGGGCACAATGAAGTCTTCACAGTTAAGAACTAAAATACCATAAAATCCCATTAATTCAGATTCCACTGATTTGAAATTTGAGTTTAAAGGAGTTGGACTAAAGTCTGCCTATCCATCAAAGAAGCTTTGTTAAGCAAATTAGTGACAGAGACGGTCTTAGAGGAATATTTTTAATACATAAGAAAACAAAATGTTTCCAGTCAATTTAAGAGACTGCTTAGTTGGTTAAGCTAATGTTTCTTTTTTTAAGGAAAAGCACAGACAGTGATACAGGTGAGTAGGCAAGCAGGCGGGAAGAGAAAAGAGGAAGAAAAATTTTTAAATTTTTATTTAATTCTGTTCCCCTCCTCCCCACCCCCCACCCTGCCTCAGGACTCAAAACCAGGGTTGATATCTGTTCAGATTTTTAAAAATATTTTGTAAGTGTTTTACTCAACTCCACATTTGCCTGGTTAAGTCTTTGTTGGCAATATTTTATTGACTCTCCCTGGTACAACTGAGTTGGATAAAGGCCTGAGATGGAGCTGTTGTTTATTTCCTTTTTAGATCTCTGTCTTAAATTATTTTGGAAATTTTTCACACTTTATTTCCTGCTTTGGAAATTAATCAGAATGTTTATTTTGCTCTGAATTGATCTTTCTTCACTTCCAAGGCATTCTACAGCTGGGAAAGAAAAGTAGCTACTTTACTTACTATTTGACCTTACAAACTTAAAGTAATGCCAAAACAGTTCATGGTTAGTTTTCAAAGACAATTTGAATAGCAGTGCTTTTTACTAGAAGTGAAATTTCTAAGAATCTTTTTTGCATAGAGTGTTATTGGTGTTATTGGGTGTTATTATTATAAGACTTCCTTTTCTGCAGCCCTAGTTCTTTCAAGATCCCACAGTAGCTACAGACTTAAGGATTAATCTGGATTTCAGAATCTTAGGACATGTTATTGATCTTATGCTTTATAATTGGATATGATCTCATCTGCTCAAAAATGGACATTTTGGACCAGACTTACATGAAAGGAAAAAAAAACTAATTTTTTCCTGATTTTATTAGAGAAAATTTGGAAACTACATTGCGTGCGCACGCGCGCACACACACACACACACACACACACACACACACATGACAGACACAGAAAAGAAATTGTCCATAGTCTTTATATATCCCCAAGCAAAAAAAAAAAAAGGTAAAATATAGTCCCTGGCATACATAGTAGAGACTCATTAAAATGTTCATTCTTGGCACACCCTGGTGGCTTATCAGATAGGGCTGCCCAGTGCTGTCCATGCATATCCCAAGGACCTGACTCAAGGGTTTGTGGGGAATAACCAAGATGAACAACTAAATAAACAATAAATAAATGCTTCGTTTTCTCTCTCTTGTTGCCTTCTTGCCTGCTCACCATAGTTCCTGCCTGCACATTTCCTTTAAAAATTCTTGATGTGCCTTTGTGGTTCAGGTGACTAAGATGGCTGGGGTGTGAACCATGTAAATTCCAAGGACATTGGTTTGATACCTGTGGCTGGCATAACAAAACAAAAAATATAAGCATACATGTATTATATACGTGCATTTTTTTCCCTCCTTAACATATTTCTTCCTCTTCTTCCTTTCTCTCTTTAAAACAAAAAGAATATCATGAGGCAGATATTATTCTTGTCCTCATTTTATAGAAAAGGAAACAAGCTCACAGAAGGGAAGCAATTTGTTCAAGATCACACAGCAAGTATCAGGACTAGGATTAAAACCCAAGGGTGTCTGTTCCCAGACCAGCACTGCCTAAAACAAGTGTAAAGGATTGGGAGAAAAGTTGCTGACTAGGTAATCTAATCTGTGCACACAGGTGCTAAAATTTATTCTTACCAATATTTCCTTGAAAGACTGAAATGTGTAACTTTCTGCCATTAACTTTGTCTAAGGAAAATATTGGGAGCATGGTTAAGAATTTTTTATCATAGTAAGACACAGATACCTTGACTGATTGTTAGGGAAGAGCCCCAAGGTTATAGGGTCAGAGCATCCATCTTTGAAGATTACCAAAGCTATTTTTGCAACCAGTGATAAGGCTCTAGGCAGCAAGGGCAGGAAAGATGCCTAAGGCTTATTATTTCACTTTCATCCAAATAAGGAACTGCAGAGCAGATACCTTTCTTGAGTAGGTAGAAAGGAAAGAGGAGTATGAAACTGCTCTGTCAGCCTCGAAATTCTACATAGTATGAAATAATGTTTTATTAAGAAGCATCCAGTTACATTGAACCAATATCTTTCTAGCAATTTGAGAATTAATAACCTGGTTTTATTTCATATTAAAGTTCCGAGGATAATTTTATTTTTAAGAGAGTCAGAAGACTAAGGGAAGCAACATAATCCTGCAGGTAGAGTGTTAAGCTGGGCTGAGAGTTCTGGTTCTCCTTCCAGCTGTGTTTATGGTCATTGGCATATCATTTAAACTTTCAGCTGTTTATTTCCTTTATCTGTAAAACGAGCTAACAATTTCATGGAGAGATTGTGAGAGCTTTCGTGACAAGGAAAGCAGTTTAGTGGAAGTACTCAGACAGTTAATCCCTAAACCCCACTTGGGAGGAGAATTTCATTGAAAAAGCAGGGGATCACTCTTCCCCATTTTCCACTTTCTAGAAGCATAACAATGAGGGATCAGTAAAAGGTGGCATTTTAGGCATCGAAAACCGAGTTCCACAATGGGCCATACCACTGGTCTACCCAGGCCAGTATTCTAGCTCAGGAGTAATTGATGAGAAAGTGTAGGTTATCATCCTCTGTTGAGGTATAATCTATCTGTCTTTACCCCTTCATGGATCTCTATGTATGAATATATTTAAAGGCTTCTCAACATGTACAACCTCTTCAAATAAGTAATTTCTACATGTTTACATTCTACACGTTTTGAAAAGAAACTTTTTAAAATATAATTTTCTTAATGCTGTGTCCTCAGAATAGAAATTTTAGAGTAATAGAGACAAGGCCTGCCAATTTGGAAACATAATTAAATGGAACATTCATTATTAACTTAGATTCCTACCTAAGAAAAAAATCACCATTTCTCTCTTGTCAGACCAACTGAACGTGAGCGAACAGAAAGGCTAATTAAAACCAAATTAAGGGAGATAATGATGCAGAAGGATTTGGAGAATATTACATCCAAAGAGGTAAGAGATCTTGAGTCTTTTTTCCAAGACTAGGAGTGTGATAACTGTAGGTATGGGATTAGAAATGATGAGTGATAATAATTAAGAGGGACTTTACAGAAATTAGTACAGTATGTCATCTTTGTTTCAGATACGAACTGAGTTGGAAATGCAGATGGTGTGCAACTTGCGAGAATTCAAGGAATTTATAGATAATGAAATGATAGTGATCCTTGGTCAAATGGATAGCCCTACACAGATATTTGAGCACGTATTCTTGGTAAGTCTTAGGGCCACTTTAAATAATGTGGGAAAGCTAGTCCACACTAACTCATGAGGGCAACTGTTTATTATATTTAAATAAAATGTAAACATATTAAAAACAAAGGTAATAAGCTCTTCCTCAGCCTACGGATGTGGCAACCATCTCCTATTCCACATCATGGTCACCCTCAGACTCCTCCTGAAGCCAAGGTAGTCAAAAAACAGGACCAACAAGTTCTGTCAGACTGGTAAGTCAAAATTAAGCGTCACTGGTGCAAACCCAGAGGTATTGACAACAGCATGCACAGAAGATTCAAGGGCCAGTTTTTGATGCCCAGCATTGGTTATGGGAGCAACAAGAAAACAAAGCACATTCCGGAAGTTTCTGGTCCACAGTGTCAAGGAGCTGGAAGTGCTGCTGCTGCTCGTCAAATCTTATTGTGCTCACATTGTTCACAAAGTCTCCTCCAAGAATCACAAAGCCATTGTGGGAAGAGCAGCCCAGATGGCCATTTCAGGCACCAATCCCAATGCCAGACTGTGGAGGGGAGAAAACAAATAGTTTGTGCACACATTGTATTGTGTTGATAAAATTATAAAACTGACAAAAAAAAACAAAGGTAATAAATACTCAAACCTTATTACATCCTAATTATTTTACTACATTTTACTATTCCATGTTCTTAGAATTAGCTACTTCTATTGAATAGTAGAAATGTTGTAATGGTATGCTTCTGGTCATCTCTTCCCAATTCTTTATTCTGTGACATCAAGCTGGTGGATTAAAATTGACTATGATGGGCCTATTTATACCAAGGAAATTGGCAAATGCTACATACAAATCAAGCATCTTTTCGACAGGGGTTGGTCTTCATAATAGTTCACATCAAAACAGACTAGTTCACAATAATTTTATGCAGTGTAAACAATTAGGATGATCCTTTGAGGTCACTCTTTCATATCTGCCAGATGTACTTAAGGTCTGATATATCTGATCATAGCAGGTGGGAACTGCTTCTAACTCAGATGCCATTGGACTTTAAAAAAAAAAAAATTTGGAACCTTGTAGCTACATTTTGAGTTCCCTGAATACTTTTGTGGTTACCAAAAATTCAGTGACTTTAAATTATTCTTCATGGTTTCTGAATATTCAGTGACCTGTAATTAGCCCCAAGAGATTTTCTGTGACAGATAGGAAGAAAACTTCTAAAATCCTAAGACCCATTTTCCTCCCAAATCTATAGAGTTCTAGTTTTCATCTGTATGTACATGGTAGAAGGAACAAGGTCAACAAGGATAATTAAAATCAATGGGGTACACCAAAAACTTGTTTTTGTTTCCACTTCCCACTCACTTTGACCAAAAATGCTAACAAGAAATTAAATCAACTAGTTTGAATTTCACTTCCTTTCTCTGATGACGGCATTTGTGAACTGTGAAATGATTAGAACCTGGGAACAGGAGAGAAGAGGAATAGATGCATAGGAACTGATTAAACTGGATCATCCCACCCTGAATATTCAACAAGAGTTTATTTCACCAAGCAGTCAAACTGTCATTGAAGCCTTGTGCAGTGAATTAATTTGTTGACACTATAGTGTATGTGTGCTTATTGAGTGATTCATGGTCACATCTAACTATGAAACTACTCATGAAAAGCTGTGAGCTGGGAGGGGACCTTGGTATCCATTACTTTCACTTGTCCAATATCTGTTGCCATTTCTAGATGTAAATTATTCTGTAGAACTATCACTGTCATTTGTAAATCACCTGACTTTATTGTCATTTGTGTGTATTTTCACAGAGGTTCATTTAGTCACCATTATTTTATTACTGGAAATAATTTTTGTATTATCTTTAGAAAACTTATGAGTCACTCATTCAGATGGACCCTGCCCCCAACTGTCTCCATGTAATATGACTAGTTTTTTTGAAGGGCAAATGCCTGTAGCCAAAAATAGCTCATGTTTCAAAGTAACCAAAACTTCAAACCTGGAAGTCACTTCCCATTGAGTTTGGATCTTAATACCTAAAAGGATATAGACATGGAAAATAGTAATCTAAGCAGAAAGAATAATCTCATCCCCCCCACCTCCAAGTATAGTTAATAGTTAACTACAAAGGCATTTGTGTATTTGTACCAATAGGTCATCATATTATTTCATTATTATTGGCATATTCTTTTGTCTTGGGTTTTTTCTTTTTGTTTGGTTTTTGTTTGTTTTTTCGTTTTGTTTTTTTCACCCTGGTCCCAGGTCTCAAACCTGAGTTTATAGGCTTTACATGGACTGTGCCTTAACCACATTCGCCACCTGAGCCACAGGGCGCACCAGGTTTCATCTTACCACAAAAAATCATTCATGTTCATTGTAGAAAACTTAGAAAATTTTAAAAGATAATAAATAACATTTAGTCAGCTTTGAGAGATAAGTATTGTTATCTTTCATAATATAATATTGCCTTTCAGTCTTTTTTACTTTTTTAATATGTATCTCCATATCTTTGAAGAAAGAAAAGTCTGTTCAGCTTTAGATATAATTCTGTTTTTTAGAGTCAGGGCATGGTCTTTCCAGTAAGAATATTTTTCTTATTTGGGAAAAAGCTTTCAAACTAGAGAATCCTGAAATTTAACTTATTCAACAAAATAAGTATATGAACATGTCTTAACATCTTCTTGTACTTCTTCCTTGATGGCTTCCTCCCTTTGTTTGTAGTACCATATCCTGTGTCCAGACTCCTGTCTCTTCTCTAGTGAGTCTGTGCTCTGCGGGCTTTCCCAGCAGTTGACAGGGAAAAAGCGGTCTTATTCGAGCTGCAAGTGGTGGTGTTAATTTTCTGCAAAGTCATTTCATTGTGTGCATTGCTGTGATGCCTGGAGTACAAGCAGAATGATTTCTCCCCTCCCTCAGGAAGAATGCTCAGCTCTGCAGTGATGTTTATTTGGAAAGATGTCCAGCCAGCATGGAAAGAAAAATTGTACAGCATAGTTTAAAGAAAGTCTGTAACAAGGATTAATATCTGAAGAGAGGATTAATTGGTTGGAAGCCAGGGTATTTCCACAAAAAGAGGTTCTTCCACACCCTTAAGGGTATACTACTTCTCTGAGCTGGAAGTCTTTGCTCAACCAAATCTCAGTATCATCAACTCTCCTGGAGGCTATCCGATTTAGCTGGAAAAAAAAACCTATTTGTGAACAGAGATCTTTTGCAGAAAAGCAGGCAGCTTTTCTTAAACAGAGGAAACACAGGAACATTGTGTTGTACGTAATTGTTTGGACAACCAATAATTTTACTTGTCAATTGAAAAGTCAGACTTTTTACTGCTGATTGCTGTCTTTCCAAAAATTGACATTACAGATCTTTTAAAAATAGTATTTCCTGCATGCCCTGGTGGCCAAGCAGTTAAAACCAGGCGTAATCCAAGACCTGGGACCCGGAAACAACCAAGACGAACAACTGAACAAAATAAAGCGCTTCTTCCTCCTCGCTCTTATTGTAGGTTCAGAAAAATAGAGGACATGTGAATAAGTGACACATTAGTCAAATGGGCTACTCTAATCATTTTCATGCTTTTTGATCCTCAGCTGGAAATGTGTAGCATAAACTTTTCTTAGAAGGAAAAATTTGTATCTGTCTGGTTGCAATGTGACTCACAGCCTTGAGGATATAAGTGTGATATAATGAAGAAGATAGGGGTACAATCCTTGGAGATTGCCTCAAGTTGTATTGATCTTTGCAGAGCCCTAGGATAGTGCTTTTCATTTGCCATAATTGTGCTCTCCTCCTCTATTTTGTTTGGAACAGTTGGACCCCAGCAAGCCTCTTTCCTTGAGAACAACATTTGACAAGAAATCAGTTGCTTGAGTACTTGGGCCAGGGTACAGTGTAGGGAAACCAGGATGAAAAAATGGAAATGACCTTACTAAAAATTTATTATAGACCTAAGATTTCATTTTGCACTTCAGTAAGATTAAAATATACTTTGCATAATTACTTAGAACATAAAACCCCCATGGAATTATGTCATTGTAAACCTGAGAAGCATGGAAAGGGAAAAAAAAAAAAAGAGATTGAGTCTGAAGAACCCCTGGGAAGTAATATGCATGACTTTTATATTGAGGTCAGAAAAGTAATTACACCATGTTGACTCCAGTTCTTTCTTTTAGGTTAAACGTGAAATAGCCCAAGTCACTTTATATGGGTTGCACTGTGTCAGTAGTCACTGCTTTTAATTTACTTTGTTTCTGGATATGTTTCATTTCAGATTGTCAGATTTCATTCTCTCTGGACAGGTAGATGAAAGCCATGGACTTTCCCGTCACATCAGGGTTATTTCCATCTAACTGGACAGAGTTCTGCAGAGGATTTACATTTCTATATTAAGAAGTGAGGTGGTCACATTTCCCTGGCACCAGTTAAGCCACTCAATCCTTATTGCTTAGCCTGTGTGTCCTCGAAGTCCTTTGTAGTTCTTGCCTCTTTCTCTACCACAAGAACTGAATTTTCTTATGTTGAACATAAAGCTTCAAAATCACCCATATTTTCTGAAAGAAAGCTGAGCCCTGGTCTGTAGAAGAAAAAAATCAGTTGTTCATCATCACTAATTGACCTTTTCCAAAATGGAACTTCAGCACAGTGTCCTTGAGATCTCCCAGTTCAACAGCCAGATTACAGATCACTGGTAACACAGTAATAGTACTTTTATAACACCCAACAGCTTTCAAAGTACTTCATTTACTTAATTCATTTGATTATTCATTCAAAAACATTTGTTTATGGATCCTCTTTATTGAATCAAGCATGAGGCTAAGATATTTTTACAGTCTGATACAATTCCATAAAGAGGGAGTGATGAATCATGTCAAATAGACGTTCATAGAAGGCCAGTGGAATAAGGATACAAATGTGACCTCTGGATTAGAAATTAGGAGAGGTCATTAGTAATGTAAGCAAGAATAATGAAGGTAGAAACCAGAGTATTGTGAGTTGAGACACCTAGAAAATGAAGAATTAAAGAAAGTAAATATTAGATTACATTTCTGTGAATCTTGACGGACGAAGTAAAGAGACAAAGGGCAATATCTAGAGGAGGGTTCAGGATGGAGGATTTTTGTTTGTTTTTTTAAGGAAAGTTTCAGGCAGAAAGAGATAGGAGGAAAAAGCACTTTATTTTATTTACTTGTTCACTTTGGTTGCTGTCCCTGGCCCCCCAATCTCAAACCTGAGTCCTTAGGATGTATGTGGACAATATCTGGTGGCCTTATGTACTAGGTCACCAGGGTGCACCTTTTCTTTCTGTTTTTTTGTTTGTTTCCTTGTTTGTTTGTTTGTTTGTTAAAGGAAAGGTGCAGGCAGGAATTAAGGTGAGAAGGCAGACAGGCAGAGAGAGCGAAGAGGAAGAAACATTTTATTTTATTTCCATTTTAGTTGTTCAGAGTGACTGTTTTCCCTCTGGACCAGGGACTTGAATCCAGCAGTATGTGGTCTGCATTCTTCATAGGCATTTGACCTAACTGCTACTGTACCAGGACAGGCTTCATTTTCATAAATAGGAGAAACTATATTTATAATTTCAGGGGAAAGTACTCATTAGATATTTAGGACTGTGGTGAGCAATGGGCTATATAGGATTATGGGGAACCCAAATCTGTTAATGCTAGATTTTATTGAATGCATAATTCTAAAATAAGTAATTTTTTTAAAGGAAAAGGATAGGCAGGCAGAAAGAGAGGATGAAAAAGCATCTTTATTTTATTTTTATTTTAATTAACCCTTGTTGCTTTCCCCTGGGCCCAGTACTCAAGCCCAAGGGTATGTGACTTGCTCCTTCCATCCTTTGGGACCTAACCACTGCTCCACCAAGGTACACCAATAAGTAAATTCTTATTTTAAATGTTTGCTTTTTCAAAAAACAAAAGCCAATAACTAAAAGATGGAAAATGGAACATTTCAATGAAATATTGAAAAATTGTTTGCTTTCAGCCGGGGGATGTGGGGATGGGGGTGTCGAGTTTTACTAGAAAGAAAAATTCAAATTAAAATGACCCTGAGATAACATACATACCTATCAGGTTGGCAAAAAAGTTCAAAAGCTTAACTATACATTTTGCTGGCATTCCTGGTGAGAATGCAGAATCGTTTTATCCTCTTTGGAGGGGAATTTAGCAGTATCTAACAAAACTATGCATTTACTAGCAGTCTAGTTTCCACAAATAAGAGACATTATTCATAGGAGAATTAATTGAATAAGGTATTATATCACTACCCAGTAAAATATTATACATATGTAAGAAACAATAAGGAAAATTCTGTGAACTCTGATATGGAAGTAAGGGGGGGAAAAGTATATGAAATATACTACTTTTGTATAAGAAGTAACAATAAGTATACGTTGGTTTATTTTTCTCAAAATAGAATATAGGTAGAATAAGTCAGAAATGAATGAAAGTAATTATGGGAATTAAAAAGATAAAGGTGGGAAACTTCAAGTTTACTTTTTAATAAACTTTACTTTCAACCATGTAAAAGATTTACATATTCAAAAAAGTTAAAAAGAAAAGACTGGAAAAAGCTTACCCTAAAAGTGAATACAAACAGAACAATGAACCTAAATGCATATCACATTCATAACGCCACATAAATTAATGTAAGTAACTAATATTTGAACTTAATAGGCTTATTATTGGTTGTGGTATTGGTATAATAATCTTGAAACTATTATCTAAGTAAAACAAATGAGTTGTTAAGAGCCAATGTTCTCCCTGAAGCAGAGTGATAGACACAATGAAACAAGAAAGGAAGGAAGAATCTTGGGTTTTGGGGTGTTGAATCTGAACTGGGGTGCTCAGATTTTTTTAGAAATATTTCTTCTGTCTACTGAAAAGTTTTAGAAGCAGTGACACCCAGAAGTTATGGGCATATCTAATTAATGCCGTTCTCCACTAAAAGAATCAGAGTTCCTTGTGGAAATGACTGATTCCACTCACAAAGTGAATCTGGAACAATTCTTGGTAACAGAAGGCTAGGATATATTCAGGGACTAATGGGGGTCACATAAAATTCTACTTGAAAAAATTCCCACTGGCCAACTTCAGGACAGTTTGTCAAAAAAGACACTAAAATAATGATGGCGGTGAATTATAACATACTAAATATAAAAAGAATCCAAGAGTCTGTGGTGATTCTCAGGTGAAAGTATAATGGTTGAATGCCAACTAACATGGAGAAGGAATGCTGGAATTAGAAAAATCACTGTTCGTATCTTCTAATAAAATAATTGATTTGAGTAAGATCAGTAATTGATGTTGAAATCAGAGTAAGAAATTGTTGTGAAATGGGATAGTCACATGGCTTCAAGGATTACTAATTCCTAATGATAATTAATTGTAAAGGAACCTTTACAGTAGGAGAATGTGGCAGACACAAAGGTTTCAGACTCCTGGAACTCAAACTCAGCATGACAAATAATGGGACCAACTAATATTATGTGTCTCATGATTTGATGGCAATAGGAGTCTTGCCATTAATGTTTGACCTGAAACATCAGAAAATAATCAGACAAGCCATATTGTGAAGAGCTCTTCAAAATGTCAGTGTCATAAAATGCAAAATAAAAATAAAGGTGGGGGTGGGCTGGTCTAGATTAAAGGAGCTAGAGATATGGCAACTAAATATAAAGTATGATCTTGACTGAAGACACTTTAAAATTAAAATATGGATAATAGAGTTTATTATATTGTTATCCTTGGTTGTAAAAAATTGAATTATTTAGGAAAATGTTTTTGTTCTTAAATGATACGTGATCCAGGTATACCCTGGTGGCGTAGTGGTTAGGTCTGTCACCTCCAGAGAAGTGCAGGCCACATACCCCTGGGTTCAAGTCCTGGGTCTGGAGGAAAACAACCAGTGTGAACAGCTTAATAATAAAATTAAGCGCTTCTTCCTCCTCTCTCTCCCTGCCTTCCTGCCTATACCTTCCCTTTGGAAAAAAAAAATATATATATATATATACATGATCAGGTAACCCCAACTTCTTAGATACAACATAGTACACTAGAAAGAGTCTAGGCTTTAAAATGAGATCTGAGGGCATGACCTTGTGGCTCAGGCAGCTGAAACTGCTTGGTGTGGACCATATAAAGGCCAAGGACCTGGGTTTGTGATGGGGCGGTGGTAGGGGAGTGGCGAGAATAAACAAAAATGCTTCTTCCTCCTCTCCCTCTTTTTTTCCCTCTCTTTAAAAAAATAGAAAGAAATCTGAGTTTAATTAATAATAAAGCCACTTCGTTCATTAAAAAAAATGTTTATTATAAAACCTGCCAAAACTATAGACATCTAGTTTAGATTGGAGAATGGGCAAAGACACCTCCAATAATGTTATGTTGAGCAAAAATTATTGGAACATTGAGAGCTGATATTCTTCTTTGTGAAAATGAAGGCAACTTTCTTCATACCACTTGTGAAAACTAAATTTGAGAATATGTAAAGTGCCTAGCACATAAAGAAGAAACTCGGTAGATGTTATTGACCTTTTTATAAACTGATTCTTCCTTCACAGGACTCCTTTTCAAGTATTGTATTTGGTTGACTTGCTAATATTCTCTAATGATGTCCTTTTGGTTCCACAGGGCTCAGAATGGAATGCATCTAACTTAGAGGACTTGCAAAACCGAGGGTAAGCACACATAGCAATTACTGATAGCCCATGTGATAGAAATCACTTTTTATATTTACATTTTTCATTAAAGGAGGTATCAGTGAATAACTAAGCTTAAGAATTACTTCCAGTTGAATCTGATCAGTTGTAATCTAATAAAAATTTAAATGGTTATTCTATTGTTTCCCCTTATCTCCTGAGAAAGACCTGTTGTTTCAGTGGAAAGGCTTTATTTTTCAAAAACAAATATGCAAGACTTTTTTTTTGATGTTATTTAAAACCAAATGCATGTAGTAGGTCTTCTCATTTGATTTTGTTGTTGTTTTGTTTTTAACTTTTTTAAAGATGTTTAAGATTTTAGCCATTTAGCAAAATTGAGAGAAAGAGCATAGACTTCCCATATATCTCTGTTTCCACATATGCATGGCCTCCATTATCAGAATCCCCACCAGGGTGGTGCATTTTGTTGCAATTGATGAACATACATTGACACAATGTATGACATAATCACACAATGTCCATAGTTTACATTATGAATCTCTCTTGGTGCTAACGCATATTGTGGCTTTGGATCAATATATAATGACAAATATCGATCACTATGGTATTCTACAGAATATTTTCACTGCCCTAAAAATCTTTCCCCCTACCTATCCCCTATATCCCCAACCTCTGGCAAACTATGATATTTTTACTGTCTCCATGTCTACATTGTGTTGCTCTTTTTATTTTTTTAAGGAAAGGTGCAGGAAGGAAGGAAGGGAGAGGAGGAAGAAGCAGTTATTCATTTTATCCAGGTGTTCATCTGGGTTTCTTCCTCTACCCTGGGACGCAAACCCAGGTCCCTTTATGCCAGCTAAAGATAGCAAACCTACTAAACCATCAGGGCATGCCTATTGTCCATTTGATTACTATTGTTATGTAAGAGTACCTCAAACTGCGTATGTTGGACTTAGAGAGATGTTCATTGACATTCATCAAGCGTCTCCTGTGGGTCAAGTTCAGTGCTAGATGCTAGAGATCCAAAGATAAATAAGTCTCAGTCCCTTCCTTTTATAGTCAGCTGCTTTAAGTCTAAGTAGGTTATAAGTGTAAAATGGACAAGTTTCTGAAATTGAACAAGACCTCTCTGCTATTAAGAAATGCGCCCTAGTGGAGTAGCAATTAGGTCCTCCACCTCTGACTTAGAAAAGTCCACATACATCCCAAGAACATGGGTCCATGACCTGGAACCAGGGGCAACACCAAAAATGAACAACTACATACAATTTTTTTTAAAGATGATTCTCTTCTTCTTTCTTCCTGCCTTCCTGCTTACTCACCTTCATTCCTGCCTACACCTTTCCTTAAAAAAACAGAAAGAAAGAAAGAAAGAAAGAAAGAAAGAAATGTGCTCCTTAGAGAAGCGTAATTATTTGGATTATAGCTATTAAAACCATGGTGGATATTCAGTAAGCAAAAAGCTGCCTTCCTTCCCTTTTACTCCTTAGCTAATGCCTACATTTTTATTGAACTTGGCCTTCAGAGGTCAAATCACTCCAAGAAAAGAAGAGATCATATCTGGAAATTGACCCCACTAACTTCATTGTGGACAGAGATAAGACCTAATGAGACTCAGGTAGTGATGGCTTCCTGACTGGTTGCTAGCTGCTCGTTTCCTCAGCTATAAGTCAACTTTCTGGTTATGTTTAATTTTTTTCCCAAAAGAAAAGTTTGTCATAATTGCTAAAATGAAGTTGGTGCAGGATTTAAGCCAAATGATTATACAGAAGTTCTGGGAGGAGGGGGGCAGTTGTCGGAAATCTAGTTACTTTGTTTAAGAGATGAAAATAACTAGAATTTCCAAATTTATAATTGATAAGGATTGAATCTAGGTTCTTGGAAACAGAGACTTTATCTTAATTTTGTATACCCAGCTCAGAACTTTATACCAAGAGAGTACTTCATAAATGTGAAGAAATGATAGAAAAATTACCACACGTGTGAGACTGTGACTTATCAAGATAAGAAAGGGAGAAAATCAATTAGTAAATTAGGCTGAGAATTCAAAGCCTAATCATCTATCTGCCATATTTCCTATTTGAGCCTGGAAAGCTTAAGCCTAGGTGAGTTGTTTTCTGAAAAGGATCCTTAAAAATGACTCTCAGGGATGAGAACCCCTGATGTAATTAGAACTTTTTTTTTTTTTTTTTTTTTTTTAAAGGAAAGGCGCAGGCAGCAATGAAAGCAAGTAGGAAGGTAGGAAGAGAAAGGTGGAAGAAAGCACTTTATTTTATTTAGTTCATCTTGATTGTTCCCCCCAGCCGTCACACACAAAACCAGGTCCTTGGGATATATGTGGACTGCGTTCAGCTGAAGGGGCGGACTTGTCACTAGGTCACTAAAATTCATCAGAATAATCATATTGCGTCTGTTTTATATATAGGATTTCTGCTTAGGATTGGGAGGGGAGGGGCCAGAGTTTCTGACAACCCCAAATCATCAAACTTTAAAAATCCTGTTATTAGGAAAAACCAGCACCTAGGTACAGTGTTTGGTATGAAATCTGATACTGTTGTAGAAGTGCTTACCAAATGTTTTGGAATTACTTTATACATACCTACATTTTGATTAGGATATACTTTGGCTTGATATATAACCCCGCCTGGAAGTGAGATGTTTTTATTTACTTTACTATTTATATAGCTAAATTGTAAAATGCAATTGTCTGTATTTGTCTTAAATGACGATATGGCTGGGTACTTAACTATTTGAACATTGTTTATAAAATTCAATATTTCTTAAACTTTAGTGGGTAAAGAATTATAGTTCAAGGATCTGTATACATGTTCCATGTGAATAATTTAAGGAATTTTATTTTTAAGGAAAGGTAAAAGCAGGAACAAAGGTGAGCAGGCAGGTAGGAAGAAAGAGAAGGAAGAAGTATTTTGTTTATTTATTTGTTTATTTGTTTATCTTGGTTGTCTTCCCTGGCCCCAGGTTTTGGAATGGATAAATGAAATGTGCGTATCTATACAATGAAGTATTACTTGTATGTGGGCTCCGCCACAGTTAACTAACTCTGCCACAAGGCCACCAGGGCTCGCCCAATTTAAGGTATTTTTAAGTATAATTTTGGCAATAAAGCCATTTTAACACTATCTGCTGACTTTAAAACTGCAAGTAAAATGATACGCCACATAGAGAAGACTAAGAAATTTCAAGGAATGCCAGTTCCAATTTGGTAATGACTGCCTAGAGCTCTATAATGAGAAGGATTGAGAAACCCTGTCCTACGACAATCTGTTACTGAAGTATGCAGTCGGAGGTGGAAGGTTGTTTTTTATTTTAAACAAGAAAAGTATGCTTACCATTTTTTCTAAACAGCTTCATTAAGATACAGTTCTCATGCATACAGTTCACTCATTTAAAATGTACCGTTCGTGGTCTTTAGTATATTCACAGATTTGTAGAACAATCAGTTTAAAGCATTTTTTTCAACTGAAAAGAAAGCCTGAACATTTTATCCTATGTCCCTTTTCCCTTCTTTTCCCTAGCCCCTAGAAACTACTACTTTCTGTCTCTATAGAGTTGTCTATTCTGTACATTTCAGAATTACACACTAAATGATCTAAGGAATTGCTTTCTTGGCACACCCTGGTGGCTCAGGCACTAGCCCAGCGCCTGGGGCATAGACCATGTAAAGTCCAAGGACCCACGTTCACAACCCAGAGCCAGGAGAAAACAACCGAAAGTAAATAAAAACAAAAGTTCTTTTTCCTTCTCTTCTTTTTTTCCCCTTCCTTCCTTAAAAATACTCTCCCTCTTCTCCCTCTCTTTAAAAGAAAAGTTTTCTTTCACAGATATTTTCAATATTTATCAATAATGTAGCATGTGCTAGTACTTCATTCCTTTTTTTTTGTCAAGTAATATTTCATTGTATAGATATGCACATTTCATTTATCCATTCCTCACCTGCCGAACATGAGATGTTTTCACTTTTTTCGTTATTATTAATACTGTTAGGATCATTTGTATACAGAATTTTTAAGTAGACTTACGTTTTCATTTCTCTTGGGGTTATGCCTAGGAGAGGAATAACTGGGTCATCTGGTAACTATTCTTTTGGGTAACTGCAAAACCGTTTTCCACAGTTCTGTGTGCTTGCTTTTTAAAATTTAAAAGAAAAAGAAAATCCCTTCTAGTAGTGGACTTTGATGCTAAGTTAAAACAGATTCAAATCATGTCCCAAGAACATTTCTACCTCTTGACCTGAGGTATGATGTTCCCTTTCTGTAGTCATCTCTTTGATTTCAAGATTGGGTTTGTAGAAGTGGTTCTCAGGCAGAAAAAAAAGAGCGAGTCCATGTTATGTCATAGGAAAAAACTCCATTGATGTCTTAAGATCACACAGCATTGAGGAGCATAATTCTTTGGCAGATGACACCCACCTATTTATGGAGATTGTGCAGTGAGGGAGATAGCAGGGTGGGGGAGGGGGGGACGTTCTTTAGAGAGGAAAGAAGGACGAGGAAAAAGAAGCATCTCTGTTTAGAGTCTGGCTTCTTACCCCAGCCCTGCATCTCAAACAGGGTCCTTGGGCTTTACTACAAGGTCTGATAACAGTGTCTCAGCCACCTGAGCAGCAAGGGCACATCTGCATGAAAAGGTGTTTATATAGAACCCTTTTTCTGCAAAGATCACGGTGTGGGAGAATTCTCAGATTCATTCACAATAGACGCCAAGAATGCAGCCTACATAGACTCAAGAGAGTTTTAAGTTCAATCTTACTTGATTTGTCTTTCATAAAATTTAGAGAGAGTAACAGAACAAAATCTGACAGTCTTTTGAATTTAGAAAAATAGGGAAACTTTCCCTTTTCTGGTTTCGTTTTTCCCTTGAGCTATATGTCAATAGTCTGATTGAATAAAGTGATTACCAAAGAATAAATTAAGTTTCTGCTAATTTTAGTGACCAAAGAAAAAATGTCAAATCATGGACCTCAGCCTGATTCTTTGGAGTATTTTAAAGTATGAGGCATGTTCAGTACATTATCAAAGGTACAATGATGTAGTTATACATAAACTGAAAATGAATTGAGATATTGAACTTTTCTTGTAGTGACTCCCTGGTACTCAGGTATGCCGAGGACCCTGTTACACAGTGTCTGTACTAAATAAGTATATTTTTCTTTTTTTTTTTTTTTGCTTCCTTCATTAATTTAGCATTTATTTCAAATAAATTTCAATTTATTTCAAAAACATTTGTTTTTTAGAGGAAAGAAGGGGGAGGAGGAAGAGGAAGCATTTTTATTTATTTATTTTATTTTGGTTTTTCCCCCTGGTCCCTAGTAGTGAATCCAGGTCCTTGGCTAAACATAGTTCACACCCCAGCCATCTCAGCCACTTGAGCCACAAGGGAGTGCTCTGTAGTAAACAAGATTTAAATAAGAAAAAACAGTTCTCTGAAATGGATTAAACCTGAACAGTAAAGCACATATTTTTCCCTTGGTTTTCTTACAGGGTGCGATATATCTTGAATGTCACTCGAGAAATAGATAACTTCTTCCCAGGAGTCTTTGAGTATCATAACATTCGAGTTTATGATGAAGAGGCAACAGATCTCCTAGCTTACTGGA
Source organism: Solenodon paradoxus (assembly GCA_004363575.1). Classification (NCBI taxonomy): domain Eukaryota; kingdom Metazoa; phylum Chordata; class Mammalia; order Eulipotyphla; family Solenodontidae; genus Solenodon; species Solenodon paradoxus. The sequence continues at coordinate 437,196 of RJWH01000352.1, read as the reverse complement.
ATGACACTTACAAGTTCATCTCTAAGGCAAAGTGAGTAATGGTTCAGCACACATATTTTGACCCCTGGTCCTTGTGTACAACATAGCTGGGGCCTGAGAGTTGTAGGTAACTTGCTAATGAGACTCAGGAAAAAAAGAAGTAAAGAAAAAAAGGAAATTGGCATTTCCTAATTCTAGGAAAAAAATGACTAATGACCTTTTGCCTTTAAGTTAATGAACCCTCCTGGAAGATGGCCTCAGTTGACTATTCCATTGAGCATAGATTTAGAGGAAATAAACTTAAATTGCAGCAAAAGAAATAGAATTGCAACAATGAAGAAATTCTGAATTAAATGCTTAAGTTGCCAATGGGGATATTTGAAAGTTATATAGAAAGTATTCCAAATAGATGGAATATGGTATCTTCCTCTCAAAAGACAAGGAGAGAAATATAGTGAGCTTTGGAAATCTTTTCCTAGTCTTTTGCTTTATACTTATGATATTCTAAATAAATAGTGACATTTTCTCTGACCTTCTGATATCTTCCTTAAATTGATCACTTTAGTGAAATGATTCAATAGTATTATTTTAGTGTTTAGTATTAATAGGTCGACACTGGTTTTTCAAGTCCCTGGAGATTTCCTTGCTAATTTGATTTTTTCCTTCAATAGAAAAAAACCATAAATGAGCATGTTGGTCTTGTTCCCCCTTTAGGTGAGACCACATTCAGATCATCCCTAGAAGATGAGAAGCACTTTTGTTTTTAAAGTCCTCCTTCAAGAATAAATCCATATCTCTCTTTAATGCTTCATGATCAGGAAATTCCTCCTCTTCGTTACCCTGAATCCCAGTACTCTAGCTTTGAGCTCATTCTTTCAGTCTCTAGCCAGCACCTGAGAGAGCATTTACTATTCTTGAAGTCTAATTATTAAATTATTCCAATAATAATACCATTCATGGCATACTTTCTGTGTGTCAGGTACTTTACATGTCTTCTTTTATATAATATCTTCCTAAACCCAGAGAAGCATGCATTGTTGTCCTTCTGTACAGATGGGGTTCAAAAAGGTTAAGTAATAAGTGGGAAGACAGGACTTGAATATAAGATTATATCTCACTTCAGAATCTATCAAGTATACAGGAATAGTCTAATTCCTTAAGGAAAGGGGACTGGATTAAAAACAAGCAATTTGTCAGGGTCACAGTCAAAGAGGCTAAAATTCAAGGTGAGGCCCCAACCCCATAGAGAAGAGAAGAAAGGCTGATTTTAGCAGGGCTGGTATTAGGGTAAAATACCTGAGGACCAGGTTGCATTCAAATAGGCACTCACTCTCAGGCTCCTGCCAGTGTAGGTCAGCACCTGAAGTGTTTCACTCTAATCCGGGCCCTGATTTCCAGACCTACAAATGGATGAGTTTAGAATCCCTTGTGGGATCCCAGTCTTAATCTAGACAATCCAGCACATGGTAGGAGGGGCCAGCGCTGAGCCTGAAAGGTGAAATCAGGTTAAGTGAGAACTGACTTCAGATCCCTGATTATATGAGTTAGAAACTAGTCACTGAAAAAGACCAGTTCAAAATGAAGAAATATTTTCATGGGGGTGGATTTCATAACTATATTTTTCTTAGGATCGTCCAGGTTTGAGCACCTTCCATGCCTTCAGGCATAGACCTGAAATTTTATACATTAAAGTTGTCAGAGTTTGATGGGAAGATACAGAGCACATGTCTGAACTTCCATCTGAGTCACTGTGCATTGACTCCTCAACTGTAGTATAAAAAGAACCCTATGGTGACATAAGAAAAACAAGTATTTCCTAGTCATTTGGGATAATTAAACTCACAGAGACACACACCCACAACCTTAGGACACCAAAAATTTTGCATCTAGTTGACAAGTAGACAGTTAATCTTACCTTCCTTTTGAAACTGTTTCAATCGTTGCAAACCATTCTCTGCATTCCTATAGCTTATCTGGCTCACTCATTTTGGCACTTGACCTCTTACTTCTTGCACTTCTACTTAACTCTTTCAGGTGTACCTATCTTCAGCAGGATTATAAGATTCTGGAAGGAAACTTATTTACTGTGATACAGTGAATGAATGAATGAATAGATGTTTCCGTTTGGACTGATATGGGCCTTTTTTTTTTTTAATTTATTGGAATAACAACTTGGGAAGGATTCCAGTACACTACTGATAAGATTAACAGTTCTCTTTTAATTTTTAAAATGTTTGAAAGTGTTGTTCTTACTTACAGCTGACAGATCTAATCATCATAAGTTTGCTCATGTATCTAACAAATATTTAACGGTTTGTCCTGTGCCAGATATTGTGTTCTTCTCAGAATTAGCATAACCGAGTAATTTTCATATTGAAGGTAATAAACTCTGGCATGTTAAGACTCATGGCATTTGTTTGTGGTTGGTTTATTTTTTAGTGTCGCTTTTTGGTACTTTGTTCTCTCTTCCACCCTATGTTTAAAAAAAAGATATTCCACTTTCCTGACTGAAAAAGCCACCTGGCGCAGCACATAGTCCCATCCAACTCCACCAGTTGTAGGGTCAGTCCCTTGTCAGAACACAGATGGTGGTCCTGAAAATCTCATATCCAGGGCCGTAGCTAAGTAAAGACAAATGAAGGGTTAGCTTCATTTGATTTGTGCTTTCCTCCAGGGACAGAACCCTAACTGGGATTTGAATCGGAAGCAACTTAGAATATCTGGATAAATTAGATGAATCACTGCCAAACCTGTAACTCAGCAGTATGCCAGCTTTAAACATGCCCCTGGGACTAAGAGGGGACTGGCCTCCAAACACATGCAAAATGGAGTTTCATTTCTAAATTGAAAATTTCCCCCACTTTGTGACAAGTTGTCTTTGCAATGACTGTTTTGTAAATCAATTGTCTAATTCTCCCACTGAATCCCACCAAACTTAATCCAGTACTTTTTGCATGTTGTCTTACACACAATAAAAGCTTGATAAGTATTTGAATGAATGAAAGAGGATTAATATTGAATATTGTTAAGAGTATGCTAAAATTGCCCAACCTCCCTGCCACTGATTACGTAGATGTATGCAAGGGCACTAAAGTGGGATGAATTGCGTAGCAAAAAAATAGAAAGGCAGGACAGAAGACCTGGAAACATTTAGAACCTGAATTTTAAAGTGTACTTGATATAGTATTTTTTCCTCTTTCCATCAATCCTTCAAATTAGGAAACATGGATCTAAATGCCTTGTGCATTGTAAAATGGGAGTGAGTCGCTCCGCCTCCACTGTGATTGCCTATGCAATGAAGGAATATGGCTGGAATCTGGACCGAGCCTATGACTACGTGAAGGAAAGACGAACAGTGACCAAACCCAACCCCAGCTTCATGAGACAACTGGAGGAGTACCAGGGGATCTTGCTGGCAAGGTGAGTCCTTGCATGACATTCTCAGGTTTTTCCGTCTTTATGCTCCCTAAGACAAGGTAAAGTGGCCTTCTCTGCAACTAGTTCTCAGTCTAGTTTTCTTGTATGATACATTTTGAAAATTAAAATCTCTTATCAACCCAGCTTATAAGTAAAAACACTTAAGATTCACATGGAAGATTAGACATGTACTCTAAAATCATTTCAACTAAAAAATGAAATACTGTTCCCTTATTTCAGTTCTCAACTAGGGACAGGTTTGTTTGTTGTTTGTTTTTTAGGGAAGGTTCAGGAAGGCAGGCAGAAAAGAAGAGGGAGAAACACTTTGTTTTATTTACTCATCCTGGTTGCTCTTTCCCCCTTGCCCCCTCCCCGGGTCTTGGGATGTGTGTGGACTACGCCTGTGCACTAAAGTGCTTGGCCACCAGGGCGTGCTGGGACAGGTTTTAATAAACAATTTTTCAGCATTTTTTAAGGTCAGGTGCAGCTACCTTATCAAAATGGACACTGATTGCTCCCAGAGTAATGATAGACTTAACTAAAATTCTTGGAAATAGTTTTGCCAATTCTTTTAAAAAGAAAAAAGTAAAGTATTTCTACTGCTGCTTTGGGCATTTTTTTCCCAGTGTGTGAGTTTGCTGAGCCTCTCCAGTGATTTTGTTCATATGACAAATCCAGAGAATTGGTGCATAAATAACCCACTGAGGTATAAAAGTACTTCCCAAAAATAATTCTCTTGTGGGCTTTTAGTTTAGTTTTAAAGGAAAGGTGCGGGCAAGAATTAAAGCACGTAGGCAGGCAGGAGGAAGAGAGGGGCTGTTTCCCCCAGCTCTGGCTCTCAAAACCGGGTCCTCGGAATTTAAGTGGACTACATCCAGTGACCTTACCCGCTAGGCCAACTGAATGCACTTCTTGGGCTTGGGGTTTTTTAGGGTTTTTTTTTTTTTTTTTTTTTTTTTAATCTTTTAATCCAATTTTACATAATATGCTTTGCCAAAATGCAGAAAATTATAAAGGGGAAAAATCATTTATAAACTCAGTACCCACAGATATCATCTTACCTATTTCTCCAGGTCTTAACTTTTTTCCACATATATTGATAAATATTTTTTTCACAAAATCTGTTCTGCAGCCTACCTCTTCAACTGGTACTAGGTCTTAACATTTATTGAGCCCTTACACTGCATTTAACTACCACTGTTTCTTTCCTTTCCCCAGCTTTGAGATAAAACTGACATAAAACTTTGTATAGTTTTACATTGTATATGTTGCTTTGATACATTTCAAACTTTTTTTGTTTACTCTGGCCCCACCTTATTTTTTTATTCCAACCCTGGGTCACATATCCAGAATCCTAAGTTTTACATCTTTACATGGCCTATATAGCACAGAGGTATGCCGGTAACAAACTCATTACCACCATAGTATGAGCTAACACCTATATCCCTTCACATAATTAGCTTTTCTTTTTTACATTAATATATGAGATCTCTCTTAGCGACATTTAAGTGTATGATAAAGTATTATTAGCTGTAATAACCATTTGGATGCCTAGAATGCCTAGAACTTGTTTATCGTGTAAATATAAGTGTTTGTACTCTTAAATCAATATCCCATTTCCGCCACCCTCTGGTAATCACTCCTCCACTCTGTTTCTCTTGAGTTTGGCTCTTCTAGATTTCAATTATAAGTGATACCCTACAGTACTTATCTTTCTCTGTCTACCCAGTAGTAGGGCTTGAATATCTTCCTGTATCAATAAAAACCCAGCTGTCTCAACTGTAATTTGGTAATTAATTATAAAATGAGTAATTTATTTCACCACATTATTTATTACACAGTTGGTGGTGAAAACCACTTTTAGCTGCTCTTGGAAAAGATTCAGATATTAAACTGGATTTAGGATCAGTTTCCTGAGATGCTACATTCCGAAGCCTTGTGGATCGTTAGAATTTGCTTTGTTGTTATTTTGTTTTGTTTTTCCTATGTAGACAAGTTCTAGGTGGTTTTGTTAGGGTGAAGGCACAGCTGCCTAGAAGCAGTTGGGGGCCAGTGCCAAAGCTTGACTCCAGTGAGTCTCATGACTTGGTCTTGATTCTTCAAGCTGGGCTGTATTTCCCCTAAACAAATGTTAAATAACCTTCCAGTGTATCCAGGCAGAGGGATTACCCTCCCACCCTGAAGTATTGTGAAAATGTAGCCACAGCATAGCATTATGGTTTTCCACTGAAAAAAAAACCCCTCCCATTTACTCAATACTTGGCATTACTTCATCTGAGCCATTCTCTTAGGAGTCTGGGAGGATACTCAAATCTCCGCCACTTAAAAGGAATTTATAGGGCTTCAGGGCCAGATTTTGATGACATTTTTAGATTAGATCAGAAGAAGGTAGAACACAGCAGTTCTTTTTGGCACAAGAAAGAGGCATCTGAGAGTTGGATGAGACATAAATATTGTATATTCCCAGACACACACATGACGGATGTTAGGCAATGTCCTCACGTGACCCATTGAGAGGAAGGATACTATGTGTCCTGCCAATTTCAGTATTTATTCTGGAATCCCAGGCTACTGCAAGCTGTTGGGTTGGGTTTTTTAGCGTATGTGGGTGGTTTTTCTTAGATGTTAAAGGAATTTGAGAAAAATCTTAGATGAAGATAAAAAAGGGCAGCATAAACCCACAAATCACCCTTCCTTGTCCCTTTCACTTTTGGAACCATCCTGCCTTGGTAGGCTTGATTTATGTAGGGAGGGACAAGCCCTGGGGAATGAGAAAAACACAGAATTTGAGTCAATAAATCTAGTTTCCATTCCTGGTTCAACCCCTTTCTGCAGTTTTGAGAGGCTGCTTCAAAGTTCTGATCCTTACTTGACCCCATCTTAAAATGAAAATCAAGGTGCACCTTGGTGTCCCAGGCATTAAACCTGCAGCTCTTGTGTAATCCATGTAAAACCCAAGGACTCGGGTTCAAGACTCAGGGCTGGGATGAACAACCAATATCAGCAACTAAACAAATAAATAAATGCTTCTTCCTCCTCTCCCTTCATTCCTGCTTGCTTTCTTCCTCTATAAAAAAAAGGCAAGAAAATGAAAATCAAGATACCCTACCTCACAGAGTAATTATAAATAAAAATGTGTCTAAGTGCATATTAGGTACTGTTAAGGGTCATTCAGATGTGATTCTCATCATCTTCTTCTTTTAAGACTGCTGAGAAAACACACATACACATGTGCCATTTATTTCTTCCTTCTCTCTCCAATCATTGCCTCCCACCACTCACAGACACCGTAATCCCATTAGAAACTGAAATGCAAAATTATTTTGGAATGTCTTGTATTATGATGTTTCCTATATTTTAAGAAATAAAATCTTGTACTGGGGATATCACTTAGGCTGCATTCAACTGTAAGAGAATCAATCAGGATCTCAACAAGAAAAAGTATACTCAGATTAAGATTGCTTGAGGAAGCACACCCTGGTGGACTAGTCCACATACATCCCAAGTTGGGTGGAGGGGGTGGTGTAGACAACCAAGATGAACAACTAAATAAAATGTTCCTTCCTCCTCTCTTTTCCTGCCTGTCTGCCTGCTCACCTTCATTTCTGCCATCACCTTTCCTTTATGGGAAAAAAATTTTTAAAGGGTGGCGGGGTGGGGGGGAATCACTTGAGGATTTTATAAAGTGTCTTTATAAAAGTTATAAATTATAGCAGAATGAAGAGATTTGTATATGCAGAATTGTTTGTCATAATTGCTAGGTCCAAAGAGGGAGGGAATTAGCTCTTGGAAAGAAACTCCTGGAGAGAAAAGCACCTTCAGAGAGAACAGTGACCTTCAGTTAGGGGTCACAACCAATATGAACCTGCGTGGAGGAAGCAGGGGTATTAAGTGTCCTGCCCTCACTCTGCTCTCTCTGGTCTGTTATTGGGGCTCCCCATTAACCAGATCTTATGAAGTCAGAAGAAAAGGGGCCCTGGTTTTTAGATACGGTTTTTAGATCATCCTCCCAGGCAGAGAGCAGGGTAGAAAGCTGAAGAGTAGATCTATAAGGACGAACAGAAGATATCTGACTAATACCAGCTACAGGTAGTTTTAAAAGTTGGGCCATTTATCCTCTCTTATAACAAGAATCCAGTAGTAGACTAATGACTCAGTGGTCTGATCAGGACTTTGGTGCTCTCCATCTTTCTTCTCTACTCTCCCTAGTCAATGACTTAGTGCTAGATGGAGCATGTGTCCTTGTGATCACCAGATAACTGCCGCACTTCCAGACATTAAATGTAAATTTCACAACACCTGGCTGAATGAATGGGCATTTCATTTAGGAAGACATTTCCCAACAGATCCTCAAATAGACTCCTTCAAGGACCCATTGACCAAGACTGGATCATATTCCTATAACTAATCACTGGCCAGTAGAACAGAATTTCCTGGACTGACTAGAACAAATTCATATTCACCCTCTGTTGCTAGGGAAGTACCCTATTCCCTGAACCATGGGATAGTGAACACCAAACCAAATCAGGCCTCTGCCAGTAAATATAAACATGCCTACTGGATAGACCGCCTTTAGGGTCTGCAATCTCTGGTGTATTGTCAAACAGCACTTGCATGCTAACTTCAAAGTGAACGGGCCCAGCACTCTTGATCAGCCCTAAAATGCTGCTCTAGGCGCTGCCTGCTTAGAAGAGCAAAGAAAGAGAAGCTCCACCTCCTGTGACTGAAGCTCTGTCAGCCCTGCAGCTTAGGTAACCAGGAAAAGAAAGTCCTTAGGAAATCCCATTTTGTTTGCAAAGAAATCCTCTTTTCTGCCCAGTTGCTTAGATCTTGTATTTCTAATCACCCAAGAAGCACATGGTGGTTTTCCCAAAGAGAGAGAGCCCAGGTCCTAGCGTTTTCTAGCCCCATATTTGTCCAGCGTGGCACTGGGTGATTAACTTGAGGAACAACCCTCTGATTGAGGGTATTACCTTGGTACTTTAAACTCTTAATAGAAGTTTACCAAAGTGATGCCAGGTCTCTCAGTCAGGGACAAATAGTGACAGCTTCACTGAGCTACGGGGACTTCTCGCATCTTTCGATACGTCTTTTAGGAGCCTGGGGAAGCCTAATATTTAACACTGGCCTTTAGAACTAAAAGGAAGAGTATCATAAGGTCTCTGATACTGTTCGAATCTGATTCTTTTCTGTTTTCATAGTTGGGGGAGGCAGGAGGAGGGGTGTGTATTTGTGAAATCCTCAATTCAGTTGCCAGCAGACCTGTTTGTTATTCTGAACTCTGATCACACAGGTATCTGGAAGTTGTTTGTTTTTGTTTTGTTTTGTTTTTCCCATAAGACAAGTTCGTATTTCAGGCTTTTGCAAGCTGGACCATGTGTCTGTGATATTAGGTTCCAGTTGTATAGGGGGCAAGAAAGAAAAACTGAGTGGTAGCCAGGAAGAGTTTGTACTACATGCCTTCATAGATGTCAGTTTTGATTCTTCGAATGCCCCTGTCAGCAGAGCCCAAGGAATCAGGGTCATCTTTTACCCTGGCTTTGCTGATGGAGATTTCTAGCTTCTAACAGTGATCAGCCAGCAGGAGGGAATCTAGAATGAGAAGATGTGGCTTCCTGGTCAGGTGACACCAATCACAATTGAGGTTTAAAGGATTTTCTTAATTACGTCTAAGTGAAATAATCTTAAAGCACTTAGGAACATGTAAAACACACAGAAAATGCTCGTTTGATACTTTTCCTCTTCCTTGTCCTTTCTGTAGGCTGCCTACTACCCTAAGAACTAACTATTATAAACAGTCTGATTTCACTTTTAGCCATGTTTTCCTCCATATGACTTTCTCAATTAGAGTTGGTGTCTTACCAAGCATATAAAAATAAGAAAGTAATGGGGGACAAGATAATAGGGTACTGTATACATTCTGTCAGATTTCCTTCTTGTTCATTTACTGAGTAAAAGCCCACATTCTTACCAGAATGATCCGCTCATCTCATAGATATCTGTATTTGTGTGAAATTCAGATCAGAGGCCACAGAGAGGGAAAAAAACTGAAACTTGGCTGTATTATCCAGGCCACAAACCAACTCTGTAGTTCTTTTTGGCAACTTGTTCACTTACTACCCAGCTGAAGTCGGAGGGAGAGTTCACTGAAGTTAACCATTAACAATTAAATGTAATAGATATGACCCAGTGTCTTACATTTGCCCTTGCCTATGAGGGAGCATTAAAATAAACTGACCTGGGAAGAAGCTTCATTGGAAAAACAGTTCGGTGTTACTGAGTAAAACTGATGACACACACATGCCGTATGACCCATCTTCTCCACTCTTATTATACGTAATACCTTTGAGGAACCAGTTTGTAACAAAGCACAAGAACATCCATAGCATTGTTGTTTATAGTAAACAGACTGTTCATCAGTAGACTGGATACACAAATTGTGGCATACTTATTACACTTTATGAAGCATAACGTCAATTATTGATGAATCTTAAAAACACGTTATTAGTAAGTTTTAGAAGTAGACCTACAGTACACATGCATTTATATAAAGTTCAAGACATGCAAAGCTAAGCAGCATAGTGTTAAGAACAAAACATGATTATACTATTAAGAAAAGAAAGGGAATGATAAGTGCAAAATTCAAGATAGAGGTTATCCCTGACGGGACAGAGGGAGGAGGGGATCAAGAATGGGCACATGGAGTAGCAGTGCTTCAAAGGCCATGGTAATGAATGCCTTTACTATAGGTCAGAGATACCTACCAGCCCAGAGAGCTCCCTCCAGATCCTGTTAGAAAAATTTTAAAGGCATGCCCTGGTGGCCTAGTAGTCTCAACACCCTGGATGCAGTCCACACATTGCTGAGGTCCCAGGTTCAAGACCCAGGGCCACTGGGGAGCAACCAAAGAACAGCTAAATAAAGATAAAAGTGCTTCTTCCTCTTCCTTCTTTCCTACCCACTTATTTGCCTTGGTTCCTGCCTGCACCTTTCCTTAAAAAAAAAAAAGGAGGGTTTTGGGGCTCATAAAAACACCCTATTTGCCTATTTACTGATAAGATAAGCTGTTCTTTTATATTATAAGGGTGAGGACAACTACTTCCTGAGATGTCTTCCCATCACTTGCATCCCAGGAATTGTCATGCCATGGTGACTGAGAGGTGTTGGTTCAGGTTTGAACATCCTCATAATAGGTGAGGGATAGAATTGGAGAACATAATCATATTTAGGTCTGGAAATAAGGGTATTCCTTTTAAAAGGAAGCACAGTGTGCAACTTAGGCCCCACCTATCCAACCAGACAGTTTGTCCCTCCCCCACAGCCACTCACTCCTCTGTGAAATGTGATATGTTGTCTCCGCCTAGGGGTGACTGGAGTTCATGCAGCTTGGAAAGGCGAAAAAACTCCACCTTAAATCCAGCTAATTTATTACAGCTTGTCTTCATAAACAGTGACCTGCTCCCTACCCTGAAAAGCACCCCTCTGCTCAGGCCTGAGTCAGAGAGCGCCCCACCCAAGCGACAGACAGGCAAAGGCTGCTGAGAGCAGGTGCAGAGTTGAGAACAAACAGGGGTTCACATTAGTGCAGGCGCATGACTCGGCAGAGATTCACAGACAGCCAGAGGCAGGCGTGGCCCTGAGCCCGGGGTGAGTTGTTTTAGGCTGTGTTCCATGCCTCCTTGCAATTCTGTAACTATTCATCAGCTTCTAAGTCATGGAAACCATACCCCCAAAAGCCACAATGTGACCTGTTCCTTGGGCAGGTGATCCTGACCAAGCAAGCCACCTCTTTCTTTTTGGCTGGGTCTTTGAGATCTGTATTCCCTTGTTAGAGGGTGTAGTTAGTTTGAAATGAAATCTCATCCCCATATCAGACCATAAAAGAAATCAAAGGATGGGGTGAGGGGGTGCAGAGAGCAGGTCTGCCTTTGACCCATATGCTTTTCCAAGATTGCCTTAGCTTAATGATTTTTATCCTAAAACCCTTCTGAGAGGGGCCTGTACTGTATGCTCATTCTCCTCCATTCTGTTACCAATCTTTTTTAAGAATTATTACCACCCTCCTCACACTTGCCATAAGTGGTTAATCCTAAACCAGCTCTTCAACTGAATTAGGAGGTTTGTAATGGGCTCCAATAGAATGTTTCTCTTTGCATTTCTTGGATATTATTTTGCATTAGATTTCTTTTTCTGGTTATTAATATTAAATATGCTCATTATTTTAAAAGTCAGACATTTTATTAAGATATAATACAGAAAGTTCAGTCTTCCTTGAAAGTACTTCTGCATTTATTAAAAGAAATACTGTTACCAATTTGGGGTGATACTCCTCCAGGTATTTTCCTATACTTACTCTAACATGAGAACTGACTGTCCAAATGTATTCAGTTCATTTAATAGTACATCTTGTATATCATTCCACTAAAATACCTGTTTTAACAGCCTCATAGCACATCAATTTATAAAGTAGAATTTATTTTTTTCTTTTTAGTATCTAATTTTTAGTACCACAGAGTTATAGTAAATATCCTTAGGTGTGTATCTCAGTGCAGTTACAGAATTTCTGTAGGAAAAATTCTTAAAAGAAAGAATTGCTGATTAAAGGACTAAATTTCAAGGACTATTGCCAGATTCACCTTTTAGAATTCTGTATTTCACATTCTGATCAAAGTGTATGAGAGTGTTTGTGTGGCCATGCCATCATCAACACTGATTATTAGTTTTAGCTCCTGTCAGTCTAAAGGTAAAAATACCACAATTTGTATTCATTTGTTGTTCTTGTTTTTGCTTTGTTTTTTGCTATTCAAATGTTTTCAAATGTTTATTTCCTAGTTCCATTGGGGATTATTGAAGTATTTTGCAGGTTGATTTAAGTTTATCTGGGAGTGGTTTCCTGGGAGGGCCTTGATTGTTTTTACAAATCAGAGTAAGGCGTATCCTGTGCCCCACAGCAAACAACGGCATAACAAGCTCTGGAGATCTCATTCGGACAGCGACCTCTCAGACCACCATGAACCCCTCTGCAAACCAGGACTAGACCTCAACAAAAAGGAGATCACCACCTCCGCAGACCGGATTGCTGAGGTGAAGACCATGGAGAGTCACCCACCTATACCTCCCGTCTTTGTGGAGCATGTTGTCCCACAAAGTGAAAATCAAAAAGGCCTGTGTACCAAAGAAAGAATGATCTGCTTGGAGTTCACTTCTAGGGAATTTCATGCCGAACAGATTGAAGATGAATTAAACCTAAATGACATCAATGGATGCTCGTCAGGGTGTTGTCTGAATGAATCAAAATTCCCTCTTGACAACTGCCATGCTTCAAAAGCCTTAATCCAACCTGGACAGGCTCCAGAAATGGCCAACAAATTCCCAGACTTAACAGTGGAAGATTTGGAGACAGACGCATTGAAAGCAGACATAAACGTCCACTTACTGCCTATGGAAGAATTGACATCACGCCTGAAAGACCTTCCCATGTCCCCTGACCCTGAGTCACCGAGTCCCCAACCCAGTTGTCAGGCCGAAGTCTCAGATTTCAGTACAGATCGTATTGATTTTTTTAGCGCCCTAGAGAAGTTTGTAGAGCTTTCCCAAGAAACCCGGTCTCGAACTTTTTCCCATTCAAGGATGGAGGAAATGGGTGGAGGAAGGAGTGAGAGCTGTCGACTGTCCGTAGCAGACGCAGCCCCTTCTGAATCGACAGCTGATGACCAGAGAAGCAGCTCACTGAGTAATACTCCTCATGCATCTGAAGAATCTTCAATAGATGAGGAACAATCAAAGGTAAAAGCTATATTTAGAGTTCTCCACCTAATGAAGATCTCTTTGAAGACAAAATATTTGGGATTCTGCTATGTTTACTTTATGTCTGATGTTGCTAAAGATTTAGGAAGGCAGTGTGGAAGAGTCTGACAGAGACTTTCCTTGAAAACTTAGGGTTTAAATATTTTTTAATCAGTTGTCTTTCTAGGCTTTGGGTATCATTGGAAGCATGTATGAGAGGGGATGAAGAAAAAGGGGATTAACCAAAACAAATGTCCTGGCTGAACAAAAAGAGGTTCTCCTCTCTGGACCACTGCAGTTCTTAACAAGTAATGGTGCCAGGGACTCAGATACCACGGAGTGACACCTGTGTGTCTCTGAAAAGATTAATTTGTTTGGGAAATTCTGTCTCAAAAAATTCAAAGATTAGGTATGTGTAGATATTTGTGGGAGTAGCAGTGGATTGCTGTACTGGGTTCTTGCTGTTAATTTTTCTGAACTGTTCCCTATTCTCAGACCCTGTGGTATTCAAGAATTGAGGATAGTTTTGGGAAATGAATTGAGAGCAGAGAGAATCCCAAGGTTCTTCTGATTGGCATCTGAGCTCTAAGCCATTTCAGACCAGGACAAAGATTACTATATGTCACCAGTTCTAGGACTCACACTCTCATTTGACGCTTCTGAAATTGTGATGCATCTTACAAACAATACAGGACAGTAGTGAGAAAGTACATAGTGATAGATTTCCTCTAACATACCAAAATTCATTTAATAGTTTCGATGGAGCTGACTAGATTCTTGGCATCTCCTGATGTCTACTTACATTTACCACCTTGTCCATTATTCACCTGTTCTGTCTTCCCTTAACAGCCCCAGGGCTGTCATTGCCTCTCCCCAAAGACTATGCCTCTGTTTCATTTCTGCTGGGGAAGTAGAATGCGTGAGCTCTTCTTTGAACCTTAAATGTAGTGCCTTTGACAGAAAGAGCTTTTCTGCAAAGTCCCTGTCACATCAGCACCCTCTCCACGGCCCGTGCACACACCAGCCCACTATGACTTCTCTCCCAGTCTCGGCAAGTTTGCATCTGCCCGATGGCCCAATAGATTTCTCTCAAAGGCATGACTGACTTTGTAAATTTGTATTAACTCTTGACTCTCTTTTGAAGGAATAAGACCAGAACAATTCCTAGAGAAATGTTGTATTTTAAAGGCTTATAAAAATGTTAGCAAAGTAGATTGGTCATCATAGTGATGCCACTTTGAGAGGTGTCCAAAGGCCATTTCCAGATTTTGAAGTCCTTTTTTAAAAAAACAATAGGAGCTAATTTTACATTGGCCACTCTTCTTTGGCTTGCTCCGAATCTGTCTGGGCACTCATGACGGGTGAAACAGTAAAATGTCAGAGAGTTATGGTTGCTAAGTTTGCTCAGACACTTGACTCCAGAGCAGTCATAGGAAACTTAGGGATTGTGTGATCAGATAGAGTGCCCTTGTGTATTAGGGTGCTGCTACTAGAAGAAGCAATAGGGGGGTGTGGGTGAAAGCTGACGAGATAGAAAAGATAGCAGTAGGTCTTCAAATCAGACTCCAGACAATGGCTTCCCTCATCTGGTGCGTAGTCAAGGTGCGCTCTGAGCCCTTGGACTTCTTCCCTTCACATCTGTGTCAGGCTGACGCTGGAAGTTGACAGACCAGTGAGGAAAGGCTTCATGTATCCCTATATCACCTCAATTCTAAAGTCTCATGATCTTAAGAAAATAGCAACTATAGGAGCCTCTAAAGTTACTTGCTATTTATTTTTGGAGCAAGATATTGGGTTAGAGTCCTGTCTGAGTAAATAGAACAGAAAGTTTAGTAGGCAGTGACACAACCTGTAACTAATTTTGTATCTCTACCTTTGATTAAAGTATGTCTTTTCTTGTAGGACAACACAGATGTTCAAGGTACATCCAGGCAGAGGATGGTCCTGGGAATGCCATGATTTGTGTCCTCATAGCCAGATAGGTTCCCCTGGATCAGATTAATAAGCAAAAACCCTGACATTGTCAATTAGACTAAAGTCCTCTATAACCATCTAACTATTTTCTCTTCCTAGGTAATCTCAGAACTGGTCAGCCCAGACATCTTCATGCAATCTCACTCAGAAAATGCAATTTCAGTCAAAGAAATCATCACTGAAATTGAATCCATCAGCCAAGGAGTCGGACAGATTCAACTGAAAGGAGGAGACACCCTATCAAACCCATGCCATACACCAAAGAAGAACACCATCCATGAGCTGCCCCTTGAGAGGCCCCAAGCTCCTGAGAACAGACCTGAAAATCTGGAACAAAGTGAGGGTTCCTGCACATCCCAGCCTGAAGTAGCCAAAGACTCAGGGAAGTGGAGTCCAGAAGGCTGCCTAACCGCACACTCACCTACCACAGACTTGGAAGAAGAGGAACTAAATGAGGGGGAACAGGAGCTCTGGGGTCCAGGGATGCACCCAGGTGCCAAGTGGTGCCCTGGGTCTGTGAGGCGAGCCACCTTGGAGTTTGAGGAACGTTTGCGGCAGGAGCAAGAGCACCATGGTACTGCTCCTGCTTGTACCTCATTGTCCACTCATAAGAATTCCAAGAATGAGTCTTCTGTGACAGACCTGACACCAAAAGGGAAATGTGATGAAGACACCCTGGAACATTCACTTGTCCTCAAGGAACCAGAAGCAAACAAGGGCTGTGGGGCAGAGACTGACTCACTACCCCATTCTGAGCAAAATGCCACTGTTCCAGCACCTGAACAGCTAGATTTTCACCCCTTGCCAGCTACTCGGGCGTGCCCAGGGTCAGATTCTAGAACAAGACAGGAAAGAGTCCTGAAGGAGCAGAGGACTGTGGTTTCAGGCCAGGGATCTGACACACAGGCAGTCCCTCTTCCCTTTCCCAAGAAGATAGAAATCATCGAGTACACCCACATAGTTACATCACTCGATCACCCTGGGCCAGGGGGTGAAATAACCACCAACGAAAAGAGTGGAGAGAAAGGACTAAGGAAAGTGAAAGTAGAGAAGTCCGTCACTGTCCTCTGTGCACTGGATGAAAATCTGAACAGGACTCTGGGCCCCGACCATGTTTCTCTGCAGCCCCAAGTGCTACCTCTGCCTCCCTCTTCCGAGCCTGACAGACCCGCGGACCCGACTTCCACCGTGAGTGGCCCTGGAGACTGGGGTACCAGCCCATCAACAGCCTTGGAGAGACCAGTACCTTTTGTGAGCCACGCAACCCACGTCCCTTCTGCCAGCTTGGATTACCTGCATCCCCAGACCGTTGTCCACCTGGGGGCCTTCACAGAGCACAGCAGCACCACAGACGGTGAGCCCTCTGCAGAGCAGGGTCACTGGGAAGAAAGTCAGGAGGGCCCCCTCTCCGGTGGCAAAGAAATGTCACACAAGGGCTCCCAGTTTAGTAGTAAAGACCTAAGTTTAATTAACAAACTCAGTGACAACGTTGGGGATTCACAGGAAAAACTGGACCCATCATCTGTAGCCTGCCGACTCCCACATAGCTCCAGCAGTGACAACATAAAGGGCCCCAGCAGCAGCCCCGGCGTGGTGAAGGAGCGCGCAAAAGAAATTGAGTCCCGAGTGATTTGCCAGGCAGGGCCCATCAAAGCATCGCACAGGAGGCCGCGTTCAGCTTCCCTCGCCAAGTTAGGTTACCTGGACCTCTGTAAGGACTGCTCACCTGACAGGGAGCCTGTCTCCTCCGAGTCCCCTCATCTCGAGTTGCTTCAGCCCTTCATCAGAGCGGACTCAGGCATGCACACCATGGAGGTCCAGGAGCCCCCAGAAAACTCAGATGCCCCCCAGAACCCAGAGCCCACTAAGTATTTTGTAGAGCAACTCAAAACAACAGAGTGTATTGCGCAGAGCAAGCCAGTGAGGAGACCCCTCGTACAGTATGCCAAAGAATTTGGTTATAGTCAGCAGTGTTTGCTCCCCAGGGCAGGACCTGAATTGACTAGTTCTGAAGGAAGCCTCCCTTTGCAACAGACCCAAGAACTGCAGTGCGCTGGTCCGGCTCCAGAGATGGCTGTGGCGCCCCGGCAGCAGCACGGCAGGACCCATCCCCTTCGGAGACTGAAAAAGGCAAATGATAAGAAACGGACAACCAACCCCTTCTATAATACCATGTGATTCTGAGCCCACACATGTGACTTTCTGAAAGAAATGTTTGTAAAAGGGGCAGGTGTAATATGTAAGGAACATGCACTTTATTGGTTAATTTTATAATATTTTGGTCATTTTACTGTTCCTGGAGCATGCAGGGTTTGGGCTTTTGATTGTTTTTTGTTTTTGTTTTTCGTGTGTGTGTGTGTGTGTGTGTGTGTGTGTGTGTGTGTGTGTGAAAGAGAGAGAGATTGGTTTAGATGACAAGACCATTTTATCATTTGTTATTTTTAGAAAATTCAAACCTCAAAAAAAATGCTCATTTTCAAAGAACACCTTTATCAAAAGCAAATTGCTGTTTTTCACTCATCTGCCACCTGCTCCTCATCTTGCCCTTAGAGGAAAGGCAGACTTGCTGATGGAGGAAGGAAGCAGATGAGCAGGGTGGTGAAGCTGAAAATTGGGAATGCTCCCCTGGGCCTGCGTGATGACGGTTTGCTTTCCAGACCTGATGCATTGGGTGGGCTGAAGGGCAGCCGGACAGCAGAATGACCTCAGCCTTTGGCCCCAGTCCACTGGAGTTGCAGCAGTGGGCAGGCTCTGCTTTGCCGTTCCCCAGTCCACTTCTTCTGGGAATTCAGAGTGTGTCATTCCAGAAAGGCTTGTTAATGACTGACTTTCTAAACTTATCAAGCAAATTTTTTAATTAAAAATGAACACCAGATGATGGTTTTAGAGGTCCCCTGTAGAGGAAAGCATGAGAGGTGAGCTAGGTGGAGTGGCCACTGCCCATTATCTTCCTGGCCTGTGGGCTCCACACGAGTGGTCATCCTAGCCCTTCCTGCTAGGAAATGTGCTTTGTGGCATCCTCCCAACTAACAGATGACAGGCCAGGTGTGAAAAACAGCAATGACGGTCAGCGTGTTCTAGTGAAATGAATACACCTGTAGGGTTTTAACCCTTCCATTACTTGAATAATTTTGTGGGCCTTCTAAGTTCAGTGGCCACATTTTTCCATTTTATTTTCCTCCCTGATGCTGTTTGTCCCAGTGCTGCCTATTCTTTTTAATTTCATAGATGGTATTTGAATTGTTACATATGTATAACCTCCATTGAAAGCAAAGTTTTCTTTTCAATATTATCACTGTTAACACTTGATATGGTTGGGTTGTTTTGTTTTTTTTTCCTTTTCCTGGAAGATTTTTCATTTCTTTAGTATACACAGTATTTATGTACATAATGTCACTTTCTTACCTGTCTTGTTGGTGTTGTAGTCTTTTTATTATTTTTTTAAGAAGGTTTAAAGCGACAACTGGAAAACACACCACAGATTGGTGTTGGTTGGCATGTACAGAGAATATTGATGGTGGTCTTAACTGTTTAAATGGAGACTTCTAATCACCAGCTCCTGCCAAATTGTGTTAGGAACTTCCTCCTCAGAGAAACCCCTGAAGGGGCTCCGGTGACATCAGTTTGACTGAAGGCTCACGTGTCCTGGAGACAAATCGCAGAACGTCGTTGGCGTAGCTGAGCCACAGCCAGGGGGCGCACGCCCGCGCCACTGCTGCCGGGGGCGGGAGCGCCTGCTGGGGCGGCGAGGGCTGCAGGGAGGTGCCCTTAACGATCCCGTTGAGATGCTGCTGCCTTGCTCCTTAATCAGGAGCACCTGCCAGAATAAGCCTGTTTAAGCTTCTTACAGAAACATACTTAGTCAGGACTGAAACACTGCAGCTCATGGAAAGTGCAGAGGTTTGCAGTCGCGCCCAGGTTTCCTTGGTTGGTGTCCACATTGCCAAGAGAGTGACCAAGCACAGAATTGCCATGTCAGAGAGCAGAGTGGTGGGGGCAGGTCTTAAGGTGACCCCCCAAGGAGAGGAAAATGTGCTCACGAGGAGCTGTGAGTGCGGTTGCTGTGCGGCAGCCGAGGCTGGGTCTGACATCACCGCCAGGACGGTTGGACATAAACCTGCTAAAAGTGTCTGGTGTAATTATGTCAATCTGTTCTGTCTCTAAATAGTGCCCTTCAGTGTTCCAATGTGTCATACACACAGCTCTGTGATTCTTAGATACTACATTGTGAAGTATTTGGGAGGTGGCGGTTCCAGTGCGAGCAGGCCCTCGCGACGGGGCTCAATTTCCAGGGCTCGTGCACCTGAACTGCCCTCTTACTGAGGCAGTGCCACCACCAATGTGACGGGGAAAGTGCAGGAAACTGGCGGCGGGGAAAGGAGACTTGAATGGAAGCTAGGAGAGTGGTGGTGACTGTTAACCTCGAGAGGGTGGCATCCCTCACATTCAGAAGTACCAGCAGAATCAACAGCATTTCGCTGTTCTCGCTTCTCTCCTGCCGCTGTGTTTAATGCTCACCTAAATGCATTAAATAAAACAAGAATGGGGAGGAAACCGTCTAATGCTGTGAAAAAAAAAAATCTTTGTTAAGAATGGAAAAAAAAGTCTTGCTCTGCCTTTTTTTTAATTACATTTTTTATCATTTCATTTACTAGCCTAAATAAATATCCTCCATGCAAGGTGTGTCATTCCGCCATAGGCTTTTGCCTTCTCAAAACTCCCACAAGAGGATGTTCTTATGTTATTGACATAACTGAGTGATGTCCAGGGGAAGCAGATAATGAGCTATCAAGGACTTTTCAAAGACTTTCTTCTCTTTAAACTTTCTGATAATCTTGGATGACCTATTTTCCTTTTCTGTTTCCTTCTTTGATCTTTTTTTTTTTCCTGCTTGTGGAAAACCCAGACCCGCAGGTCTGATAGATTGTCAAAGACGCGTAGGAAAACCTTAGACTTCTTGCTCGGTGCCTGTTTATTTTGAAAACCACTGTAGTGGTTTGACTCTCAACTGTGTGTGTGTGTGTGTGTGTGTGTGTGTGTGTGTGTGTGTAAAGTAACATTTTGGTGCCTGTGTATGAAGGCCCAGTGGCACACAGGCTCTAAGCTGTAATCTGGATGGTTAACAGTCAGTAGGAAGGAGAGAAACCCCAGCCCTTTCTGGATTTTGGAAACTCTTGAGGGTGGTCTCTGTACTAGAATAGACATTAGTACTGTAGTAATGTTCATCTCTCCTCATTTTGGTTGCCATTTAGATTCTGGATGTTGGGATCATTCCTAACAGCTCAGCCTCTTCATGCTCTTTTTCTAGCATTTTCCTGATTCTGTACCTTTTTCCCAGCTGGTATTTCCTCTTTCTCATCTTGAGAACTACCAAGAGTTCCATGCACAGCCTGAGGGTGACAGCCCAGGCTGTGAGGTCCCCTCCTGCTAAGGGCCCCACACAGATGCTGTTGGGTAGACCTGATGCTTCTGAGACACAGCGGCTTACAGACCTTCACCCGTCCATCTGAGGATTTCATTTCTAAAGTGATCTAAGCATGCTTGGTAAAGATGTTTCGTGGGAGTTGTTTCTGATTTTTTTCCTTTCAAGAAAGCATTATGCAAAAAGGGTCACTTTTAAGGGCATTTAAAACTTTTTCAATAAAGCCATTCTTTGGCTTTTTTTGGACAACTGTTTGTGGATACTTTGTTTACATTGTGAGTATTAAAATGTGCAGCATCTTGATGGCCACTCATCTCCAGGTGCCCAGTCCTGACTGACCTGTGAGTCCTCATAGCAAGGCCGTATGGGCAGCCCTCACGGGTAGTGGGTGAAACCTGGAGCTGATTTCCATCTGTGCCCCGCACTCTCATCCAAAACTCTGTATGGAAATAATGGTCATTTCCTCAGTGATGGCGTGTTTTACAGTGACGGTTGTAATGGTGAATGGCTAGTGTCCTTTTGTTTAATTTTGTTTTACTTTTTGATGGTAGAGGAGATGAAATATTAGCTCTTTCAGCACCAATCCAACCTAAAAACATCTTGGGCTTTGTTTTCCCTTCCAAACTAAAAGATGAAGGCATGTCTTAGGCATTTGCTGCCTCAACTCATCTGATGCCCGTAGTAAGAAAAAACCTGCCACCAAAGCAGAAAGCTGCACTCGTCTAACTCTTCTCCCCAGGCTTGGAGTCCCTTGATGTCATGGAGAGCTGTCACAAGGTGCTTCTGTGCTTTTCCAGCCTGGAAGTGAAGGGTGACTGGGCCTGGCTCCTGCTATGAAAAGAGAACCAGCCTCATTTTCTCAGTGCCCCTGAGATCTAGGACAGGGCTTCTAAACTGGAATCATCCCTCATTGGCTTGAGGATCCCTCAACGGGTATGTGACAAGTGCCGCCATCTGTGTCCTCACAGAGACACTGGCAGCAGCAACCTGTGTACATGTGCAGAGCTGATACCAGCACTGAGCACAAGCTGATGACCCAATCTGAAAACTGGGGAGATGACCCTGAAATATTTCCCAGTCAGCCAGCCCACAGGGACTTGCTTCGTTTTTATGTTTATTGGATTTTGGTTTGCTTGGCATAGCTTAAGGTGCCTTTTCTTTTTTTCTACCTTATTTTGTAGGACTTGTTCTAAATGTGGAAAACAAGTCCTAAGAGTCTCCCCCTGACTGTTACCTTTGCCCCAGGCCACCCCAAACTGTTATGCTCACATTTTATTAAAGCAGGTGCTCCCTGGAGTCTCTAGGACCTTTTTGAGGCATTTGAAGCAGAATATAAAGAGTGGTCTCATCTCCTTCCTTAATCTCCCTGGTGGTTGGGATGTCCCACTTGTATCATAGATTTTTTTAATTACTGATGTGCTCCGCTGTTTTTAAATGTGAACTTGTGCGCAAATGTGCAGATTCAATGTTCTTGTTACAGATTGAATAAATTTTTATTTTGAAGATGAAATGTGTAGTTGATTAAGTGCAACAAAGTGGGTTACTGGAGAAGGTGAAGGGATGGGAAGGGAACACTGATGATAAACATGGGGCCATTTTCATTGATCTCCATCAAGAACATCTTTAAGAGAGCTAGAGGACGAGAAGAGCTATAACTTTCTGCCTCCCACACAATGAATACTAGATGGGAAATAGGATCACTGCAAATTATTTCAGTGTGGCTCCAGTCCTGTGACCTAGCTGGGAACTTGCCTGTTCAAATCTTGCCAAAGCCACCACCTAAATGTTAGGAGAATGAATAAGCAAAGGGACCAAAATTCCTCGGCCATCTGCGGTGCAGAGTGACTGCTCTGGGGCAGCTGCCATGACCTGCCTCTGCAATGACTAGATTTTCAGTGAGTGACCTCTCTGGACAGTGACGGGACAGAGCTCGCAAACTTTCAGCACAAGACATCTCAGATGACTTTCCAAATAAATAAAAGCTTTAAATCTCTGCCATTAAAAGAAACATGATGTAGATGAAAGAAAGGAAGGGGGGTGCCAAAGGGCAGTTCTCTAAATCAAGTGAGGCTGGAGGGGGGGCTCCTCACTTCTTTCACCCTCCACAGACCGTCACAAGATATTTTGTGGTGCCATTCATCACGTACCAGGCAGCACTGCTCGATCCAGGGAAGGCTTAGTTGGCAATTTAGAAATTGCCAACAAAACAATTTGCTAATGTTTCCAAAGAAAACACTGTCTTGAACTAAAATTAAGTCAGCCTGCTTCATTCTGAATTATCCATAGCATGTGAGAGTGCCTCACCAGTGTCTCTGGTTGGAATGACACAGTGCATGATGGTGAAGGCAATAAATTTTAACAAAATTATTCTGAGGACTCAGAGTCCCTGACACACTAGGTAAATCTTTTTGGCTTTCTAGCC
Source organism: Solenodon paradoxus (assembly GCA_004363575.1). Classification (NCBI taxonomy): domain Eukaryota; kingdom Metazoa; phylum Chordata; class Mammalia; order Eulipotyphla; family Solenodontidae; genus Solenodon; species Solenodon paradoxus. The sequence continues at coordinate 414,196 of RJWH01000352.1, read as the reverse complement.
AAAGCAATTCATTTCTAAGTTGCTGGGCCACCCCTTTCAGAAGATGGCTTTCTGAAAGATGAAATCCATGCCTATTTTTTGTAGATTACAGTTCAGAACCCAGCTAACAGTTCAACTGAGTAACAAGGGAAAACACAAAGTCCACATGATTTCTTCTAATTGGTCCTTTGTGTCTTGGCTCCACCCACCCACAGTTCAGCTGGCCCTGGCAGCCATTGAGGACGGAGATGAGCCACTCCAGGTCCAAAACAGTACCTGTGAATCTGCTCCTGTGTCTAGAAAGCACCCCTTTGCCCGGATGATGGAGCTGAAGAAACGAGGGATTGAAGGATGCTTGCTTCCTAGCCTCAGCCTTCCCTCTGGAGTAGATTTCCTAGCATGATGGGGGAGGGGGGTGTCATTTTAGGGTAGGAGGCAGCATATTTAAATCCCTTCTCTTCCAATAAGCTGTGTAGAGTTAGAAAGAACCTGACCCAGCCCTCTTCATTTTACTGCCCAGAAAGCTGCAAAAATAAAATGAACTGGAGCTGAAACCTCTGTCTTCTAATTAGTCTAGATATCCTTTCCTCAGAGTTACCAAGTATAACTCTCAGTATTCACACCTTCTCCTTCCAGGAGAAGCAGAAATGCCTGACGCTGAAAAGCATGAACCTGGATGCCAGAGCACTTGGGTAAAGACTCTCAACTCCACAACTACCAGTTAATGATGGGTAACCTATGTAACCTCTTTGTGTCTCAACTTTCCCCATCTGTATAATAGGAATAATAATAGTACCCATCTCAGAGGGCTGTTACCAGAATGGAATTCTTACATGTAAAGACCTTAGAATAGTGTCTAGCACGTATTAAGTGTAAGCTATTGTTACTAAGGATCAACCGAGTTACTTGAGTCTTTTTCTCCTAATCATGTGCCTAGAATCTTTACCTAAAGCAGAGTCTTCATCTACCCTCTTGGCCCCCAATACCATGAATTATCTTGAAGTACCTGTAACAGTTTCTGATTGACCCCCTATAAGCCAAGCCACTGAATATTTGAATTCTTCCTGAGAATCAAAAGATCCTGGGGGTGGGGTGGTCTTGGAAGTGTCCATCACCACCCCCTTTTTTCCCCCAACACTGGTATCTACCCTCCAGAAGGCAGTTCTGATTTCCAGATGTGCTCTGGAGAGTAGGGAGTAATAACTGCCCCATGCTGCCCTCCAGGACCTTAGGAACTGAAGGAAGAAATTCAGGCAATGGGCAGGCGCTAGCTAGACAGCAGTTCCTGGGCCTGGTTCTTCACTAGTTGCATTTTGATCAGGTTCATTTTTTATCTCCTTGTTAACTTTGGTCAATACTCAGATCTGTGAGTTCTGGGGGAGGGGGAAGGTGAATCCCCTGGAACACTGTCAAACACCAACTCAGAACAAGACTCAAAATAACTTAGAAGTCAGTTCGGGCCTCTAAAATTTGACCAAAACATGTGCCAGCCGCTTCCCCTTGAACCTAGTGCTCCCAAGGAGTTACTTACGCTGGCTTGCTTTTCTGCCCCTCTTTATTTCTGCTCTGTTCCTTACAATCCTCTCTAAATGCTAGTTTTAGGTTCTCAAACGGTCGCTATTGCTATTTAGTAATAGTAACTGTCATTCACAGGCCCTTATCAGGTACCTCACTGCCGTCCTAGGCCAACCTAGGCCCTATCCTGGGACTGAGACGATCCTGCCAAAGCATATCCCGGGACTTGCCGGGCAGGTGGGTTCCTGGACGTGCAGTCTCACAGCCCCAGCCCGCCAGCCGGTGGGGCTAAATTAGGAGTTGGATTGCAGCGGGAATGCTGCGTGAAGGCACCTTATCTTGCTCAGCAGCTGTCTCTTCTCAGCGCCCACATTTGGGCCTGGGAACCTAGGCCTCCTCAGCTCCTGCAGGAGGCGCGGAGGGCAGGGAAGGAGCCCGCACATCCCGGCGCTTGAACACTTTGATGCTTTTGTGAGACTGCGGGCGAGTGAGCCGCGCTCGACTTTCCCGCGCCGGGGTGGGCGGGGCAAGAGTGCCCCACCCACTGCCTGCGGCCCCGCCTCCGCAGGTTGATGGCAGCGGCAGCTGGGACTGCAGCGGTGCTCGGCCCCGGAGAGCCGCAGGCAGCGGCCCGAGCGCGCAGTCCAGCACCGGGGCCCCCAGTCGCCACGGACAAGCGGAGAGGCAGTTCTGGCGCCCGACGGCTCCCTCGGCCCCCAGCGTACCCCCAGCCCCCTCCACAGAGGAGTCGCATCGTGAGCGCCCCGAACCCGCTCGGGACCAGGTACACCCACCCCAGCCCCAACCCACGCTGCCACCACAGCCAGTGGAGCGAGCGGGGTCTCTGGAGGGGACAGAGGTCTGTGCCCCCTCCCCCACGACTAAATTCGTTCCGGGCGGGGCAGACTTGGTGTCTATATTTGGCCGGACAGTGACCCGCTCCGGCAGAGCGCAGACACCTCGTCTTGCAAGAACGCAGTGCCGGGGCCGGAGCCCGGAGAAGGGTGCGGGGAGGCCAGGCCTCTGGCCTGGAGCCTCAGTCGCGAGCCTCAGAAGCAGCGTGAAGGGCACAGGGATGCCCGGACTAGGAAGGCGCAGGAGTCAGTGACTGGGGTTTTGAAAACCTCGGTGTGCGCCCTGGGAAAGGCATTAGCGCATGTCCCCGCTGGAGAAGAGGCACCTCACCTCCCCACGTGAGCAAACCTGACTGGGGGAGGGGGGGCGTAAGACCCCACCCCCCAGGAAAGAGTTCTGTAGGAGAGAGGACCGAGAGGAAAAGCTGGATGTAAATACAAAAAAAAAAAAAAAAAAAAAAAACGGTAAGAAAAAGCCAGAAGACCATGGTCAGGGCATCTTGGAGAAGCCAGGCAGAGAGCAGTGGAAGGAGGGAGCTGCACCTTGCACGGTGCCATCCAGCAGCCAGGCAGGAAATGATGGAGACAGAAGCAGGAGGGACTCCGGTTAGCTGATAGGAAGAACTTCTCCTTGGCAAATTTTTATAAAATAGAACAAAATGCCACCTACCTAAACTATGTCAGAGATGCAGAGTTTAGGGTCTCGAGGGGCTGCAGTCCTAACCCCAGAGCTGCCCTTGGGCCAAGGCCCCTGATTCTGGACAAGGTGCCTCTGAGAGATAGATTAAGCAGCTCTGTAAGAGCTGCTCATCCACGGCTGGCAGCAGGAGGAGAGTCAGCTGGGAGGCTCCTCCCCAGACCACTCCAACTCCCAGGAAGCTGGCAGGCCCAGTCAGGGTCCATTATTCCCCTATTCGAGGTCTCTAAGGAGAAACTGGGCCCCTCACATTAAGCAGCACTTTATCAGTGGCAGAGAACTTTCTCTTACTTTAATCCCCTTGAAGAAAGCTCCCTGTTCCTAGAAACAGACTCTATGTTAATGTAGCCTCACTCCCAGCTAGACAACCCTTCTCACTGGACACCCCTCCACTCTTCCTCCCTCCACAGCTCACAGGACTAAGGACCACAGGCATTTCTGGGCACTAAGACCCTCCACCTCTGCCCCCAGCCATGAGCCGGCGTGTGGTGCGGCAGAGCAAGTTCCGCCACGTGTTTGGGCAGGCAGCAAAGGCTGACCAGGCCTACGAGGATATCCGTGTGTCCAAGGTCACATGGGACAGCTCCTTCTGTGCCGTCAACCCCAAATTCCTGGCCATTATTGTGGAGGCCGGAGGTGGGGGTGCCTTCATCGTCCTGCCTCTGGCCAAGGTGAGGAACTAAGGGAAGAATCAGTGGGAAGTCACATGCTGTGGTCCCCAGGAACTCCTGAGAATAGCCTGTGTTCTCACCTAGTTCCATTCCTCTGTCAGGAGGGCAGTTTGTGCAGATCAGCTACTCCCTGTCCCCCAAGCCCTCAGGGACAGGCTGGGAAGCGCCCTCGCCCATTCTTGAGCAGCAGCAGCACATGGCTTGTGCCCTTCTGGGTCTTGTACTCTGTTCCCAGCAGGGAGCAGGTGGGGGTAATTGGGATAGCTGAGAAGCAGTGGGACCAGGGCCTGACCAGATTCAGTTCCATGTCACACCGCCCCCCCCCCCCCCCCCCCCCCGCCCTCATGTTTTGGGTGTGAGGAACTTTCTCCCAGCCCAAGGTGACCGTTTAATTAAATCCTATCCTAGAG